>CAWUFW010006769.1:600000-1101969 GCA_963921515.1 Calotriton arnoldi
CTTTCAAAATCTTATTTCTGCCAATGCTAGGATTAGCCCTTAGTGGCTGCTGGTTTTTGCGGTATGTCTCGCCCATACAACCCTTAGCTGGGATCCTGAAACCGTTCTTAAAACCCTCATACAAAGGCTGAGCTGCTGCTGTGTTGGCGTAAACATTCAAGCATGACACCATTCATTGCCAGTTAACCGTTGGAGAGGGCCTTGATCAATAGTGGGTGTTTATTCCTGCTTTTTGGGGTCTCTATCTTCTGTCTTTTTAAAGCACTTAGACTCAGGTGTGAGGGTAGGCCGCAGAAAGAACAATGCTTGAATTTGCACGTCCTTGTGGGTCTGGAGCAAGATCTTTGATTGAAGTCCCAGCATGACCCCTTCTTCGCCCCGCTCCCTGAATTACCGGTTGCCCCAAAGCCCGCCCAAAGGGGCGGATTGGGGAAGCCTCAACCTTCTGCGGTTTCATGAAATGTAGCCATGTGTTTGCATCGATCTGATCCCACCCTACCACGGGTTAAGTGTCCGTAATATGCCTACATTCTTTTTCCTAGTCCCTCCACGCGGTGCCTCCAAACTCATCAGGCTCACAAACTATCCTATCCTGGTAGCACGTCAGTTGTGCCCCCAGGGTCGGGAATTGCTCTGCCACGATTCCCTGGAAAATCGAGAAACCTTTGACTCAATTCATCATTGTCTCCTCCCCCCTTTTCTTGTAAGGCCAGTGCCCACACTCCTCGGAATGCGAGCACTCCTTGCACTGTTTGCTCTCATCCCACTCAGGCACATCTGCAATTAACTCGCACATATCTATATAATTGCCTTTCCAATCTTCTCCTTTACATCTGTAGGCACGTGCCTGCCCAACTGATTGTTGCTCAGAACACACATCCCCCAAACCCATGCTCGGCAATGGTTCCAAGATACCCGCTGACGTAGATTCCTTGGGGAGGGGTAGGGCCCTGGCTGCAGCTGGTACTGCTTGTGCCCCACTGCCCACTTGTGAGGTACTAGGCACTACTGACCCCTGCGCCACCTGAAGAGCTGAAGCACCTACCACTCCCGCCTGCCCTTGCATGCGCTGTGCCCTCTGCTATCCAAATGGGCCACAAGCACCCGACCCTTTCAAAATGGTTGCTCTCCGCTGCACCTGCCAATGCACCCCAGTTAATGGTGTAGACAACATACCTACTTTCAAAAGCCAAGGCAAAACACTGGCTAGATTTGCTACCAACTCCAGCTGCCCTGCACTGCCTGCTGGCGTAACCCCAATCGCCATGCAGCTATTACCATTCTGCACAATGCTGCTGTTCACCGCCAGCACTACCACTGCAGGAGAGCTGCCCTGACCTTCACCACCCCATACACTGCCCACCGGCACAACCTCAGGGGTGACGAGCGGTCCTTGACCTCCTTTGCTACTTGTCGCTTGTCCCCTACCACACTTCTTCATTGGGGGGAGTGCTGCCCGTGGTGCAACCCCTTGCCTTCTAGGCCTGTCCGCCCGACCTACTTGCTCTACTGGCTGCCCCCCTTTTGGCCCTGTGAGCACAAAAGTGCCAGAATCCCATCCATCGCATCCATCCTGCGCTCCATTCTGTGCATCATTTCCTCAATATTACTACCAGGACGTGCACGCTCGATGGCCGACCTAGCTCCACCTGACGTCCTCGCACAAGTCAACGAAAATGTTTGCTCTCTTAATCCGGTTAACTGAGGGCAAATCCTTGCCACAACCAGCCTCACGCAAGGCAGAACCCAACAATCTCCCAGTCAATTCAAAGGACTCGCAAAGTACCATGAAAAAGTGTCAAAAAATTCAACTTGAGCACTGCTCGAAATCAGATCACCATGAATCAATTCACCGGAATCAACAAATCTCCTTGAGAAGTAGCTCTACTAGATCAGCATGAATCAAATTATTAAAGCGGTGCTTTTAACCTAAGCAACATGTTCTTTACTCGCAGGAAATCTCAGCCCCACACGCACTGCCCAAAACATACCAAAAGCATTCTAAAAGTACTTAAACTAGACCGCGACGGGCCTCACCACATCCCCCTTTACCTTGCAGCCGTTGCGTAACCCCTCGTGCCCTCCGGAGCTGCCACCGAAGGTCTAATTACCAGCAAAGACTCTCGGGTAAGGTGAGAAAATAGAGCTCAGCCCATGCAGCTCCTGGAGGGCAGAGCATCGAGGTGGGAGCTGTTAACAGTGCTGTGTCGTCATGCTGCTTTGTAGTGGGGGTTGGGGGCGTCGGCGTGCCGCTTTCTGTACTCAGCGGGGAGCAGGAGCAAAGAGAGCCGCTCGCCTCCGCGTGGCTCCTTAAGTAAGGGCGGGGTTGACGCGCGTGACCCTGGAAGCACTTCCAGGGCAGCACCCAATCTGACCCAATCAGCGCCCATGGCTCAAACCCAGGCCCGGGGCGAAACCGGATGGTCCCAAGCTCCCTAACATATTGTCGCCTCTCCCGAGTGAAAGAGCCGCTAGAATTTAAATTTTAATTTTTAATTTTACAATAACCTGCCCTTACAACCCTAAAAAACGGATGAGTCATTAACTTAAGGTTAAGCAAGTAGACTTGAATAGCTTATCAATATGAATTGGTTGACAGCTGTGAAACTGCAAATACATCACAATCTGTTTTTTCACAAAAATAGACACTATGTTGCGGTTATGTACTATGTCATCCGGGAACATGCCGAATGAGCTTCTTGAGCATACTCGATCTGCATCATCATAGTCAATGTCGGGATGCTCCTTTATATACCCCCTTAATCCCAGTTTTTCTCTCCCTTCACTCCTTCCTTCCCTCCCACACCCTCTTGTCAGAAGTTGTTTTGGTTACCAATCCCTTCCCTTGGAAAATGACCTTGGCAGCGTGAAGGCGATGCTAGATGTGGAGGGGGAACTAATGAGAAGTTCTGCTCATACTGCTCTTCCCTTGTTCATTGGCTGGCACCTGTATTGAGGGATTTCTGATTGTCTTGTACCTTGCCTTCTCTTGATGTAGGGTGAGGATTTCCTTTGCTGTGCTTGACTGCATGTACCTTCTGTTTGTGTTAAATGAAAACTAATACACAAATGCTGCAACAAACCAAATACAAAATGGGGGAGATTTGGCCACATTTCAACTTGTCTGGGAAGTTACCCTGGGTGGTAGAATCATTAATAAGCCCAGGCCAACAGATGGCCAAAAGGTGAACTTTTTCTTTGAGTATATATCCACTGCTATTGGATCCTCTGCTATTGGTTCTTAATGATTGGGTGAATTTATCTGCGTCTCAATTTCATTGAGGTTTTAGGAGATGGCGGCACAGATGAGTGTGGTCTGAGTGGAAGGTTAATTCTGATGGTGAAAATCTTGTCAGCAAAGTACGAATTTGTTATATCTCGAAGTTAAAATCCTGGACCAGTTTTGACACTGTAAGAGATGCAGTCTGCTGAAAAACTGATGTCTATTTGATCTTCAAATAATTTGACATGGACATCACATGTTTGTATTTCTCCCTTAGAGATTTAAGTTTTGTGATAAGAAATAGAGAATTGGTGGAAGGTCAATTGTTTTCTATGTTGCACATCTCTCTTCTATTATTATCAACAGCTTTAGAAATCATGACTAGCTGAGTTCAAGGGGTCTAAGGACTTTGACTCCCAAGGTTAAGGTCCTGTTATATGCAGATAGCATGCACTCCGCATCATCTGTGTAAAAGCGGTAAGACAATTTTGGAACAATGCATGCAGGGGCAGTTAGATTATACAGTGAGTGTTTCCAGATTTTCTAGGTGAGGTTTTAAAAGGAGAGGATTGTTGTGAGTTTGTTAGTTGGAAAAGGTTTGGAAAACAGTCTGACCAGCCCCTCTTACTGGTAAGATGGCATTTAATTGATGTATGGTCAGCAGCGGTGAGGTCTAGTATTTGACCTTTATTATGCATCGTTAAGAATGAGTGATGACGAAGATTCTGGAGTTGCAAGAGGTTGCTTTATTTTCTATTGCATCTATTTTTCAGATTCTTTGGTCAATGCTTGCTCCCCAGTCCTTCTGTGCCACTCGCCTCCTGATTTCAGATGTAAAACTGTACCTCGTCCATTCCAGTGGAGGTGGATGTACCCCAAACTGCATTGCGAGTTTAAAATACACCTGTGGGCTGATCCATGATGCAATTCACATAAAAGCCAAAGGCTAAAGTTTCTGAAGCAAAAGTATCCAGTGGCTGAAGAAGGCTTACTCAAAGCATCTTAACATAAGCATATAATACAATATGTGTGCCATTATTGGTGCTCCATACTCACCACACCTAAATATAACATGCTTGCATTCCAGGGCATAGTATAACTTGATGGTCCAACTCAGTCGGCCTATCTCTTCCCACAGGGATTTTAGTAGGTGGTGTGTGGTGAAAGGGGGCAGGCTATCGATCAACAGACTGTCCTATCTGCCTGGAGGAGATCATCATCTTGGCTTGTTCACTTTGTGAAGACTTTCTGCTGCTTGTGGTCTTTGGTGGGAGGGGTGCTTGCTGCTTGGAGGACATGTTTGCCTTTGAGAAGATTTCAGATCTTCCAACTTGGACTTGAAAATGCTGCATGTGTCCAGATGTCAATATGCCCTTGCTTTTACATGAAGTGCTGTGGACATGTCCCAACTGAGCAGAGTGACTTTCTTCATGATTCTTATTCCAAGTTCTCTGAATTCAAAGGATTAGATGGACATGAGGGCTCCAGCAGTTACAAGATTTAACCCTAGTGTTGCAGTTGAGAATTCTAGTCGATACGCTTATGTTTTCAACCTTGCATAGTGGAAAAAACAAGCTCCATTAGGTTGTGTAATAGTGACCGTTATCTCCAATTCTACATGCAAAGTTTGGCATAGTTAACAAACTTTGTATGTTTTTAAACGTTTCACTCCTTCACAAATCCTTTGTTGGAGACCTTTTCAAATACCAAGAGTGTTTTGTAGTGTGTATATAAGTGTATTATGTATTCATAATTAATTAGTTTCATATAATTATTAATGTATAGTCTTGGACTATTTAAAATGTAATTCTGTTCCTGCAGAATGTGCACTGCTCTCTCACTCCATCTATCTGAAGTTTCCCAGTGGAGCTGCAGCTGTTCCTTGGTAGTTATTCAATATACAAAGCAAACACCTCATGCAAGACAGTGCAAGGTCCACAAAGTAATCTTTGTTCCATGATGAATTGACAAACGGCGTCACCTTTGATTTCAGACTGTGTCAGCTGTGTTCGTGCCTCTCAGTTGTGTGACTCTGTAACGAACTAACAATGTTTTTTTTTGGTGATTCTTTGAGAAAATTATTTACACACTGTTTTTGACCTCATTATTTCTGTTAGGCTTTAGCGAGCCCAACTTGGCCTCGTCCACTGTCCTCCAAGGTTCAGTTCCCCGTCCAGGCTTCAGTTCTTTCCACAAGCGGCAGAAGAAGCGGAAGGGACTGAGGACTAAGGAGTCCCTGGACGAGCTGCTGTTAAAGACCCTACACTCACAGCGGGCTATGGAAGAGGGACTACTGCAGTTGGAAGAGCGGCGACTGCAGCGGGACATCGAGATGGAGGATCGGCGCATGCAGCTGGAGCAACGCCGCTTTGAACAGGACCGAGAACACGAGTTCCGCATGTTCAATGTCTTTGCACAGATGCTCACAATCCTGAAGCGGGGCACCATCCCCACCGCCTCTCCTCCCACCCCTCCTGTGGGCCAGGGCCTGGTGCAGCTCTTCTCTGAAATGGCCAGCTCAGGACTGGGGGGCATCATCTCTCGAGAAGCCCGGGCAACTGCGCCACCTGCGCCAAGCACACACAACAATCTTTACACAAGCGGCCAGTTCCAGAACAGCCCCTTCTTGTCTGCGAGAGGGAACGTGCTCTGGGGCTTCCGGGGATCATCTGAAGAAGGTTATAATGCCTACCACATAGACAAGTATGACGAGGATAAGAATCCAAATGTGAGTATGTCTGGTGCAGTCTCTTGATCCTAGCTGATTGTTTTAAATGCCAATGAGTAGAGAAGCATGCTGATGTGTTATAAGGCACATATAACTGAAATGCAGGCCTAGCCAAGCTGCCTCTTAATCTCTTGTACTTAGGTCAAGATGCTCATTCTTTTAAAGATGCACATATGCCTCCTTTACTCTACCTGATCAAATTTAGAAGACCATATGCATATTGTCCATAATGTGCTACGTTGTTTTACGTTATATAGAAGTAAAGTGCAAACATATACTTTCAGGATTCCTCGTTCTTCAGTTAGTTGTTGTGGATCCTCTGTCCAGTTCCCAGAATGGCTTCCTTTGTTGATATGTCGAATGCAAAGAACACAGATGTCCTGTTTGGATAAAACACACTCCCAAAGCCCAGGTTTTCCTTACTGTAAATTATAACTGAATTTTCAGAGATGATCGGGCTTGGTTTAATGCATTATGGCCATTTTGATATTATTCTAGTGAAAATCCCAGAACTATTTAAGTCAATTTAAGCTGTTTCTGAATTACAGAATAGTGTAAAAAAATGACTAATTAGAATTAGTATTTTCCTA
Organism: Calotriton arnoldi; assembly: GCA_963921515.1. Lineage (NCBI taxonomy): Eukaryota > Metazoa > Chordata > Amphibia > Caudata > Salamandridae > Calotriton > Calotriton arnoldi. The sequence continues at coordinate 606,542 of CAWUFW010006769.1, forward strand.
TTCTAAGGAATTGCCAGTAAAAATTGTCTTTGGTTGTCCACATCATGTCATCATGTGGATAACTAAAGACATTTTTTACTGACAATTACTTAGATTAGAAAAATACAAATTCTAATTGGTCATTTTTTACACCTTTCTGTAGCCTTTTGTTCAGGCTAACCTGCATTTTATTAGTTGAAAACACTGTAGTACTGTCCCCTCTGTGCATAGAATGGAACGTCTATCTGTTCATCTACGGTGCTCGTCTAACCTGTCCCATGCGCTTTCAGGGTTTGTGCAAACCCCCTCTTTTCCATTGGTGTTCCTTGTTCCTTTGTAGTGTCACCTCTGCATTGCTCTCCCATTCTGTTCTGGACAGTCAAATTTTACTTAAAGCCCTTCATTTGTAGAGCTACACTCATACTGCACGGAGCCCTAAACTCAAAACCTGCAGGGTATGGGGCATCAAAATAGTTCTTTGAGGGCATAGGCGATGTATGTTCTGCGCTTGGCATGCCAACCACTAAAGCGTACCTACTGAAGTAATTTAAAGATCATATAAGTTGACAAAAAGACCAAATGTGTTCAGTCTCGCACATTTCAGTCATGGACATGACGTTGCACTTCAAGTAATTTGCATTCTTTTATCTAGGCACTGACTGGGGGAAAGGTGATGGTTGTGAAACAAAATTTTATCAGTTCCTCGAAAGCAATAAGATGTCCTAGTATTTTCTTCAACCTTTGTCCTTCCTGGAACCTTAACCAGAAGCCGCAGAATGTTTCAGTTGACTTTTTTCCAGCTGAGCTTACAGTTTCTAAGGGTTGTCGTGTTCTCTTGCTGAAGCTGCTTTGGAGCACTGAACTGCAAGTGCTTTGTTTCATGCAACAGTATCTCAGGGTATGTCAGTGCTTAGTTTAGTTAGGTAAAACAATATGTTTATGAGTGCAAGTAGCACTTAGTTTAGGTTACATAGAGCAGTTCGTATCTTGATGCAGATAATCACTTAGTTTAAGGCCCCTGGAGTTGTACATATCAGGGTGCAGGTAACCACCTAAGTTAGGTTATGTAGAGCAATGCACATAGAGGTGTAGGTAAGTACTTAGCTGGTTCAGCTACACTCAGTGCATTAAGGTGATTGGCAGAGTGAGAGATCTTCATGCAGATTAGGTCAAGCTTGTAGTGAAAAAGACTTGTCTGACAAAGGCAGTGATCGATTGTGCCTAAAATTGTAAGTGTTTTTTCAGGGTCGAGTATTATACAGTTTGTGGTTTGTATATTTATTCAGATAGAATTATTGATCCTTAAAAATCATCAACATTTCAGTATAAAAATTGAAACCAAGTAAAGCAGTAAAATCAGATGTACAGTTATTACCTCACAAATCCCTGTTGTTAAGTTTTGTGAGTTACTGCCTGTTTAAGTGTCAAAGAGAGAGGGAGAGAGAATCGACATACAGTGCCACACGATGAAAAATGCAAAGCTGGAGAAACAAACTCCAGCAATGACAAAGACCTGCCCATGCATTTTATGAAATGACAATTAAGCTGTCCATTCTCACCTTTTCAGACAGTGGCTGATTGCATGCTTGGTAGTAGAAACCTCAAGTCTACGAAAAAACAGTCTCAAGTAAATTCTACAATCTTTTAATAATTTTGGCATGGGCAAAGTAGATGAATAATATATTTGAATTTGTCAGTATAAAGTCTACAACACTGACATGAATTTTCTCTCCCTCTTCCAGCCTCCTTATAGATCCACAATTGGAATGTGCAGAAGGCTATACATCATGTCCAGTGTGAAAGTTGCTATTGTTTATTACTAACCTTCCCAAAAAGAGGAGTATTAGCTTCTTAAACCACTCTTTTAAAATTATGATAATTTGGGCATTGTTTCCATTGTTCAAATAGACCTAATTGATTTAAAATACGTTTTGAATTTTTTGCCCAGGGGCTGGTCTTTGATGGAAATTTCCCTCAAAAGGGACACTTCTCAAGTTCTGACAATATTGCATGTGCAATGTGTGTGTCTTGCTAACCGTACCTAATTCAAGTCTATTTGAGATAGAGAGCAGCTGTTCGGCAGATTAAAGATTTCTTGGATACAGTTGCTAGAAAATGTCAAGCCCCTGATTAAATCCGTCCCCAAAATCCTAGAGCCCCGTATGTCAGTGATGGAAGATATTTTTGGAACTAGGGACTGGTAGAATAAAGTATACTGAAAAACTCGACAAAAGAACATCTAGTCTTCTTAATGACAATAGAAGAAAACCTGATTTTATCTTCAATGCATTTAGTTGAGTTTTGGGGTCCCTTTTTATCCTGCCAAGCCCATTTGTATTGGTAAGAGTCTTCATTGTCAATTTTGTCCTGCCCCAAGTTGCAATTCTATCAACTTCCTAATCTTGTGATTCTGGTTTTGTTCATACCCACTACCAAGTCATTATCTTTGTTGTACTTGTGTAGCAAACCAAGTGATCGTTGTAAATCAAGCGTGTTTGTGCCTAGGATGACAGTATCATCTGCATGCTGAAGTAGGGGGAGATGCTGACCTCCTATTTTCAGCAGGAAGTTTTTAACTCTTCGTATTCCTTCGCCAAAGTTAGCTACAAATAAATTAAACAGAAGTGTCAGATTGCCACTCTGCTATAGACCGTAATTTGTTGCAATTATTTAGTCACTTCTGGGAGTTCCCAACTTCTACACATACCCACGAATTAAAGGGTAGCATTTGAATGATGGCCTTTATGAGTCTGTCAGATATTGCCTGTTTGATGTGTTTCAACTATAAAAATCCAAGACTAACCCTATCAAAGGTTGAGGAATAGTCTAAGAAACAGGAATAAAGTGTGATTTTTGTGCTTCTTAGCTGGTGTCTGGACCAACACAATTAAAATAGTGATGTTATCCAAGCTCACATGCCTTCCTAATACATGCCTGAAAAAGCACAAAGGGTTAGCTTTGGCCACTGAGACAATTGTTCCAAGAGGATATTTGTGAACTGCTTAGTATCATTATCAATAGCAGTTGTTCAATAAACCTTTGGATTGGCTCTGTGCTCTATTTAAAACTAGGATGAAGGACCGAAAATCTCCTAGAATCAGGGATAGTTGATGATTTCAAGCAAGTTGAAATAATAGTTGACTGTGGTCTTAACCAGAAGGCCATATCTGCTTTGAATATACTCTTCGGAATTCTGTTGAGCAGTGGCAGCAGCCACTAACAAAAACTGGTGGGGTAGCGGAGGGGGGGTGGAGGGGTGATGGTCCTACAGTTATGGGGGAGAAAAAATAAAAAATCACTTACCTGCCGGCCGCCGCCTCTCCTCTGTCCTCTTCTGTTCCTGACTCGCGGCAGCACACAGGCTCCCAGACTCCCCTAAGCCAATCACGACGCTGCTGTCATGCTGGTAATAGTATTGGTGATTGGTCTGAGCTGTCTGGTTTGCCACTCAGACAGTGCCTGGGAGACTGGGACTGTTCTTCACCTGGCTGTGTAACACAGCCGGGTGGAGAAATGCTAAGTGCGCATGACAGTTTGGTCGTCCTAAGATGGCCGGCCAAACCGTCATGCGCACTTGTGGTGACCACTGTTCCTCCTCCCTGCTTACGACAACCCAGCCCTGCCCGCCTGCCTTAAACTGGCACAGTAAATGATAATAACATTGTGTTGTTATCATTTTATTTTTCCTTTTTGCACAGCTCAGAGAGCAGTGGGGCGACTCTCCTCCGCCTTAACGGAGGATCCGCAACTGCCATTGAGGCTTGGTGCACCTGATGAGCAGGTGACTTGTAAAATATTTTTGACAACTGTTTCTGACAATTAGCTAAAATTGATTATTTCAGTGACATGCCATCATAATACATCCAGTGTTTTGTAAAAGTACTGGCATGTGCAACTTGTTCCTCTGCCTGTATTAAATTTAACTCGTTCTTGGGATGCTCTTCCTTGTAAATCGGCAGTTAGATCCCAAAACTGCTACAAGTCATATGATTGTGCTGATTTAGTTCTATCAACCCATCATTTTAACTGGTACTCTTGTTCTGCAAACCATGCAGCCCTGTTTTTTAAAAATACATTCTTCATTTCCTTTAATGCCACCACCTGATCCACATTGACCAATAAGTGTTTGGATTTTCATGTTGTGTTGTTAATTTGCTGTTTCAAGGGTAAACCTTAGAGCTAAACCAATAGGTAGTAAATTTCTTCGTAAAGAGTCTTCTTTGGGGCTATAATAGTTTTCTTTTCTGTTGTAATCAGTTGAATTATGCAGTATGGCAGGGTATCCAGGTCACCATAGGCTGTGAATGCTGGTACCAGGTTTTCAGTTATGCATCTGTTGATTATGAAGTTACCTTTCTTCATCCAGACTGTCACTAGATCACCAAAGACACTCGCATAGGGATTTGCCAGGATTTTCAATTGAACAGTGTGATCATTTGGCTTTTTTTATTGGAGTGTGGGTTCCATCTTGTTTTATGTTAACGGTATCACAGCTGCCAAATCTGTACTACAAACCAGAGTATTACAACTTGTGTTTTCGTCTATTTCCCTAGGGTATCATTAATTTTGGAACCAGTGAAAATAAGCTTTGTTTTGACCTAATGTCCAAACGGGTAAGTTCTGTAATCATGTTGCAAGTTTGCCTGAGGGTCATAAGCTAAATTGAATCCCATTCTAATACTGCCAACAACTGTGGTTAATTTTAGCTCATGTTCCATTAACAAGCTTCGAAACGCACAAGTTCACATAGTACTGCCCACCCCACAGTTGTGTGACATACTTGTCTTTTACATATTTTACTTTACCGTGGCATTCCTATGTTTTTTATAGTCACTTGTAACTAGGGCTACTGGAATTGTGCGGCTGCATCGTTTTTCGCATAATTATGGAGTTGCTATGTTTGCCACATAATCCTTCATTGGCAGCAAAATCTGCAGAATTTAACAAAAAAAATGTGTTTCTAGCTCAAACGGTTCAAAAGTTACTAAAAACTCAGCAACACATGTTGACCTGGAGTGGAAGCCCGTTTGCGAAGTTTGACTGGTCACCTTTCTGTTGCTTATTCTTATATTTGGTGTTTAAACTGGTACTAATGAAATGCAGCCTATGCCCAGACATTGCTAACAAGTGCAAAAATCGCAAACTAATGAAGTAATACTATTATAAAATGTGCTGCATTACGCCGCATGATTTACCTTTTCTTGTCGCATAATTTAGTCAACCCTCCCGCATAATTTGGCCCTCCTCTGCTGCATAATTCCAGCAGACCTACCTCCCTGTAACTATACAGAAAGGTGCCAGTCTTTTCGGTCACATTGTATTGTAATGTTTGCTGCTAAATTTATAATCTCCTTATCAGTAATCAATTATTTATTGCAATATCCTAAGTGAAAAACACAGTTAAAGTGACATTAAGGTTTTACCACAAACCAAATAAATCTCAGAATGAAACTGTTAGGTTACAGTGGAAATCGCCTGTGTATTGCTCATAGCATTTCCCTTTATACATCACTGAAAAAAGGCAGTTTTGAAGACCATCCAGGGCATACGGCAGTGTCGCTGGTTTCATATTTGTTTTTCTTTTTCCTCAATTCTGTCATCACTGCTGAATATTGAAGTTGACCCAGAGCGACATGAACCACCTTGAACCCCCGCTTCTGCAGTACCCAGACTGGAAGGGCCATATGTTGTGAGTAGCTGTCAGTACCTGTGGAGGTTTATGGTATACTGTGATTGAGGCACAAACTCGGTGTCTGTATGCATGAAATGTATCCTAGCTGCATGGAGCTGCAAAAAGCATGCAATGAGTTTAGAGGTGGCAGGCTTCAGCAGCTGTCACATGTTGGGATGGCATTATCCATATTCTCTAGCTGTCATAAAGGAAAAGTTAGATTTGGTTAAGGGCATAGAGGTGAAAATTAACTTTTCTTACTTTACTTTTGTCGCATCAGACCAAAGCAAACATTGTCATCACAACTGCGCTTCCTATATGTTCATGGGATGGCAAAATCAGCAACAGAAAACATGTAACCAATCAACCAATCATGGCTAAACACGTGAGGCTCTTCACAAACTATCTGTTTTCTTTGATCGCCTTCGATTAACATGAAGCTTTGCATCCCATTCCTCCTCTACTGCTTCTGTACTGTTCTGTACATGAAACCAAAGACACATTATTGAAGAAAACGTCATCTCTATAGGTGATGTTGTCTTCCTGGAATAGAGCTCCTTTAGCTGGACAAAGTTAGCAGAACTACATTCACATCCCAGAAATATGTATGCCTGCTTAGACAATCTTATTACTTTGACTAGTTGGCAACCTATGGGATGCTGCGCAGTTGAAGTCTATTCTATGTGCATGCGGACTCAATTTTCTTTTGGTTACGTAGGCTTTTACCTCCTGCAGACAACTTGGACAGAAAATTGAGGCTGTTTACTAGATCTGACCCTGTGGAATCACCACCTCTCTCCAGACACTCACACATACATCTTCCAGATTGAGACTGTTATTTTTAAACTATTCCAGAAGTCTGTGCTCACTGGTAAAGAGCAGAGCTTCCTCCAAAAGTTCTGCGACCTGCCGTTAGCTGCAATCCGCAACACTACACATCATATCTTCCCATCCACAAATAGTGGATGATGGTTCCCCTCAAGATGTGCCAGAATCGAAGCCTACTGGGGAAGAAGAACTAGAAAACCCTACAACATTTTGATTCATCCTACAACAGCTGTAGAAGAATAGAAAATATTACTTGAGAATTCCACATTGCTGTGAAAAGATTCACATTTTCCTTCAGCCTCCACGATGATGAGTCTAGCGGGAAGGCATAATTCCTTGCCGGTTCCCAGTTCTGTACAATGACCTCCGCAACTGCTGCTTCCCGGGTACGAAGGTTCTTCTCCTTTACAGAGATCTCCTTGTCCAGGCAAAAATGCCAAAAGGTCTTGGCCAGCTTTTAGCAAACTCCACCAACCCTAATTCCATCTTTACAAGGGAAATCTGCAGAATATTCATCTAAAAACCCTCCGTAATTGCTCCTAGAGAATATGATGAATCTCTGTTGCCTCAACCATTGGCCCTCGGTGGTTCTGGAGGAGAAAATCCTGCCATAGATTCCGTCTTCTAAACCCTTGCCTGCAGTGAAGACTTTTGAAAAACTGGCCCCCAACCGAGAGGCTTCACCAACATTTTTGGGTCAAATACTTTGTGGAAGAAAACCTTGGCCTTATCCATTGAAGATATTTACTCATTACTTCAGATGTCTCCAAGTCCCCTAACGCGTGCTCTCCTCTAATAAGAAACATCACTGCTCGGAAGAGATTGTGCTATTTAAGTTACCTAAGAAACAGATAGCATGCTGAACTCATCTGGACAATAAGCCTGGGTCATTGGGTGTGTCCCAAGAATCTTGTTTGATGCCCCCAAAATGTCTGGAAGTTTGTACTGACAGCGACCTTAGGAGTCCTTAGGAGACCTTAAGAGTAGTCTATTCCTTTTTAGGATCCTTCATAAACATACTCAAGAAATACATTTGTATATCTATTTTGGGCCCCTTTATCTTCCAAGTCGGGGTTATGCACTCTGCCATGAGCCTGCTCCTGGCTTCTTAATTAAGGCTAGTGCAGCTGTACGTGCACAAAAGGAAAGCTAGCCACCTTGGCCAAGAGGACCCAATATGGGAATTCTGGGGATGATACAAGTAATCAGTATTGAATATCCCTTCCCTCGCATCATCAGTGACCCTGCCTCTTGGAGTCCACCTGGTGCAGAATGAGATCATATGTCATCTTTATCAAGCCTTTGCCTGGAAACCAAGGGTGTGACTTTTAATCCTATATGTCAAACTCATCTCACAAAAATCCTCATCTGAACCCTTCTAAGTTGAGGTCCTTAGGAGGAAAGTTATCAGGGGCACCGTGGTCACCACACAACTTGGAACTCACACCCTCCTGTGCAGAGGGAGCAGGATGCAGTCCTCTACTTAAGCAGGAAGGCTTCTTTAAAAAACGTACAACTATTTTAGGAAGGGTTCTCCTTTTGCTTGGCTTTGATATTTAATGCCACCCGTTCTGCCCTCTGACTCTAACCATTTTTGGTGCTCCTCAATTTGTTTTTCATTTGGGCAAGGAGTGAAATAACTGGCCTGGAGGCCAATTAAAAAAATTCTTTGCCCAGTGGTACTGAGGCTGCAGAAATTGATTGCTACACTGATGGGTCCAGAGCCTCCTCAACACCATCCCCTACTGTGTGTGATGTGTATCTTTCATCATAATCATCAGGTCCTACATGGAGGGGCCTGCACCACTCATTTGAGCCATCTAAGCCACAAAAAAACACCCAGATTGTCCAAGAGGTATCATTCCTCTCACTGTATGTGGTAGAAATGCTTAGTGGCTGGGAAACCGACAACCAAGAGTTTGGCTCCAACTATGAGTTGAAAATCAGATTAAGAAATCAGAAACCAAAATACATACTGTCACACTGAATCTAGACCAGCCTCAAGTAACACCACATCATGGTGCACACTGCATGATTCTGGAAAGTCACAGTGCTCCCTTTCGGAGCACTGAGTGAGAACAACTGCCTAGATGTGCGGTTGTGTAGGCGAATCCTGCTGTCGCCACCAATAGAAGAGCGGGGCTGCGTGGAGGCGGCAGCTGCGTCTACAACACTCCATGCCGTCTGAAAAGTACTAAGGTGCTGCCTCCCAAGAAGGAATGCAGCGCTCTTTCCCACATCCACAGTCACCTGTCCTCAGTTCTCCCTGAAAGGCGTTTCTATTTTGGAGCTCCACTTATTGAGAGCAGTGTGGCACAAACATACAAAGAAAAAGGAGATGTGAGTAGAGCACTTTAATGAGGCTGTTGAGCAGCAAAGAAAGTTTGTTTATGAAGATCCTGACTTACTAGTCCATGAACGGTTGGATTGATTGAGGTAACTTTTTGTGTTGCTGTTTTGTTAATTCCCATGGACTTACATGAAGTGTCGATTTGAGGGTTATGGTCCCGTTCATAAACGTAAATTTACAACCAAAGTTACCTTTTTTTTTTTACATCTGCCAAGATTTCACAGAGGAATTCATGGAAGCATAAACTCTTTTACTACTGCAGACTTCTCTGCCATGAGGCTGGAGAAACCCGCAATATTAAATCCCAGTCAGTGGCTGGAACTTGGCATTCGAACGCATTGTTTGCCATGAAAGTTTTGGGCTGTAAGAAACATGCATGTTTGTGGGTTTGCTATACTCCAATCTGGCCCTTTCCACCTACAAATTGGTAGGAGATATACTGGTGCCTAGGCCTTGAGTAACTACCTTTCCATGTGGAAGAAAAATCGATTACCCCTAGACATTTGGTAATTTTGTAGGAGACTCCTCCATGAGGAAAACTGTTTCTCCACAGAGGAAAACCAGCTCGCATTTGCACACGATGCTCTATTCCCCCTGTGTGGAGTTCTCCAGATATAATTTCCAGGTGTATGACTGGGAAAGTTGATTTTTGACCGCTGTCAATAAAAGTGAAAATAGAATCTTGATAAATGGACATAAGTAGTCTAGTTTCTGAAACCAGGAGACTTAGATTACGTTGCCTGCTTCACAACAAACCACTTTTATGTGATCCTGGGCAAATCACTATATCTCCTTCCGCTTCATTTTCGTTATTTGCGAGGCTGAATACTGGTATAAAGTGGGATTTTTAAAAAACTGTAGACAAGAACTGCTCCCCAAGGAAGTTTCTTGTGAAGGATTTTTAAATATTATTTCTAGCACCAACATATCATTATATCTAATATGTAATTGTAAATAAATTTAAGATGTTTATAACTTATTCACGAATAGTGGATGTAAGAATACAGGTGTTTTTGCAGATGCTCCCTACTTTTTGCCCCCATTTGGACTACTAGAAGCAGTTTTTCATCTCTGACAGAGCACTAAAGCCTGCTAACCAGGCCCCAGTGGCAGTGCTGTCTCCTTAAAACTGTTAAAACTGTTATATATGAATATATATATGAATTAGCCAAGGACTTTAACCCCCGTATAAGCCCCTAGTTGTATCCAGGGCATGGGTGTTAAAGGGGTCACCAGGGCCTGAAGCACTGTTTGTGTCACCCTGAGTGACCCAAGTAAACTACTGACAGCAGGTCTGCCATTGCAGACTGCAGAAGCAGTGTAAACAGTTCGAACTCAACTTTGCCCTCACCATGTGTGACAAAGTAGATCCACTATTTTCAATATATATGCCAGTCACCTATAAGGAAGTCCTCCTAAGCCTAGGAGGCAGAGTGCATTATGTTATAGGTGTGGACATGTAGGTGCAAGCTTATATGACCCTATAGTGGCTTTTACCATTAAAGGGCAATATAAGTGACAGACGGCCCATAGGATAACATGGATTGGCACCCAATCAAATCCGAGGTTGGCAGCTCCACTATGGTACCTCTGATGTCCTCTCAATGATGACTCAGTCAGTTGGCAGTAAAGGTAAGCTGAGCTTTATTTAATACATCTCATCCAACCACGATCTATGGCTTACTGTCTTTCTCCTGACAGTCCGTTCATTCTATTCCTGACCTCAACACATTCCACCCACTCAAGGTTCTATATGTCCTATGTCACACTTCCCCCTCCCACAATAAATAAAGACACCCACAAGAAAAAACCCATACCCACCATCACCTTCTTATTAATATTATTCTTTTTTTTAAGAATGAACACTTATTTCTAGAAAAACTAAATACAATCCTTCTCAGAAATGAATAACCCAAGAAAAACAAGATTATGCTAAAACATTGGTATCTAATATCAAAGAGGATAGATCACTGTAGAATTTTCATTAAAATCAGACAACAAAATCTTTAAGATATACAGGCTTCTTAATTACTCTAATACTCCTCCTCCTCTGGCTTGTTGCCACATTAGAGTGCCTGTTCCACATTCCGGAATCCCCACTATTCCTCCCAATCTGCTGCAAATTAGGATTGCAAGCAGAAAGTAAGTCTGACACTTGTTGACGAACTACTACTCTGTTCTTGTTCCAAATTCAACCATCACGTGTTTTAATGGCATTCTTTAAACATTTGACTACTTGTAATTTCATCATAAATTTGAAACAATCAGCACAACCTGTAGGTGCCATTTTTTAACATAATCACCAACGTTGACCTCTACATTCCTCACATTCTTGTTTTTATCAAAATTCTCCTTTCTCTTGCCCTGAGCCACTATTTTTTTATCCGTCCATTCACCCAACGCATGATTGACACAACCTTTGTTCCAGTGCATCCAACCAGGACATACTTTTGTGGATGGAGCTCTCCCTTTGAACTACTCAGAGGGAGATTTTCCTGTGGTAACATGTGGAGACATGCGATACCCTGATAATCTGTTGGATAATTCCTTCTTCCAATCTAGACCATTCACTCTTACCTACTGTATGTCTTCCTTCAACGTCTTCACAATCCTCTCAATGGCCCCATTAGTTTCAGGATGTAAGGCTGACCTCTTATGTTTAGACCCACATTCTTTTAAATATGCTTCCGTCTCCCGAGAACAAAACTGCACACCATTATCTGTAAGTAAATACCGTGGGTAACTCTCACGCTTGAAAATGTTCTCCAAAAATGTAATCACTACCGAGGAGGAAATATCATGTACACAAGACACTTCAGCCCACCTAGAGTATAAATCCATTAACACAAGTATGCAGGGAGTGGCATGTTCATCCCTTACAGGTCCCAAAATGTCTACTGCAGCTTCCTCCCAGGGATATTTTGGCAACTCCCTGCACACCGTGGGAGGTTGATTTGTTCTCAACCCTTTATCGCATGCCACACATTCTACACAGTCCCTAATCGTGCATTCCACATCGTGGTCTAATGCTGGCCACCAAAAGTCTCTTCTAAGCCTCCCTTTTGTTTTAACAATGCCCATGTGCCCTTCATTAGCAAGTTTTAGCACCTTTGGTCCCAAAGTCTCTGGTGGAATCAACCTAGTCCCTCTTAACCAAAATGCTTTGTCAACCGCAAGTTTATTCAACAATCTTCCCCATTTTCCTTTGTGATCTTTCAACTCTGGTGTATTCAGTCTGGCAGAATTTACCACTCGTATTACAAGTTTCATTTCTTCATCCTTCTGTAGCTCCTCTACCCATTCATTGTCTGTTATACTTCCTTGAGTAACCTTGCATACGCTCACCAAATCCTCTAGATCGATATCATCAGTTTCATCAACCCAGACTCCTTACTATCAACTAATCTTGGCAAACAGTCTGCTGAATAGTTGCTAGCACCAGAAACATACTGCACATCTAAACAAAATTCTTGTAGTCCTACAATCCATCTCCTGATGTGTGACAAGATAGTATCTAAACCCTTCCTCGCAAACAGTTCCACCAGCGGCTTATGGTCTGTCTGAACTATAAACTTGATCCCCCACAAAAACAGTTTGAATCTGTTGACAGACCAATAAACAGCAAGTGATTCCCTCTCAATAACAGAATAGTTACATTCCGCTTCTTTTAACGTGCGAGAAACACAGGCTATCAATTGTTTTTGGACATCTTTGTTTTGAATGAGAAGAACCCTTCGCACTAGCATCACACACTTCCTTGGTGTAATACGTTGGATCATATGACTGTAATGAAGGTGCATTGCACAATACATTCTTTACTCTTGTATATTCATCCACACACTCCTTGTTCCAATGAAATTTAACTCTTCTTTAGCAGTTCTCCCATGTTAAATGTCTTACTAGCAAAGTCTTTAATACATTTGCTATAGTATTCCACCATGCCGAGGAAGGATGACAATTCTTCCTTAGACTTTGGCTCTTCCGTGGACTTTATTGTTTCCACCAGTTCAGTACGTGGTCTTATCCTAGTCTCCGAAATCTTGCAACCTAAGTAACTGACTTCACTCACTCCAAATGTACATTTCTCAGTTTTGAGTGTGAGTCCAGCTTCCTGTAACCTGTATAACACCTCCCTCACTCTGTGATCATGTTCTATGTTCGTAGATCCACAAATCAGAATGTCATCCTGATAACATTTCACTCCAGGTACTCCTCTCAAGATTCTCATCCTGACCCTCTGGAATACTGCAGCAGCCGAAATCAGTTCAAAATGCATCCTTTTGAAACGATACACTCCAAACGGTGTTACAAAGGCTGTTAGATCCTGAGAGCCCTTATCTAGTTCTATCTGGTGATATGCGGAGACCAAGTCCAGAGTTGTGAATACCTTTGCTCCAGAGAAAGTTGTAACCATTTCCTCAATATTGGGCAAAGGGAATTTATCTACCACCACATCGCTGTTGAGGGCCCGCAAGTCACACACAGATGCAGATCCCCGTTACCCTTATGTGCCACTACTATGGAGACCACCCATTCTGTCGCCTCCACTGGTTCAGTCACACCACTCTCACATAGTCGTTCTAATTCTCTTTCCACAGCAGATTCTGTATTCATGGGAATCATCCTGACTTTAGCTACCACTGGTTTCGCATTCATTCTAAACTTGATTCTGTGTTTGTATCCATGCAATATACCTAGTTTGTCTAGAAATTATGTTTCAAATTCCCTTATAAACTAACCATTCTTGAGTTCAGTTTCATCTATCTGAAGTTGAGGTATTTTATTGGGATGCAGACTTATGCCCAATTCCTTTTGATGAGTCCATCCCAATAAATCATCCTTTCGACACAACACATATATCTTCCCACTGGCATGTTTCTTAGCAATCCCTATGTCAGCCTTGAAATAACCCTTTCCATCTCAATTTTTGTACCTCCATAACCACCTGGTTTCACATCAATGTCTGATAATTCCTTCCCTTCAGGAAATGTATTCATAAATGTTTGATTGGATGTGATATTGATTCGTGAACACGAATCAAATTTTATGGAAACTTGTACATCATCAATGGTTATTATCTCCGAGGGAATCTGTTGTGTTCTCCGCAAGTAAATACCAGGAGCCAGGATGTATTTAAGTCTTCTTTATTTCATCCATCTGTCCAAGTTACATCTGTCTTGAATCCAGCCAGCACTGGTGTGGTACCAGCCCCACCAGGAGCAGCCTGCCTAGCTGCTCAGCCCATCTCTAACTGCCAACACTCATCCACTCAGACACCCAGGCATTCCACGCATCACAGGCACACCAACATTCCATAACCAACTCACACTCTGGCTGAGCAGCTAGAGGCAGCAGGGCTAGAGTACATACAAGTACAACATATCAGGATATAACATTATCCCTTTTTCTTCAAAGAAAACGAAAAATGAATATAGTATAACACCAATCAAGAACTATAAACAAGAAAAATGAATCATGGTACAAGTCTCTCGGATGCAGCAATAAAGACAAAACATCGCAGGAGAAAGAACCATTAAAGCAAGAAAGGATGGTAAAGATACAGCAAATAACCAATTGTCCAACAATATCCCCCCCATCCTCCCTAATAAGAGATTATAAAACATTTTGAAACGTAAGCAAAAGTGTAGCATTGCAAGAAATACAGTTCAAGCATTTTCTATAATACACTGTAACTTAATGTACCATAACGCAAAGGGTAAAAGACCCCACAACACAAAAGCCAAAAAGCATAACGTAGAGTAGCGAAAGGTAGCATACCCTGGAACTTCAATCCCAAAAGTAAGGGAACAAACATGTATATGGGTCGTCACCCATAGAAACGCCCGTGTAGGGATGTACCTTGGTACTGCGCGCAACAGCAAATGGAGATCAAGTCCATATCCCAACCCAGTGTAAGGGTTGACCTAAATCCATTATGGGAGCTAACCCATGCCCAACCCCCTTGTGGAGGTTACATAACCCGATGTAGGAGTAACAAACAGTCAAAAGTAAAGGGGAAGTTAGCCCACAACCATCCCTCGTGTATGGGAACTACATGAGGATAATCTAAATTAAATATGGGAACTAACCCGTCCACAACCCCGTCGTGGAGGTTACTACCTGGGATTAAAACCCAACCTTACCCCTGACCTAGGGGATAAACTGTGATGACCACCCTCAGAGACTAGGACGTCCCAACCATAAGTGTAACACTGTGGCATCACTACAAATAAACAAAGAAATACACTGTTAATACACTTCCAACTAGTGTAAGCACCAATGACCTGTGCCCCACGCCGGTGAGCGATCTCTCACCCGAATACAACCACTCTGAGTCACGCCAGATTTGTGCCCACCACCAGAAACCAGTAAAAACACCGTAGATGTCACTGTTATGTTTAACGTCAGTTCTTAAATCAACATGAAGCTTTGTGGGAATAAACATACCTTTTCTTTGTTCTTGAAAATTTTCTTCATACATTTCTTCCCCAAAGTGACACCAGTGTGCAGTCACAAAATGTAAATATGGGACACAAGCAACATCACATTGTATAAAACTAATACAGTTGGATTAAACATTACTTGCACAATGACAGCAAAAATAAAAAACATGAATCTTTCTGGCACCGTGATGACCAACATTCCCCAAAAATACAGACTGAAAAATGCTTCCCATCCATGGAGGAGAGCTCGTGGACACACACCATGCTTCCAACAACTAAGCATTATCGTACCAAGTCTGTGTTCTCAAGTATGGTTGATAGCGATCCCAAAAGCAAACTTATGACAGGAACAGACTGCTAGCAGTAGCGACACACTCTGTGACAAGGATCCTACAGCTCCAAAGTAAAGATTACCTCTACGCTGAACAAAACACCAAAAAGAATCCCTCGTTGACCGATCCTCGACTTGCTGTGCTGAAGCGAGCACTACATTGTCCCCGCTCTCCATCTTGCGTTGTTCAAACTTTATTGAAACGAGCAGAGACAGCGTGGTTGGCATAATTACGTGGTTGGCAGAAGCTTAAAACAATGCAATTGCTCTTGCACAATCTAGCCAAGCCTAAGATGGCGGCACGCTTGTGGCGTTGCGCCGGGTGGCTCCCGGCGAGTGAATGCACCAAAACGCTCCGGAACAATGGACAAGCGTCACGTAGAACTACGCGACATGGAGGCAACACAGGTAAGAGTCCACGCGCTGTATATAGCTCGCGCCTCAGCTTTTGAATTTCAAGTCAACGGTTAAACTAACCGTAAAGCGCTGCCAGAAACAGAAAATAACAAAAGAAAGGCTCACCTCAAAAGCGCCGAAAAGTGTGCAAATGGGCAATTCCCTCCGTATCTTGCCGCATAACAAGTAGATGATACGGTACTCCATCTCAGCACTGACAATGCCAAATGTAGTGCAGCGTCGTGTGTAAACCGCAGGGCAGTGTGCACACTCCATGATCTCCCCAACTGTGCACACCAAGTGCAACACGCTGCCAATCCTGCGCTTGCCAACTCTTGTGCAAGACCCGATCAGTGTGGATCTCCGCTCCAATGCAGACAGGAACCAACGTGCATACAACCCAGAGTGCCCATAAAACTCCATGTAGCATTACCAGAATCTCTCATCAAAGACAATACAACCTCACCTTGGCGCAAATGAAGTACTTTGTTGTAGTAACCTCTCTTGACAGGGTACAGCACGCTAGTGTGAGGGCTGTCCGATCTGATCGACACCAGTGGGGCTGGTCCGTGTGCTATGGCTGTACCATTTTCACATATTGACCTTCTGGCATAATGTCTTTAGAGTGACACAGTTGTGTGTCCTCATGTAACTCATTTTTCTTTGGTTTTGTTCTTGTTACTTCCGTTTTTCTACTTCACCATGAAGTAGCTTCTGTTTGACGTGCTGTAGTTGGCATCAAGATGTTTCTGCAACTACTCCTCCAGCTCACTGTACCTTTTGTGGCTGTAGTATTCCCAGGCTGCGGTGTCAATTGGTGATGACACTGGTCGGTGGGGCTGTCCATTGGTAAGGACACTGGTGGGGCTGGCGCTGGCTTGCCTGGAAATACTTGCCTTGTAGATGTAGTTGCTTGTGGATCCTCTTGGTTTCTCTTTAAGGTTCAATGTTTCTGTGCAGTACCAAGAGTCTTTTTAGGGTCCAGGTCCGCTCGTCGCCAAAAATATGTTGTGTTCTCCGCAAGTAAATACCAGGAGCCAGGATGTATTTAAGTCTTCTTTATTTCATCCATCTGTCCAAGTTACATCTGTCTTGAATCCAGCCAGCACTGGTGTGGTACCAGCCCCACCAGGAGCAGCCTGCCTAGCTGCTCAGCCCATCTCTAACTGCCAACACTCATCCACTCAGACACCCAGGCATTCCACGCATCACAGGCACACCAACATTCCATAACCAACTCACACTCTGGCTGAGCAGCTAGAGGCAGCAGGGCTAGAGTACATACAAGTACAACATATCAGGATATAACAGAATCATTTTACTCTCCTCTTTTATTTGTAAGACAACTTCTTGACATGTTCATAACTTTTGCTCTCTTTGCTTCTGTATGCCTTCTTTCCCCTGTCCCTACAGCACTTGCTAAAATGACCCCTGATACCACAGTAATAACACATCTGGGACCAGACTGGACAAGACCTATCATTAGCCCTGTGACTGTCAAGCCCACATCAGAAACACATACACTTGAAATCTGATTCAGTCTTTTTGTATCCTTTCATTTCTGATTCCACCTTCTTGGGAAAACTCTTATGTGTTTTCACTGCACATACCTCCATCACGCTTTCCTTCTCATAGCACTTTACTCCCTTTTCTGTCTTGAGTTCTTTCACACACATCCGCATATGTTCAACACGTTTAGCAACAATCAAAACCTCCTCCAGTGGTGGCTCATCTTTCATCCACAACGCCTCACGTATCGTGTCACTATTGCAACGTAATACAAATTGGTGCCAAATCCTCTCTTCAATTGAGCCTCCAAACTTGCATGTCCAAGCTAGTTTCCTCAAACTCGTAACAAATTCCTCAACAGACTCATTCAAACCTTGACTACTCAAACCAAAATAGTACCTCTCGAGAATGGTACTGACCTGTGGCAAGTAATGAAGATCCCACTTAGTCATAGCTATTTTAATTTCATTCAAATTACGCACCTCAGCTTGACTCGATTCTGGTAAGTTTTTCAACACATCTTGCCCCTCTACCCCCAGACAGTGTAACAGGAGTGCATGCTTCCTCTCTGCACTTAGATTTGTACCGCACACAGGTGCATAGTTGCCAATCCCTTTCTTTCATTTCGACCATATAGTTAAAGATTCCCCAGGAGATGGTGAGAAGAAAGGTGGGGCCATGACATCCGACATGTTTCCCTTAGATTTACAGTTTGCTCACTCTTGATTATACACCCTAGTCAACATATCACAACACCAAAATTCACAACCAAAATAGTACTTGAGTGTGTGTTACATAGAAGTATACACCCCAGTATAGATAAAAGAAAAGGGGCTTAAATTAGATTAAATGAAAGGTGTGCATATCACCATTATCCAGAGCAGTGAATCCACAGATAATTATGAGGGTGTTTATATTACCCCTATCCCAACTGTCAATGTCTGTCAAACTTTGTTGAAAAATCATTCCTGTTCCAAAATGTCCGCCGTATCCGTATGACCCAATGAAAATACACGTAGACTAAATAGTGTGCACCGGCGCTGACCCTATGAGCTTCAAATTTGACGTTACTGGCAAGGAAACGCAGGCTCCGCCCACACCGTAGTACGCAGATCCTCAGGCCGGCGATGAGTAGACACAGCACTCTGCTACCAGACGATCAACTGAGTGCAGCCACACACGTCATTGTGGTGCACGTCCGTCAGCATTTCTGACTTGGCTGCAACAACAGTTCAGCACGCGACCATCTGTGCACGCAGCCTGCACTCTCTACCAACCGTGTGACTACGGCTACGGTTCAATCACTGACCTTGTACCAAACCCAGCGGCTGCCTGGAGCTTGCGCAGAGCCCACAATACATTACTTACTGTTCTGCAGTCATGACCTTCCCAAAACTGCAGTATAGCTTCCTGCTTTTCAATCTCCCCGCAGTAGATGCCAGAAAACTGTCACTCTGTCTCACACGAGTGTCCAGAAGAACGATGTCTCTAATAAGTATCGCCTTGTTCAGGTGTCCAACTGTGTTCCAAACTTGATCCCATCCTTGTTGCCAGTAAATGTGATGTCCTCTCGATGATGACACAGTCGGTTGGCAGTAAAGGTTAGCTGAGCTATTTAATACACCTCATCCAACTGCGATCCATGGCTAACTATCTTTCTCCTGACAGTCCGTTCATTCCATTCCTGACCTCAACACATTCCACCCACTCAAAGTTCTATTTGTCCTTTGTCACAGTACCACCTTATTATGTCGAGTTTGGTATCAAACAATGTGCACTCTCACCCCTGATATGAATTACGTATTGAGGGCAATGTGGCTTGCCCCCAGGTGGCTGCCTCAGAGGTTGCCCACCTTGTAGCCCAGCTTCTCTGTGCCCTGGCTGGCAGCCCACGCTTGCTGCTGCCAAGACAGGATTCCGACCTCCTGCTAGGCAGTGTGTTCACTCCCAGGAGTCAGAAACAAAGGCCTGGGCAGGAAGTAGGTCGCACCTCCTCCCTCCCAGGAAGGCTAGTGTAGTGGCGCATCAAGGCGGTGAGCTTCAAAGGCTACACCACCTCTGATATGCAACAGGGCGGACTCCCAAAGGAGGAACCAACCCTGCCCCATGCACATTTGCACATGGGCAGGCGGGAAATTTGGTATGCAGGAGGTGTACACCCCCAGAAGGCTAGTCACACCCCTAGGGTGGGCTGCCTAGTCTGTACAGCAAAAGAAGACCTCTGCCATTTTTTAAATTGGTAGAAATAGTGGGTTCTGGGTAGAAAAGGTGGCCTACACCACTCGATGTGTTCACCTCAGGAGCGGACTAGCTGCAGGTACCAGCAGCCCTTCGTCTACTTGCTCCCGCAATACTAACTCCCCTAATTCTAGGGGCGACCCCTGATACCACAACCTCAGTTCTGAATCAACTTGAATCAAAGAGGACAAAGAATAGACCTGTGTCTATGACAGCAGGACTTTGCACAAACCAAAAGAGGTATACTCTGTCCCTGTGGCAACGCTCCTGAATGATCGAGACTCGTCCTAGGCTAAAGCTTGGTTCCCCAGACAGAGGGACTCCTGTGAGAGCCTGAAGCACCCTCCGACTCCCCTGGACTAGTGGCACTTGCCCCCTGCAAACTGCATTTGACACTGCATCTAGAGGGTACACCATCCAATCTTTGTCCGACGTTAGCAACGACCCTGTTGTTGTGTTTTTGCGTCTTGTTCCCCGCAGCACCGTGTAAGCGGTAAGCAGCTTCCCCCGCAGATCCCGTTCAGCACCAAGGACAGTCAGGACAACTCTGCACTCGGGGTCCATGGGCCAGGTAAAATTGAACTGACTGTCGTGGCCTGGTCCAGGGTCCCGCATGGCCTTTACCCTCAGTGGGATCCACGCAACTCCATCTGTAAATGACCAATTGTCACTATCACTTTTTCTCATTGACCGCAATGCAAAACATCTGCAGTATTGAATTGCTGTGACTTATGTTTTCTTTTAAAATCCATAAGTCCGGTTATATGTATGCTATTCCATTTTATTTGATGTGTAAATTAAGATAAAAATACACTTTATTTTTATAAATTGGTGTCACATTTCTATTATGTTGTCAATTACTTACCGCCCATGTTGGTGCTCTGAAATGCTAAACACATATTCCTCTAGTAAAGCCTGACTGCTTTTTGCCACTCTACCAGGACGGAGCTAAGGATTTATTGTTGTGAATCCAAGGACCATCTTTGGGGTATTGTGATAGTATTACATGGTGAGACCCAACCAACCACAAAACATAAAACTCCACCTGCCTACAGTGGAGATAACGAAAATCCTTTGTGATGAAATTATAATAAAAAAGTTCATATACAACAAAAGATAAATAATAATATTTCCATGTTTCAGTTTTAAACTAAAAGAGTTGCAAGTGTCTTCATTTTCTGATTGTTTCGTTTATCAACCGTCTGATGTCCTCTGGCCCCTTGTAGGTTGATACCATGCTTCTCTTGAGCAGCCTCTAGAGCTCTGGAGAACAGTAATTACAAAATAAAGACTGTTATGTACATCTGCCTGGTTACACTACTTAGGTAGCAGGTCAGGCAAGTGAATGTCCGTGTTAAGTTTATCTCCGTTTGTCAGCTAATTTGGGAGACCGGTCTGTCAAAAATGGGACACTGTTTAAAAAAACATCTTATTTAAGGTTCTAACAATGAAGAGAATCAGATGTGCTCCTCACACCTGTCTTTTTGATTTCCTTGCAGTGTAAGGGAAGAGGTGGCCCGCTTCCTGACATATTACTGCAAGTCACCTGCTCCCCTGAATGCGGATAATGTGAGTTATTTGTTAAGTCTCTGTACAGATGGTAGTTTTACATTCCTTAGTTGCATTACCCCTTTCATCTTATGTAATATTTTTAAAAAGTCTCACTTGTTTGGTGTTTTTCAAATTCATTCTGAGTATTGTCAGCAAAGCTCTTGTAAAACCTTAAGTACTTCACTCAAACTTGTTAAGAATGAATTACTATTTTCCCACCACAAAGGAACTTTTAATATCTATGCCCTTCTGTCTTCTTTAGGATCACAAAGATGTTCTGTGTTGCAGCAGCATACTGTCTCACGCTTCGGTCCTCTCATTGCACAGCACTGGAGTGCAGGTGTTATGTTAAATAATTTTATAGAGCCCGTACAGTTGCCCTGAGGCGTGAAGGCGCTACAGAGTATCGGAGCATGTAAGCTAGGTTAATGGGTAAAAAGCCATATCTTTAATGACTTGCGGAAGGAAAGTCAGTTTGTCTGAGATTTAATATGCAGTGGCAGGAAGTTCCATAGTTTTGAAGCCCCTGTCACAAAACTTCTGCCGCCCCAAGAGGCGCGACTGAACCTAGTGATCATAATGTTTTTTGCCGCACTTGAACGAAGGGGCCTCTTTGGCAGGTACCATTTGAGCTTGTCCTTGAGGTAATTGTCCATGGTCACCAAAGTTAAGTTTGTTGTCCATAAGGACGCCAAGATTTCGGACCTTTTTAAAAGGAGATGGTAGCGGCCCTAGATTTTGTGGCCAGCAGGAGGGTGTCCAAAAGGTGGTGTCTTTGCCGAAAAGGAGGACCTCTTTCTTGCTGGAATTCAGTTTAAGACTATTTCTGTCCACCCAGTCCTCTACGGCCAATATGCAATCATGGAGTCTAAGTACAGTGTTATCAGAGGAATTAGAGAAGGACACCACAATCTGGGTATCGTCTGCATATGATACCAGGGAAAAACCAAACGATCTGATCAGATACGTTGAATAGTGTTGGGTTCAATGAGGACTGCTGCAGCTATCCGCATGGCAATGAGAAGGACCTGGATTCAAGCTCTTTGCTCCGGACATAATGTAAGAGAGGAACTGGTCCAAGTTCCCAGCATCCATTCAAAAAGGCAACAAGGGTCTGGTGGTTGGTGGATAAGGCACCCAACAAAATTTAGAATGGACCAGATGAAGTAGCAGGTGTTCATGGTGGGAACCCTGGATGTTCGAACAGTGGGCTCACCAGAGATGAGAAACATAGTTCAGTGTCTTTCAAATGGGTTTCAAAATTAAACTGTTTTGGTGCCACCTCCAGCATGGATGTCACTTACTGGTTCATTTACACAAAAAGGAGCTACAGAGGGAAAAACAGATCAGGTCGCCCTCCACTCAAAAATCATAATTATCACCAAAGACCTGCTCTGACCGGGCCAACGAATCCTGTTCACTTCATGAGTGGGAATGGAAGTTTCTTTTCTTCCTCAATAACAACCCTTCCTATTTTATAGGTATTGTCCCAACACAGAATCGCCCTATATTTAGTTATAAAAGAACCGACCAATGAGTCAGCAGTCACTGTGTTCACATAACATACCCTGTACTATAACAGATATACATCACACATAAATGTGAAAAAATTGTGAAAACACGAGGTAGCACCTCACGTGCGCACCACCAAGGGAGCTTACTGGTTAATTATCACCAGTCATGCCCACGTTTCTCATCATTGGTTGCTACCTCGCAAATAAAATAAACAAAATCGGTGTCCAGAAACCCAGTGAAAACCAGTGAATATGTGTATATAATAACACACATTGACCCCATGTGAGTAAAATTGAGATAAGCCAACTCAGTTACCAACGAACCACCTTTAATCTCAACTCGAGGGCTTATTCAAATTAAAAACATACTGCATGTTTGCAGACCATATAAAGTTGGGCCGACATGTTTCATTGCCTGTAAATTGTAATGGCAATTTCTTCAGGGCACGAGGGCCTTATCCACCTTTTCTGGACCCTTATTGTGAACACGCAGTGACTGTTTAAACAAAGAGAAGGTTCATTCGAACGAATGTCACGAGACACCAACCACCGTAGCCTAAAAAACGCCCATCCCATGCTACCTCGTGTTTTCACAATTTTTTCACATTTATGTGTGATGTATATCTGTTATAGTACAGGGTATGTTATGTGAACACAGTGACTGCTGACTCATTGGTCGGTTCTTTTATAACTAAATATAGGGCGATTCTGTGTTGGGACAATACCTATAAAATAGGAAGGGTTGTTATTGAGGAAGAAAAGAAACTTCCATTCCCACTCATGAAGTGAACAGGATTCGTTGGCCCGGTCAGAGCAGGTCTTTGGTGATAATTATACTTACTGGTTCATGCCATCAATTGGGGAAGCACGAGTTTAGGGTTGGAGCCCTTGCATACCTTTCCATGTTGATGCCCCTGGAACTGTGTGTCACAGGGCGATGCTCGAAATGGTCCTGGAATCAACTGTACTCCAAGGACACAGGCAGATTGAAAAATCTGTCAGACTGAAAATGGTACATTATAGATCTCACCTGATTTGACAGGCCAAGGGGCAGTGCAAGCTCACCAGCAAGTAGCATCAGTGGCCCACAGACACCATTGGTCTTCATGTCATACAGATTTAATCAAGGTCATCTGCTTTCAGGTCCTTGTGGCTCCTGGGCAGGCTTACCTTGTGATGTCCTCCATACACTACTCAGTCAGTTACATATTGTGCTTTTCTACCAGTCCAGGACAGCGCCACTGCTCTCTTGGTGCAGCCCATCCAGCACATCCCCAGATACAGCTACCCCAGAGTACTGGATCTAGTTATCCCAGCTGGGCTACATAGCTTCATTAGACTGGCTTAGAGGGTCATTTTTAATGTCAAACTGGAGGTATATATAGGAAGACAGATGCAAATACAAACCGTGACATGTTTTAAATCCGTATTAAAATCACCTAGTGTAGAGCACATATTCCTGGGAGGGGAGGAGACCGCATCAGATGCTCAAAGGGGAAATGGGTTAAAGTGACACAGTGCAGACTTTCAGAGCTTCGTCTCCTGCCGCTGCTGGCCATTCTTTTATTCTAGGGCAGAAAGAGCTGGCCTGCCATCAAGTGAACATGGGTGACTAGGTCTAGCCTGTTCTCAAGTCTAAGGAAGTGTTCAGATTTGTCTGGCCCTGTATTTGACCATTCTCAGTTCCATCCCATCAAATAGAGAACAGACCGTTGTCCTCTAATTCCTTCTCTCTTCCAACCAGAGTACCACAGGGATCATCGTTATCCCCTATGCTTTTTAACATCTATCTCACCCCCTTAGCAAAACTTATTCAATCGCATAGTTTTTTGGCAGTATCCTACGCCAACGATATGCAGATATTTGTATCAATTACATCTGATGTCGACGTTGTTGCCAAATAATTTAACAACTGCTTGGCACACATTACAATCTGGATGCAGGAAAACTGTCTTAAGTTAAAAACTGAGAAAAGTGAGGTGATACTCTTTGGGAATGATATTTCCTTTATAAATGACTCTTGGTGCCCTGTTAATCTAGATCCCCTTCCATCCCCAGTCCGTTAAGTGGAAAACCTTGGGGTTATGTTTGATGGCCTACTCTGTTTTTCTGAACAGATTAACCATATCGCATCTTCTTGTTTCTATCTAATGAAGATACTTAAAAAGGTTTTTCCTTTTATTCCTTCACACATGCAAAAAATGGTTGTTGTTGCCCTGGTTCCATTTAAGATAGACTATTGTAACGTTCTTTATGTGGGAATCCACAAATGTCTCCAATCTAAACTGCAGTCCTTGCAGAATGCGACATCCCGCCTGCTTCTAAAAATTCCCAAATTTTGCTCCACTTCAAAGAGTGTTCGGAACTTTCACTGGCTGCCTGTTGGTGAAAGGGTCAAATTTAAGGCTTTGTATATGCAAAGCAATGCATGGAACTAGTCCTCTCTTCTTTCAGAAGACTTTTACATGGCATATACCTCGATGTGACCTAAGATCATCTGCCGCTCGAGGATACCACCCACGCCTCTCTAATCAGCCACACTGCGTCACACACACACCCAACAAAAAAGGCCATCGGCAACACCTCCAGAAAGATCAACTGCCTGCTGATCATTGCATGCTCACTCGGAAAACACGCCACGGAAATCTGGGACACCGTAACGGCCCACACCCCAGACGCAGTTTTCGTCACAGAAACATGCCTGAACCCCGCATCTGCTCCGGACATCGCCACAGCCACCCCCGAAGGATACAAGATTGTGCACCGGGATAGATCCAGCAGAAACGACAGAGGCATCGCCATAATCTACAAACAGAACCTTGAATGCTAAACAACCACATGACTCCACCCTCTTCATGGAGCACCTCCACTTCCTTCAGAGGCACCCTCGCCTACAGACCTCCATGATCCTCCCCTGCAACGCAAACCCTGAATTAATCGCCCCTTTCGCCATCAACTCGAATCTGTGCATATTCCTAGGAGACCTCAACATTCACCTTGAGAACACCTAGAAAGCATGGCTGACCTCGGACTCATGCAGCTTGTCACTGACCCCACCAGCCTCAGATTAACATACACCCACACCGAGGAGCTCCCCTGGACCGATCACCACTGCGTCCATTTCATCATCTTGGAACCCCCCCCCCCCCACCCCACCCAGCAAAACATGGCGTAGCTGGTCAAAGGTATCAGAGCAACGATGGACCAATGCCCTCAATTCCCGCCTACCCAACACCACCGAAGAGAGCAAACAAGTGGCTGAAAACTTTGCGAACTGGGTCACGGCAAGCACTGACGAAGTTGCGCCAAGCAAACCCACCAACCCCAAGAAACAAACATGACACCCCAACCAGTTCAGGGCAGAAATGAATACCCACAAACGTGACTGCAGACAGAAGGAAAGCAGATAGCGCACCAGTAAGAAACTCGTGGACCGAAAACGTTTCAAAGATTCATTCAACAGATACCACCACCTCCCGAAAAACACAAAGAAAACCGCCTTAGCCACCCGCATCAATTACAGCTCCAACACCAACAAGTAACTGTTCAACATAGTAGGGGAGTTTGCCGACCCCTCAGCAACCAAAAACACCATCACACCCTCGCAGGCTCTCTCCGACACCCTCTCTAACTTTTTCCACAACAAAATCAACACAATCTACCAAGACTTCGCACCACAATCCCCCGCAAGGAAAACATCAACCTCCTCACGCTGACCGACACTCACCCACACCAGCTCACCTCGTGGAACACCCTCACCGAGAAGGAATGGCTCCATCATGAGATCCATCTACTCCAGAGCTCCAGCAGACCTCTAACCCCACCACACTTTCAACCTTGGCAGTCAGGCCATCAGCAAAGAACTCACCAAGGTCCTTAACTTCTCGATCACCATGGCCCACTTCCCCCAGAAATGGAAACATGCCGACTTGAAGCCATTGCTGAAGAGACAATCCGCGGACCTAGGAGAACCCAAGAATTACCATCCCATCTCCCTGCTCCCCTTCCCAGCAACGGTCATCGAGAAAGCTTTCAACATCCAGTTAACCAGGCATCTGGAGAACCACAACATTGTGAACCCCTCCAAGGAGGCTTAAGACACAGCCCGACACAGCTCTAGTCGCAGCCACGGATGACATCAAAATGCTTGTTGACCATGGAAAAACAGCAGCCCTGATTCTCCTCGACTTCTCAGCGGCCTTCGGCACCGTATCCTACCACAGACTGATCAACAGACTCCACCAGATCAGAAGCCAAGGAGCTGCCCTCAAGTGGATTGCTTCCTACCCCACAGAAAGGACGCAGAAGATCATCATCCCTCCCTACTCCTCGCTCCCCAAGAACATCACTTGCGGTGTACCTCAAGGCTCATCCCAACCCTCTTCAGCGTATACATGACACCCCTGGCCAACATCATCAGGAGCCATAGACTCAACATCATCTACTACGCCGACGACACCCAACTCATCCTCTCCCTGACAAACGACCCAGTGACCATCAAAGACGGGTTCCAAAGATGCATGAAGGATGTGGCCGTCTGGATGAACAGCAACTGTTCCAAACTAAACACAGAGAAGACCGAAGT
Organism: Calotriton arnoldi; assembly: GCA_963921515.1. Taxonomy (NCBI): domain Eukaryota; kingdom Metazoa; phylum Chordata; class Amphibia; order Caudata; family Salamandridae; genus Calotriton; species Calotriton arnoldi. Next base: position 633,937 of record CAWUFW010006769.1, read on the forward strand.
GCTCATTATTTGGATAAGCAAGGACACCCTATGGAACAACAAATGGTGGCCACCTGAGCTGGGCCCTACCCCCAAACCCACCGAAAATGCCTTGCAACGTTGGCATCATCCTAAACAGCCTGCTATCCATGAATAAGCACATCAGCGCTGTGTCCTCCGCTTCCCTGGAACACCCTCCCCTGCACCTCAGAGCCTCACCGTCGCTCCAACAGTTCAGGAAGGACCACAAGACCTGTATGTTCAACCAATAGAAACAGGCAGCGTGATCCCACAGCATGACCCTTCTTCGCCTCGAGACCTCACAGGTGAAGCAGCAGCGCTATACAAATCCTAATTGATTGATTGATTGAAGACGCCTCGGCATTTGCGCGCTTTAGAAAAACCACTTACTTTGGTAGGTTAAGTATCTGTTTCAAATTGAGCTACAGTGCTATGGCAAGATAAAAGAATCAGTTTGCTTTCATGACTTTTTGTTAATATGAGAGATCAAGAACAATCTGCTACGGGAGAGGACCAGGTGCTCACTAACCACATTTGCAGATTGACCAACATGTATTTACCCAAATCAAGTCTTGTTCAGATATAAAATGTGGAGCAATAGCTATTCAAAGCATTGGTGTCTCATAATTGTGTAGCGCTATGGAGTCCAATTATGAGCCTGGCTGTAAATAGCTTTGTGTTCATCCCCTCCCTCTGGAGTTACTCACACTGGGTGCATCAGTAACTCCCAGAGGTGGAAATAAAACCCCATTCCAAATTTATGGGGTATAACGTACAGGAGCGGTTGTTTCCTCGCTGTACTTGTTTTTGCTTCGTATTTCACACGCAGGCAAAGTCTCTGGACAGATTACTACTAAATTGCGAAATTACTGTGGGTCTCATAATCCCAAAGTGCCTGGTGACTCTTTTCACCAGCCCCATTGAATTACAGTGGCGATGTGTTGGGGCTTTTCTATGGGTCCTATTGCACTCTAATTGCTGGGCTTTGTCCTTGGTGGGCACTACAATTTATCACTCATGTCACTGTGCCTCTAGAAGTCCACCACCCCAGGTGGGTAATTTACTGCCTTTGTATACCTTGGGCATCAAGGGTAAAGTAATCAAGGCACGCTTCATACGATTGTAATAGGTTGACACTTGTGACTTTGTAACCACACACAATGAACTCTAGCTAGTGTAGTGCGATACATGTGGCTTTTGTCGTAATTTCTTATTGGCCTGGTTGGGTCAGTGTGGTTCATGCTGGCTGCTAAAATGTTGCCCAAAATGCCTGCCACATGGTAATACATAGCTACCCACGCTACATTGGCCATCACAGGATGAAGATATTGTTAGGTTGTAGCCGGCTGGGCGTCACATTCTGGGGCCTTCTGGGCAGGCTTTCTGCTTGAGCCATGCACCACAGTTGGGCATTGTGTAGCCTCTCTCCTTTCCTGGAAAGTCCAGCAGCTGTTTTTCCAAGCAGTGCACTGCAAAATGGTATCTCTATAGGGAGACTAAGGTAGTGGGAAGCAACTTCAAATTCCTACAGTTAGTCAGATGCCTCTCTCACAGATGGTGTTTCAAAGCTACTGGAGAAGTCCTGCCAAATGCAGATTGTCGGCTTTGGAGGGTTAGTAAGTATTGTAAACCAAGAGAACTAGCAGGAATCCTGGGCCAAGCACTAGTGCGGTATTTTTTAAAATCCATATATTTTCAAGCAACCAGTAAAAAACATGGCCCTGACTGCAGCTTAGGGGCAGCACCATATGATTGAAGGGGATGTGGATATGAAAGGCAAACTGAAAACCTCCTGTCAAGAATCTCTGGTGTTTCTAGGGAGCTCCAAGTAGAGCACAAAAGTGAAAAGCACAGATGGGCACAGGGTGTGTATTCAGCCAGGCACAGTTCAGGCAACTGTAAACTGTCACGGAATAGATCTACCTAAGTGGTGAAACTGATTCTTGTTGCTCCTTTGCCCTCGAGCAGGGATCTGTCCTAGCAGGATGTGAATGTGAGTTAGCTCATCTCTCCCAGATGGGCAACAGAGCTCGGCAAGGGATGTTATATGCAGGTTGTCGCATCTACCGAGAAAGCCTCCAAGAAAACGTTGTTTTCACAACACATAGACTCCCATGATGTAACACACTAACACAACCTGCGTATCCCTTGGAACATGCATACTGCCTTTCTCCCCGTCCCCTGCTCAGTGCTCCGAAATTGCTATTCACTTTTCTTGGGAGTACATTTTGGGTGTACTTCCTGTCCATTGTAGCTTTGTTCTCTGTCGGAGTGGCAAAAATAAAACTGGAGCATTCTTAATGACTCACAGTTGTCCAGTTCCAAGGGGAGAAAGTTACAGAACAGACCAGCAAAATCAGGTGGGGGCTTCCCCTTTTCAGCTTTACAAGGTGTCTCATCTCTACAGACACCACATGGAAAGCCACTTCAACCAATAGCAGGTTCCAGTTAAAGATTTTCTGTAGTCTTAGGAATCTACACAAACACCTCTCGCTCCATTAGAATGCCTGTGCAAGAGAAATCAACAGGCAAATCTATGAGGCTATTCAATGCCAAGTTGTAATGGCATATCTCACCGCACATTTTCTTAACAAGGTACAGACAATTTTCAGAACCTACATAAAGTGCAAAACAAGCGGAGCTGCATTGGAACAACATTTGTCCTGTGAACTATGAGGCAATCAAGATCTGTTGACTTGGTTGTTTTGAAGTTCGGATTGTTGTCCTGAACAAAGAGAAGCTGTGAGAAATCTAGAGAACATGTAGAAAAATGTCCAGCATCAGCTTATCGGAAAGACATACTTCACCATCCTCATTAGTGGAAGCCTTTGTGCAGAATTTAGCTTATTTTTGTGTGCATCAAATGGATAAATTTTACCCCCGACCATCACAAGAAAGGACTAGAATATGCCAAGATAAAGCTCCCTGCAAGATTGCTGTGCGAGTCGAGCACTCTATGTGCACCCTGCAGGTCAAAAGTCTGAATGTCGGCTCTGCTAACACAGAATGTCATGCTTGTTGGAATAATACATTGAGTAACATTACATTGGGCAATACTAACGCTGATTACATGCAATGCTAAAAAAAATGCATGATTGAGGTACTATGTGCTACAATTTTTTTTCTCCACCTGTCTGGTATATGTGTGCTAAAGATGATCCATCTTTCAATTTAGGAAACCTAGATTATGTTGTTTTGTTATGTTTATTGAATAAAAGGTTTCAGCTGTGCTTGGATTTCTTTTGACAAGGTAATCAACCTCTTTCCTCCCTGCTTTCTTTTGCAGTATAGTAGGTTTGATGACTCAGTTGACTAATGCTTCCATTGCAGGGATCTGAGTTCACCCTGAGGTCACTGGTTCAAATTCTGGCGGGTCCCCTGAGTCTTTAGTCCTCCAAAGGTTGAATAAATTTGTAGCTTAAAGCTGACTATTTATAAATCAAAGAACCATATGAGTGAACATGCACTTTACATATGCATTTTTGTGTTACATATGAGACTGTGTTGTCTGTTTTGAAGTAGGTAGGTAGGTTTATGATTGGAAACCGACAGGCGGGATTGAAGGTCTACACTGGGGGTCCTTGACTCCAGAAATTTTATGTGGTTTAATTTGTTTCTCCAGGGCCAGGCTGCAGATGGGCACACAAGTTATAACTTCAAACGCTAGGAGTGCCAATATTTTGGAATCCATAATGGCAGAGACTTATGCTAAAGCCTCTTGAAAGCTACACTAGGGTGGTTGTACTTTGTCACTACTTTCCGTAAAGTGCAACAGATATGTTTGTATATCACACAGATACCAAAGAGCCATTATTTAAGTTATTTACCTTGTCATACCCTGTTAATCATTCATTAACCTTATCGACCTTCTCTGGTATTAACAGTCCTTGAATTTGAGGTGCATTTTTTGTGGGGCTATCAATGATTTGCTTTGCAATAAGAAAGTGTTCTTTTTAGTGGAGTGTCCGTTTCTAAACCGGTAAGGGTCAGAGCCTCTTGCCCATTTCAATTGACTGTCCAGACTGGCAAATCGTTGCTGAAGACAAAGGACAGAACATCCTGGCGAGTAGGATGAATGGGTGGCTCTGTAATAGCAACCTTTCTTTGGACACTCGGATTCCAAACAGGTGGTGTTTCTGATTTCTACACAAGTTCAAGTTCAAAGAATCTTTATTCGGGTTATGTTAAACCATAAAAGACAATAAAAGGATAAAATACAGGCAGAGCCAGGAATAAAATCAATAAGTTAAAAATAGGATGAAATTCAAGGTAAAATTAAATGACCCAGTACATTCTGAAGACAATCAGTACAGTTTGTTCTTTCTCTGGGTACATATATCATAAAGCAATATATCAACAGAAGTTAACCATACATGTGTAAAATAATTCATTTCCTCACCCTATTCCTTTAATTGGTTGCTGCAAATAAAAATTAAAAAATGGTTTGACAAACCGCATCAGATTGTATAAGTACTCCATAGCCTCCTTGCATTTCCGAATGTGGAGTTTCCTTAAAAATGGTTTTAAAATGCATCTTCGTTGGACGGTTAAAAACTCATAGAAAAAAAATGTAATTGCGATTGTAGGGCTGAAGAATTGCAAGGGCATGGAATCAAATTTTTGCTTGTACAGACAATAAAGGAATAGGACACCAAGTAATTAGACCATTCCAAGCCGAAATCTTGTTAGGTAAAACATTTGCCTGCGAGGTGCCTTTACCAGATAAGGCTCAATGGACGGGGTGGTTCGCAGAGGAAAAATATGCTTCAACCGATTTCTTCCTCATCTCAACCTCCCATCTTTCCTTTGTTAAGCACTTTAGTAATTTTGCTTTCATTAATTGCTTATCTGATTGTGTGACCTCCTGACAAGTTCATGCAATCCTAAATGACAGTGTGTTTTAAGGATGCCTCATACCTAAAACCAGATAGATAGCCATAACAAAGGAGCCGCCATTCTCAGATGGTCCCCTAAGAATTGCAACCCTAGTGCTTCACGTGCAATAATAGGAGGCACGGTAGTAGGAAGAGACAACAATCTACATACAAATCTGTTTTCGCCAATCTGTAGTTGTGAATGGTCAATATTGCCCCAAATGCCCGAAGCATGTGAAACAATTGGGACAGGTCTAGATTTGAAGATTGTCATTGCAGCATTCGCTGGCATAGACCCTAACTTGGTGGCAAATTTAAACGAGGCGGTAGCTGCTTTAAATTGCATTGGCTTAACCGCCCTCAAATGCTTCCAAGAGGACCTCTTATCGAATGGAACCCCCAGATATGATTTCGACACCTCTACCTTCACTGAAAGATCCTGCCTTTCATCCCCCTGAAACACATGGCATGGTCATCGGTGGCAGTGGTCTCTTGTGCCTTTACTATGGAATTGCTTTGTACCTTGGCTTTAATTCCTTAATTATTAAACAGTAGAAAATTCAGAAATTAGCCATTAAACTGGTCTGTGAGATATCTCGGTGGCTCAACAACCAAGTAATAGGCTCCCTGTGAATGAAGGAATTCTTTTTAAGACTCTGTACACTATACATTGCTCATTCTACAAGTTCAGGCCAATTCTTGTAACAAAATTACCATCCTTTTGTGTTCCATTGAAGCTTATCACATCTGGTGAGTTGAGCCTTCTTAAAATGCCCTCCTTCAAGCATGCTCGATGTGGGAATAGAACAAAATTGGGGAATGGTTTGCTACTTGAACTTTTTTCCATTGATGACCATCTAAAGTTTTACAGATTATCGAAAACTTGGCTCTTCTGCTAGTTCTCTTTCTCTTTTTGTGCAGTAGTATGTTTGGGTTCCGTAGCTCCTGAATCACCATTGCCAATGTAGGCAATTGTGATAGGTGCAGTTTGGTAACAGATAAAGTGTTTCTGTCCTTTATCCGTCATGGCAGACACCAGATTGTTTCTCTCTAAAATGACACAGGAAGAGGGTACATAACTGGAGGAAGGTGGCATTATTCTTAATAAAAAGAACCACACCCAACCCAGGGAGCGCGAGGTCATTCATGAGCCTTTGTGGTCTTCCTCTGTCACACTAGGTTTTTTCCAAAGGGATTATACTCATTGTCCGGTGTCTCCGATGACCCAAGGGAAGCAGACATACTTTTGGGTACAGTACTGGAATACAATGTTTAATTTAAAATAAGCTTTTTCCTGGATCCTCCCTAAAGAAGGTAAATGTATTTGTTTACATATAAATGTGGGTTGGAAACCTTTGCTGGAGAACTGCAGTTACTTGCTTCTCTTAGTTGGGGAATAATTATGGTTGAAGAACTGAAAAACGCCTGTTGCTCGGTACTGCACACTGGTTAGGAAATGTGTAGTGCCATGTGCATGTCCAAGCAGCCTGTGCAGCTTGACAGATTTAGCAGGAAGTTCAGAGGGAGTCAGTTTGGTTTACAGTGTGTGGTCTTAAAAGAGAAAAAATATTATGGATTTGGATTAGTGCTTGTGAGCTCCATGGTTAACTGATAGTGTAATCTCACCGTCTCAAGCGTCCACCAACCCTTCACATTCTTTGGTGGAATAATGATGATCCCTTCGTTGATACAGAGCACACTGACAATGCTCCCCTTGTGTTAACCCGCTTTAGATCACTGGATAGAAAATGATTCAGTTCCCTGGTGCCACTGCCAGCGAGTCTTCTCTGCATTCTTGTTCTATCATAGGATGGAGATGAAGCCATTTACTTATCTGTCAATCACTCTCGTCACTCTTTGTCTTTCTGTTTTTTAGGTGGTAGTGTTGAATGGCTGCGGATCACTCTTTTCATCATTGGCTTCTGTTCTCTGTGATCCTGGGGGTAAGGCAGGAGTGTTTTCTGTTGGTACCAAAAAATGAGTGTGTTTGTGGTGCACAGACTGCATTTTGAGTGCTATGCAAATAAGACTTTCTGAGTAGTCTTGAAGACAGATGTGTGCATTTTGGAAAATGTGTATACTTAGGTGCAACCATCTGGGTGTACATCAGATGTTCATTAAAGATGCCTGGTGAAACAACAGTGGCTTTAGATTGCTGGAGTTATCTGTTGATTTTGATGTAACACTGGCTGCATCTTGTTAATTGTTTTATCAGTTAGTGATTAATTGGATGAATATGTGACACAAACCTCAAGTTTTGGAATGTAGTAAGCAAAGCTGTAGTGGTTACTGTAACAGTAAAACTGTTGGCCATAGTATCACTAAGGCTTCCTACTGTATTAGCACTCACTCGGAGGCTGGGGGATTTCTTAAAAAAGACCGTAGACCGTTTCCTCTGGAAATTTTCACACATAATCTGTATGAAAAAAAATCTGAAATATATTGAAATGCCACCAGTGTGTACTTGTCTAATTCTTTACAATGATCCTACTTTCTTGTGTTGTGTTTTAGATGCTGTGCTGATTGCCACTCCCTTCTATGGCGGGATCACACAAAGCATTTTCCTCTACAGTAACGTCAAGCTGGTTTATGTGCATTTAGATAGCAAGGTACGACCTGTGCCCCATTTATTGCGGTCAGAACAGCACAGCCACCAAAGAGGTAACAGGAATCTTCTGCTCTTTTAAGCGCAGGCCAGGAGAAGGCAACATCACCTCCAGCAGGTTAAAATTCCGGCTACAAAGGCCAGGAATTATTCTATCCGTTAGTTTATTGAAGTGGCTCTCTGAAAAGTCTATATTTTCAATCTCCTCATTGGACTGGCTTACTCAGGCTGTGTAGATTTGAGTAGGTATCTACCCAATATGAAAGGCACTTAATCATTGACACACCTTCCAGTCCATACTTCTGTTTTTTTTATTTGTTGTTAAAGATGCTTCTGGCTGCCACAGAACACTAAATGGATTGTCACACAAGCACTTATCACCAGCTGGCTAGACTACAGTAACACTCTATGCCAGAATCTCCAGACAGCTCCTACTCAGACTCCAGAACACCGCAGCAAGACATATACTTATCCTCCCACATCACACTGCACCCGAAGAATCTTCATTGGCTTCCTATTCACAAGCGCAGCCAATTCAAACTCCTTATACACACGTACAAAGCTCTGCACAACACTAGACCGGAATACCTGAACAGCCTCATACACTTTCATCAACCCACCAGAAACCTACGCTCCACCCTTACTCTACACACTCCTGCATCTTCAAAATCAGTGCAGAACGTTGCTCTTTCTCCTACATCGCACCCACAACCTCCCTCAACACATCAGAGCCTCCTTTTCACCTCTTGAATTCCACAAGAAGCTGAAGACCTGGCTTTTCAACTAACCCATGTGATGCACACACCTGCCACTCTACAAATTAACATAACATAACAAATGTGCAGGCACTTGTTTGATAAATGGTGGGTGAAGTATTCTAGCTACTGTTGAAAATGGTCATTAAGTCTTCACCCTCTAGCTAGTTGGAATTTGTATTTTTATTAATATGTCATTTAGGGATACTAGACTAATTAACTCCAAAGTTCATTTTCTTCTCTTAGGGGTCAGAGTTGGTAGCCTCAGTTTTGTTCACAGTGGATACATATCCTTGTGAATATAACTCTGTGTCCTAGACATCACTCGTCCTGCATGAAGCACACTGATGGTGGTTAGGATGCAAGTTTTATTGAATTACTCTCACCCTTACATTTTTCTTTTCTTGGTAAATTTGAGCAAGGGGAAAGGGCAGTATGTGGGTGTTTTTGAAAGTTCTCATTGCTTTAATTCTATGGATAAACAGAAAACTTTCAACTCAAGTAGTGCCAGTATTTCAGGACCCTTAACTGTAGAGAATAATACAAAAGCTGCAACGGATGGTCATACTTTGTCACTACTTTCCATATAAAGCAGCAGTTATGCTCTTCATATAATGCAGCAGTTATTCATGTTTGTCTGTCATACTGATAGATGGTAGCCATTTTTGCAGTAAGTTACCTTTTCATATCTGTCTACACACACTTTAACCTTTTCCAATCTGCTCTAACAATGTCAGTCTTTGAACTTGAACTGCAATCTTTGTTGAGCCATCACTTATTAGAACAAGGTGTTCTATTTACGCAGAGTGTTTCTGTTTTTACACAGATAAGTGGCATGGCCTCCCGCCCATTTCAGTTGACTGTCCAGAAGTTGGAAAAAGCTTTACTGAAAGCAAAATCCGAGGTGAGTGAGCTTTCCTAGTTTTAGAAGAATTGAGCAGGATGTACCAGACATATATGGTATCATGCAATGTTAAAAAAATTCACCTACTTCTTGGATCTGTCCCATTTCCAATTCGAACAGCCAGATCTGGCAATAATGTGGGATGCCTCCGTCTTTTGTGCATCTTTGCCCATTTTATGCAAACTAGTACGGTCTGAATCTTTTATGGTAGCAATCAGTTCCACCTTGTAGACTTTTAACCACAGTTTCCTTCTTGTTGTTTTGCTTCTTCTTTCCTTCCTTTGGCTCAGGCAGTCTAGGCCAGAAGGATCAAGGTTGAAAAGTGTGTAGTCTGACAAATAGTTTGTAATATGTGTCCAGTAGATGCCTGAACTGTTGAGTGTGTGAGAGACCATCCGGACTATTTCTCTAAAAGAAAGCAAAGGAGACCCTGTATCACAGGAGATGTTTATTATAATTCTCTAATAAGTGTCAGAAGGTAGGTACAGGAGCACCGAAACTGACTCTAGTATCAAGCATGTCTTCAGATACAGTGTTGCACCCTAAAGGGCCAAAGGCTGCAAGTGTTTATAACCCTTCTCGGTATGAAAGCCTGGGTGTACCTTTTATCTTTCTATGTTTATGATGACTTATTCTACCAGATCAGGTTGTCAAACTCCACAGAGGGTCCTTCCTGACGTACAACTGGAGGCCCTTCTAATATAATATCTTGTGTTGCTCTGAATACATCATTTCACTTTTGGGATCAAGCCCAGCTCCTATTTGGGGTTGCTGGTTCCAATTAACCATTGGGTTTGCCAACCCTTCTGAACATAGTAACATTGGTACAGTGCCCTTATGTGGAACGCTCCTGCCTCCCAGAACATGGTCCATATTACCAAATCTCAGCTATCATTGGGGGTTCCTGGGACATGGCATCAGGGGAGCAGAGATAGCCTTCTTCCGTAGGTGTATTCCAATTCTGCTCCTGAGTCCTGATTCCTCTCTTGAGGTCGAGTCCCACTTTCATGTAATGCAGGAGGTTGTTGAGAAGGATGCAGCAATTAGGTTGGTGACTAAAGACAACAGTGCAAAATGAAGCAAACAAGGCATCTCCTGCACTCTCAGCTACTCAGGAAGGAGCACAGGCACCATGGTTTACTGATATCCACTGAAGCAACAAGATTAGCCACCAGCTCACCACCATCCTCAACGCCTCCATCATCACAGCCATCTTTCCCGACGCTTGGAAACACGCAGTGGTCCAACCCCTCCTCAAGAAACCCTCCGCAGACCCCCAGCGACCTCCAGAACTATGGCCCCATCTTGCTGCTTCGGTTTCCCTGGAGAAACCATAAACCTCCAACTCCCCAAACACCTGGAGAGAAACAACCTTCTAGATCCCTCCCAATCAGGATTCAGAGCCAACCACAGCACTGAGACAGCCCTGATCACTGCGACAGACATCTTCACCCTATTCGACGGATGGGAATCAGCCGTCCTCATTTTTCTCGACCTCTCTGCTGATTTCGACACCGTCTCCCACAACACACTTATCACTAGACTCCACCAGATCGGAATCAAAGATGATGCTCTTAGATGCTTGGCATCCTTCCTCACGGGGTGCACACAGAGGATCCGTCTCCCTCCCTTGACATCACAGCCCAAGCACACCATCTACGAAGTCCCGCAAGGCTCATCCATCAGTCCTACCCTCTTCAACATCTACATGACGCCACTAGCAGACATTGTCAGAACCCACAACATCAATAACATCTCCTATGCCGACGACACCCAGCTCGTCCTCTCACTTTCAGCGGACCTCACCACGACGAAAAACAACTTTCACAACTGCATGAAGAACGTCTCAGCCTGGATGAAAGACAACTGCCTGAAGCTCAACATGGAAGAAATCAAAGGAGAATGAATCAGAAAAACTGTTATTACCAGGGTCTAGGGTTCTGGTATATCAAAGACCCTCATTCACATGAGACGTTTGGAGCGGTATATCTTGGTTCTCCGCCCTGTCGGCTTTGTGAGTAGCCTCATCATTGGGTCTTTTATCACTCGAACACTGGGTTCTCCAAGTGATCTCCCCGGTCACGGTTGGAGTCCCCCAAGGTTCAACCCTGTCCCCCACCCTCTTTAATCTTTACTTAGAGCCACTTACCGAAGTTCTTCGTACCGCCAACATCTCCTACCATATGTGCGCGGACGACACCCAAATATACATCAATATTTCATCGCTCGAGGAGATCCTCTCCTGAACGAGACCCTGAAACTGACTGTCCAATGGCTAGCCGCTAACCAACTCAAACTCAGCGCAAAGAAAACTGAATTTCTCCTAATCTCCCCTTCAAAAGCCAACCCGGAGATTCAATTGTGGATCAAGGCCATCACAGCCTTAAACTGCCCGCCGACCATTGTGGACTCTGCCAAATCTCTGGGCATAATCCTCGACTGTAACCTGAACATGCGAGACCACATTAACTCGATGGCTAAATCAGCCAGATTCCACCTGAGCTACCTGTGGAAGCTGAAACCTTTCATCGATGCTCTGACTTAAAAATGGCAGTCCAAGCACTAGTCATCTCTAGACTGGAATATGGATGTTCCACCCTCACAGGATTACCCAAGATCTCCTTGGCACCTCTAAAAGCCTGCCTCAACGCGGCCGCCAGACTACTCACCGGCACCAGGAAATTCGACCACATCTCTCCACATATGAAAGCGCTGAACTGGCTCCCTCTAGAGGCCAGAATACAGCTGAAACTGGCATGCATTACACACAAGGCTCTATACGCAAACTCCCCTGCTTATCTGGCACAGAAACTAGTGGTATCTGGAGGAAGCAGGAACTCCCGGTCCGCTAGAAACCTCTTGCTCCAACCTGCCCGTTTTCAGAAAAAAAGAACCTACAATAGGGCTTTCTCCGGGGCAGCACCCCGCCATCAGAAGAATCCCTTCTCTAGCACGTTTCAAGAAGGAGGCCAAAACTTTCCTCATGGGTAAATTCCTCGTCTAAGGCCTGCCCTCAACCACCAAAATGTGCCCGACGAATCTAAGTCTATCGCTTCTTCCTCAGATCACCAATTCACCCCGCCGAGAAAATGTGGGGCTTTTGTTTTTACTGATTCTAACTATAACTGTAACCATAAACTTGTATCCCCTTTTTGCCCCATGTTCCCAGCACCCCTGCCCCTCGCCAACCGTTTTGTATATTTTTGTATATTTCTGTACTTTAGACTTTTTGTTTGTTCACCTCTGTATACTGTGTTAAGCGCTCTGATACCCTCACGGGTCAAGTTCGCGCTCTATAAAACACTAAAAATAAATAAAAATAAAATAAATAAAAATTGTCACCCGGAGGTGGACCGTCTGGTTTTATGTGTGGTAAAAAGTGCGAAAGTGTTCTAGCAGAGTGTGAGTTATAAATACCTCCTGTCCTCAGTGTGGAACTTCAATAATTGAGGATGTGGCAAAGTCAAAAAAGTGGGGTGGTACTCTGGTGGAAGTGTTACTGTTCCACCGTACCTAGTGATAGATCGTGAAAGGTCGACATGTTTCGGCCCTTGGTAGCCCTCACGGATCTGTGGGCCTTCTTCAGGACCAGATCGAGGATGGCTATTGTCAGGAATAGCCTATGGTAGGTAAGTAAATTACTCACCACTCTTCATCAAGCTTGTTAGCTCGTCTTCGTTTTTGAGTAATAGTTGCTGATTTAGTCTATACCTCTAGAGAGATAAAAGACAGTACAGATGGAAATACTTGTCGATACATTTCATACATTACAAAGTAGGTATCATCATGTTCTGTTTTAACAGAAATAATTTGGTGCAGCTGGAACCGGGAAGGTTTTGTGATGGCTATGATTTCTATTTAAAAATCTGATTTAAGCTTGTGAATAAAATATGCAATACTGTGGTACTACTGTGGTATGAGGTGAATCCACTTTTAGTGGTGAGGATGACAAAGCACTATCGATAATGCTACTTGGAGTGCATAATATTCATGGATGGTATCAGGTTAGTGACACGATTATCTCGCTTATGATTCTTCTTGATATCAAGCTCATTTTTATCAATGTTATATAGCAGCGCTTGATATGTGTGAGAATTGCCACACTAAGCGATGTAGATGTAAGTCCTGGATCATGATGGTTAGCGTTTTGGTAGTTACTACAGGGAGACTAGGAGGACCAAATGTGAATACGTATGTGCGGGGCGGCCGAATAACGACCGGTAGCACATTGATGCGTGTTCTAAGCGCGTGGTTATGTCACGTTGAAAGTGACTTGATGACAGTCTCATGTGTTTAATGTGCAAGGAGCGCAGAAATAATGCAGGTCTAAAAATTAGAGCGGGACACTAGAATTGCAGAGAGCAACCCATATTGTTCGGGTGTTGCTTGTTTACAGCGCACGTAAGTCAGTCACGTTAACCGTGACTCGGGGCTGTTCCTTGAAGGTTCGTTAAAAAGGCCGTATCCTGTCAGTACATTTTAGAAGGTAAAAGGGCTTAGATTGTTTCTGTTTGCGAATATGCAATACTTACGTGATGGCGCGCAGGTGGGTGGAAGCATTGCCAAAGTATTAAAGGTATAACAATGAATTACTGTTGTTTTAAAATAGAATAAAGTAAAATAAAATAGAGGTGGAACAGATAGCTTTAAAAGGAGAACGATTTGGCTCCTGCGGGGTCGTAAAGGGATCTTGTTCTGAGAAAAATGGTTGTCTATGAGGACAGGCGAGTTTAGTGCTGAAGGTGGGAGAAGCAGGGAAACAAAAGTTAACTTGTTGAGCTCCTGGTCGCGCTTGTGCTGACTCTGTCTTTATCGCCCCGAAAATGGTTGCTGCGGGCAGGAAGTCCGAGCTTATTTGACCTCATGAATGTAATGAAGGTGGAAAAAAGACTCTGGCTATGTGGTGATATGTTATGAAAAAAGAGTCGCATCATTAAATGCTGATTTGTAAAAAATTATTATTTTTTCTATAAAGGGATCTGTGTTAATGAATTCAGATAGTGCTATACAAATTAAAAAATATTTTTCTTTAATCTCAACATGGACAGAGCCGAAGTTCTGGTTTTTGGCAGCCACACCTCCCTCTAGAACGACTCCTGGTGGCCATCGGATCTCAGACCCACTCCAAAAGACCACACCGGCAACCTCTGCATCATCCTAGACAGTAAACTCTCCATGAAACGACAGGTCAACACCGTCTCCTCAGCCTGCTTCAACAAACTCCGCTTGCTTCGCAGAATTTTCAAGTGGCTTCCCACCAGCACCAGTAAAACAGTGATGCAGGCCCTCATCACCAGCCACCTTGACTACCGCAATGCACTCTTTGCAGGCACCACCAGCAAACTCTTGACAAGACTCCAGACGATCCAGAACGCAGCAGCCAGACTGATGCTCAACCTTCTCAAAAGGACCCACTCCACACAGCACCTGAGAGACCTCCACTGGCTCCCCATCCAGAAGAGATGCCACTTCAAGCTTCTGACCTGCGCCTACAAAACCCTCCACAACCAAAGACCGACCTACATGAGCCACAGCCAGAACTTCCACCAACCACAGAGAAACATCTGCTCTGTCTACCTCGCCCTCGCACAGACATCACACATCTGCCACTTCCGCACCGGAGGTCGATCCTTCTCCCACCTTGCCGCCAAATCCTGGAATGCCCTTCACCTCCATCTTCAAACAGCTCCCTCATTTGCAGACATCAGGAAGGGACTGAAGACCTGGCTCTTCGACTGAGACCCGCAGCCCAATGCCTGGATACCCTCACAGGTGATAAGCTGCACTGTATAAGTACAGTTTGATTGATTTAATTGATAATACATCACTGGCTACCTACCTTGGCAGGCCCCCTAGGCTTTCTAACTTGTATACATGGACTGAAGAGTACCTGACCATGCCTTCATCTCTTCTACAGCAAATTCTGGCATGTTTCCCTTCCCCCATACCTAGGCACCAGACCACGATCTCTTCTTGCCCGTACCTGTCAAGCAGGATTTCTTCCATGAAGTATGCCTCTGAGTACTATGGCCACTTAGATGATCTGGAAAGCAAGCCTAACCCAGAGAAGCAATATTGGGTCGATCCTAGTAGTGGCTTTGCCTATTTGCCATGCTTCCTGATGTTAGAACATTTTCTGATACCTTGAGAGTAAAGCAAAATGCCAGATGCTAGCTCTGTCAGGCTACAGCTCACTCCATATCCTTTCTACCCTTCTACCGGATCTTCCATGGCTGAGCCAGATTTAGGCTTTAGTGGCTTTGGGAATGTAGTCCCTTTACTTTCCACAGTCAGATTCTAAGTTCAAATCCTCACAACGTCTGGCTAATTATTGGTCATCAATGTGTCTCTTAACTCTCTGGGTGGATCCAACTTCAAAGCCTTTGAAGGTTAGCCTACCCAGACACAACACTGATTCTATTACAGTTGACTGCGAGTCCATGCATCCAGTAATCCCTTCCAGTAGGCATAGGAGCGTGGAAAGAAACTAAACTTTGAACCTGCATGTTCATAGTGAAAAATATCTTTGTCTCCGGAGAATCCCCAGTCTAGCTTTTGGCGGTGGTGGTCTCCCTTAAAGAATGAGCTTTATCCAGTCACATCAACAGTATATCTCATATCATGATACATTGTCCAGTCTGATGGTGTCTTGCTTAGAGAGGCTGATGCTAACAATTTCATGGCGAGGTACAGTCTATTTTGGTAGAGAAACTGCCTAGCCAAATCTCCTTTCATATATATGACACTAGAGTTTTTGGACTACAATTTAGAAGGCCTAGACAAGGTTATTGATTTGCTGTTTTCTGGAAAGTATTTCTTTCATCCCTCAGTGGATAAGATGCTGCAGCAATATAATACTGGAATGGTCATGGGCAAATTGCTGAGTTCCATCCAAAGGTGTGGCTGCCATATTCCAGTCCTCTTTCTAGCAGGCCATGTCTTTCAAAGTGAGAACAATAATTGATGGCTAGCCTTTGGCTAGTAGTTCCTCTTCTTTTGCTTTGAACTGGCGGTCCAAAATAAGATACTGTAGAGATACTCTAGGGTAAAGCCAAACCAGTGGCAAAGTTCCATAGAGGCAGTTCCATTAACTTCCCTGTGACTCCAGTTTTAACTCCTGCCACTCCCGTCGGCGCGAGTGCTTTCCCCCTGCTACTATCATGGACACAGATCACCCACAACTCCAAGATGCCATTGGTGGTGAGAAACCACTATGATCTACATCTTATTCAGCTGCCCTCATTGAGGCCACGTCTCTTTCATATGTTTTCTCCCTCCTCCCACTCTCTTCCCCTTACTCCTCTCTCTAGTGCAGTGCTTCTCAACCTTTTAAGAACCACAACCCAATTTTTAGAACGACTAACATTCGTCACTTACCTAACTTTAACAAACATGAGGCAGGGGCAATTTTTTGATGTAATTGTAGACATGCTTTTAAAATGCGGTGAATTACCAAAATAACATACTCTTGACAATTTTTTGTGTTTCTATCTAGGATCAATTGTTTGTAAATGTCACAACCTTGACCATGCCCTTCGATAAGTCTTTATCAGACTGTGGCTAAGATATTGATCTGCCCATAAAAGTGGCAGATGGTGAACTGCACTGGAGCTGGAACAGTTTTCTCAGTGAGGTGCTGGCCTGTGGCATCAGTTCACTGAAATCACAAGGCTCCTGAAAAACCTTTGTGTTGATACCCATGATTTTTAGCAAATTTGAAAAACCCCTTCTGCGGTAGAGTATGGGATAAGGCCTCCTATCCATTTTTATGTTGAAACAAGACTCTCTCTCTCTCTTATATATATGTATGTGTGTGTGTGTGTTCGATGGCATGTGTGGCTGTAGATGCACATGCCTAGCATAAGTCCGCCATCTTGTGTTGTGCTCAGAAGAGTGCAAGTTGTTTTTCTTCCAAGAAGTCTTTCGAGTCACGAGGTATAGTGAATCCTCCTCTTGCTTGTAGTGCGCATTGTCATTGACTCCATTGTTATATTGTTTTTTTCAGGTTCGGTCGTGTTCTCTTCTGCTCCGGTCGACACCGTCATTAGGATTCTTTCTAATACCGTCGGTATCATTTTTGATCGAGGTTCTATCACTACTTTAGAGATATCAAACTAGCGTTGAATTACTCCGGGGTACTTGATTCGATCGCACCCTTCTCTTATGCATTTTTTCTAACAAAACGGCCAAAGGTGATGGAATGGACACATTTTAAATTTTGTCCCCTCGTGTCATGCAACATTTCAATACACAGATTTACACAGGGTTTGTAGTTCCTGCTTATCTCCTGATCATCAAGAACAAAATTGTGACGACTGCAGGTCATTCCGATCAAGAAAACTTTAAGGGAAGGCAAAGCCAGAAGACTGCAAATGCCTCGACGCAGCATTGAAGATACACCAGACATTTTCGGGGCGGAGGAACCGGAAACAGAAATGGAGGCACATCTGTCGGCTGCAGATGAGGGTACCTTGTCTCCGGAACAGAGCTCAGACTCGGAGACTGAACAAGATACCATCACATCAGGGCAACAAACCGTGAGTAAATTGCCCCGTCAGCCTCTACCCATACATCCAACACTCCAAAGTCTGCTGTTGGGCCACCACTGCCTTCGAGCAATGGTCGGCACCAACTGGCTGATTCCGAAATGTCTAGACTCGGCTCAGCTCTGAAAAAAATTGCCTAAAGCAAAAGTCTTTGATCCAAAACAAATCACAAAAAGTATGCTTTCTGGACCAACATCTAGCTTTCTGCCAAACTTGGTGTAATTCCTTTCAGCAGTTCGGGCTGTAGTCGTGTTAAATTTTTTTTAAATCCCCATATACTTTATATGGGGAAAACGCGTTTTGGGACTCCGCCTGTTTTCTTGGCCCCTGCTTAATGGATCACCACGAAACTTTCAACACAGCAGCTGGACCAAAAAGGGGACGTTTTGCGAAAATGTTATGTAGATTCGTCAAGCGGCACCGCATTTTTTTATAGTATTTTATTGCCATTTCTAAGATACAATCCCAACATCTGTTAAAAGGTTAATACCATATTTTAGTTGCGTACAGAACCTCAGATATCAACCTCTATCCCCACCCGGACCACATAACGGCTCAGTCACAGTGTATGCATGTTTAATAGCAATATTAAAATTCACCAGTATTCAATAACAGTGGGGTGTTAGAAATGGGGATCTCTAGTTGGCCGCGGCTGGCGCCGAGGTCCAAATAGGGATCCTTCTTCCTAAGTCAGAGTAAGGGGGCTACACCCTTTGATAACCCCTGCTCAACCCTGTGGTAACGTAGCACGAGCAGACAGGCCTATCTCAGAGGCAGTGTGTGAAGCATTTATGACCATACACAACACAGGAGAGACGCTACAAACGGACACCACAAGTAGTTATAGAAAAATAGTTATCTTTATATAGACTGAACACGAGGCTAAAAGCACTCAAGGAGCCACAATGCACACAATTACAGATTCACTTCAAAAGCAATAAAGGCACTCGAAACGGGGTGGAACGGACTTAGTTCGGGGCCGGGGTCCACGCGACCCGGTGATGCACAATGTACCTGAGATGTAAAGGGGCACGGCACGCAGCCTCACAAGGAAGCCGCGGTGATGACAGGCGGACTCGCAGCGGCCACAGCTCCCGGCTGTAGCGGTCCGCCGCGTGCACTCACGATAATCCTGGGACGGGGCTTAAAGGCGGGCACCCCGCGGCACCCGCAGGTGGTAACAAGATCCTGGAAGTGGTGACTAGTGCGGGCACTCAGCGGCACAGCTCCTCAGCTGCAGCGGCCCGCGATAGCGATGATTCTCGTAGGACGACAAATGCGGGCACTCAGCGGCACAGCGGCCCACAATAGCGATAGCGATGATTTCCGTAAGATGACAAATGCGGGCACTCAGCGGCACAGCTCCTCAGCTGCAGTGGCCCACAATAGCGATAGCGATGATTTCCGTAGGTTGGCAAATGCGGGCACTCAGCGGCACAGCTCCTCAGCTGCAGCGGCCCACAATAGCGATAGCGATGATTTCCGTAGGATGGCAAATGCGGGCACTCAGTGGCACAGCTCCTCAGCTGCAGCGGCCCACAATAGCGATGATTTTCGTAGGATGGCAAATGCGGGCACTCAGCGGCACAGCTCCTCAGCTGCAGCGGCCCACAATAGTGATAGCGACTTTCAGCCCGCGTTCCCCGCAGTAGAACCAGAGGCTCTGGAATTCTCAACAGAGGCCTCACCTGCGGGTAGAATCCCCCTCAAATAGGAATCCAGACGGCTGATGGGTGAAGTCTAATGTCCCTGAGACTTCAGCAGGAGGCGAGCTCAAATCAGGCCCTTGGGTAGTTGCTTCAGCAAGATGGATGAAAGTTTCAAAGTCCTTTCCCTCTAGTTACACGGACAGAGGTTCGTCTTGGCATCCAGAAGTAACACACCCATGGGGGTTTCGCGCACATCTTTATACCCCCTCGCCTTTGTTCTCTCAAAAGTCACGAGTCACTGAACCCAGTCAGAACCAGTTCGGGGAGGTCCTGGGGGCACGTTGTTTACGAGGCGGCATCCTGCCCTTTAGGAGAGGGGGTCTGCCATCAGACGCACCGTGGGAGGGGGAGCCACCATCACCTGGCCAAGCGCAGCCCTGCTCAGATCAAAGGGTCACCCCTCCCCATACTCCCGCTGCAGATCTCTCTACTCGACCCAGGTCGGGTTCAACCTACCCTGTCCCTCCAAAACCAGACGGCCAATACACATAACAGCAGAGCACACTGGAAGACTTAGGCAAGAAAATACCCACTTTCCCAAAGTGGTATTTTCAGACACAGAATATAGAAATAACCCTCACTAAAAGATGTACTTTAATATTCTGAGCTCAGGCATACTAAATTCGACTTTCCACTTTACAAGCTGCTTCTGTGGGTGGCGCAATCAGCGCTGCAGGCCCACCAGCAGCATTCGGTCTACCAGCCCTGGGCACGCACGGTGCACTATACTAGAGACTAACAGATAAACCAAATGAGACAATTATGGGAACATCAATTCATACAGTCAATTTACAATAGGGAGTATTCGCGCTGTGGCACGGAATGGCCGTGGCACAGCGCCAAGAGCATCTAACACCAGCAAACACAGAGGAGACAAAAAGCGAGAAATGGAGGGGAGACTCACGCCAATGGTGCCAGGTCTAACACGTGTCCCCTCCAGCTGAAATGTGGGGAGAACTACCCACCCACTTGGGAGTTCTCATCACTAAGGCGGAAAAATCTGGACAGACCATCAGCATTGGCGTGCTCTGTACCAGGGCGGTGTTACACCGTAAAGTTCATACCCTGTAGGGAAATGGACCACCTCAACAACTTTGGATCCGCCCCCCTCATCTGCATCAACCATCTGAGGGGCCTGTGGTCTGTCTGAACCCGGAAGTGAGTCCCAAACAGGTATGGTCTCAGCTTCTTCAGTGCCCAGACCACGGCAAATGTCTCACGCTCAATTGCACTCCACCTCTGTTCCCGTGGAAGTAACCTCCTACTATTGAAGGCTACAGGTTGGTCTAGGCCCTCCTCATTGATCTGTGACAGAACGGCCCCCACACCATGCACGGAAGCGTCTGTCTGGACAACAAATTCTTTTGAAAAGTTGGGCGCCTGAAGTACAGGTGCTGTGCACATGGCAGTCTTCAGGGCGTCAAAAGCGTTCTGACAGTTGTCAGTCCAGTTCACCATCTTGGGCTGCTTCCTAGAAGTCAGCTCAGTCAAGGGTGCAACAATGTTGACATACCCCTTGACAAACCTCCTGTAATAACCCGTGAGTCCTAAAAGGCTCTCACCTGTGTCTGGGTCTTGGGGGCTCCCAAGCCAGGATGGTTTCAATCTTGGGCTGTAGGGGCGCCACCTGGCCGCTCCCCACCTGGTGTCCCAAGTACACCACAGAACCCTGCCCAATCTGGCACTTACTTGCCTTGATTGTGAGGCCTGCCCTTCGCAGTGCCATCAACACTTCCCAGAGGTGGCGCAGGTGGTCCTCCCATGAGGAACTAAACACTGTAATGTCATCCAGGTAGGCGGCACTGAAATCTTCCAGCCCATCCAACACCCTGTTGACCAACCTCTGAAAGGTGGCAGGGACATTCTTCATCCCAAAGGGCATCACCCTGAACTGGTAGTGCCCATCTGGTGTGGAGAATGCGGACCTCTCCTTTGCCCCATCAGTTAAGGCGATCTGCCAATACCCAGATGTCAAATCAAACGTGCTGAGGTACCGTGCAGCCCCTAGCCGATCTATGAGCTCATCAGCTCTGGGGATGGGGTGCGCGTCAGTCTTTGTGACTGAATTGAGACCTTGGTAGTCCACGCAGAACCGAAGTTCTGGGGTGGCACCAGGCGCTGCAGCTTTTGGTACCAAGACCACTGGGCTGGACCAAGGGCTGCTAGAGGACTCAATCACCCCTAAAGCAAACATTTTGGAAACCTCTTCCTTAATGGATGCCCTATCCCGGTCAGTCACTCGGTAAGCCTTGTGCTTAACAGTAGGACTGTCCCCAGTGTTCACTTCGTGGACACACCAATCCGTGACACTAGGCACCAGGGAGAACAGATCACTGATTTGTCCCAACAGTTGGCGACAATCACTCTGTTGCTCAGGGGTCAGTGTGGCGGAGAGGACCACACCCTCCACTGACCCGTCTTGCTCCTTTGCACACAGGAGGTCAGGAAGAGGCTCACTCTCCTCCTCCATTCCAGCATCTGTGGCCAGGAGCATGCCCACTTCGGACCTCTCAAAGTGGGGCTTCAGGCGGTTGACATGCAGGACCCGCAAGGGGTTCCGGGAGACCGCAAGTCCACCAAGTAGGTAACAGGACTCTTGCGCTCCACCACCTCAAATGGTCCGGTCCACTTATCTTGGAGCGCACAAGGCTCCACTGGGGCCATGACCCAAACCTTTTGACCAGGCTGAAACTCAATCAGAGTGGCATTCTGATCGTGCCAACATTTCATCTCTTCCTGGCTGGCTTCCAGATTTGCCTCAGCAAGCTTTCTGAAACGCCGAGTCTGGTTCCTGAAGGCCAGCATGTAACTAAACACATCCTGTGGAGGTTTCCTGGGAGATTGCTCCCAGCCTTCCTTGACCAGACTCAGAGGCCCTCTTACCGGGTGACCATAGAGTAGTTCAAATGGGCTGAACCCTAGGGACTTCTGTGGCACCTCACGGTAAGCAAACAACAGGCATGGCAAGAGGACGTCCCACTTACGCCTCATGGTCTCTTCTAGGCCCATAATCATGCTTTTGAGGGTCCGGTTGAATCTCTCAACCAGCCCATTCCCTTGGGGATGGTAAGGGGTGGTAAACTTATAAGTTACCCCACACTCCTCCCACAGAGACTTCATATATTTGGAAATGAAGTTAGTACCCCTATCAGACACCACCTCTCTGGGGAAACCCACACGGGAGAAAATCCCCATCAGTGCACGTCCCACCACGGGGCCGTCACTGTCCGGAGTGGGATGGCTTCAGGGTACCGGGTGGCATGGTCCACCAAGACCAGGATGAACCTGTTGCCCATGGCTGTCTTGGGGTCCAGAGGCCCCACAATGTCAATGCCCACTCGCTCGAACGGGGTACTGACAACTGGAAAGGGCTGGAGTGGGGCTTTGATCTTCCCCCTACTCTTCCCACTTGCCTGGCAAGTCTCACATGTCCTGCAGTGAGCATCTGAGCTCCTGCGCATCTGGGGCCAAAAAAGTGGGTGACCAGCCTCTCGAAGGTCTTGGTCTGCCCCAGATGTCCTGCCAATGGCACATCATGAGCCAACCCCAGTAGGAAGGCTCTGAAGCACTGGGGTACCACCAGCACACGGGCTGACCCAGGCTCAGCAACCTTAGGCTCGCTGTAAAGGAGGTCATTCTCCCAATAGATCAGATGTGACCCTGACTGATCACCTGCTGCCTGGGCTGCAGCCTGTCGCCGCAGCCCCTCGAGAGAAGGGCACGTTTTCTGCTGTTCACAAAATTCCTCCCTGGTGGGCCCTCCTTCCTGCTGCCAATGGGTCAGCTCAGGCAGGTCCCCCAGTTCGGCTACCTGTTCCCCTGTAGGCTCCAGGGCATCCCCCTCAAGGTCTGCTCCTTCCTGGACCGTGAGAACTATGGGGGCCAGTTTCCCGCGCCCCCTACCCCTTCTCTGTAAGGCAGGGGCCTGGGCTATACTTTCAGGCTCCAGGTCCTTCTGAACGTCCTTACTGGCTGCCATGGACCGAGTGGTCGCACACGCCCACTCAGGCAGACCCAACATTTCCAAGTGAGATTTCCTCTCCACCGTAGCCCACGGGGAGTTTTCTAAATCGTTGCCCAACAGACAGTCTACCGGCATGGCTGGCCTCACAGCTACTTGAAGAGTTCCTGAGACCCCCCCACTCAAAGGGAACCTGAGCCACCTCACACTGGCTCTCAGAGTTGTCTGCTGACACTACTGGGCAGAATGCATGGGGGACAACCTGCTCTTTGGACACCAACCGGGAGCTGACAGCAGTCACACTAGCTCCGGTGTCCCTCAGAGCCTCCACCCTATGGCCATTGATGGTCACCCACTGCCTGTACTTCTTAGTGTTATCAGGCAGCGTGGGGTTAGGGACCTTCTCAAAGTCTCCTAGCGAGACAAGGGTCAATTCCACGGGATCCCACCCACCTTGGGCACCCATCTCCTCCCCTCCCAGGGCTACACTAGCAAGCTGGCGGGGTGGTGCGCGGGGTGGGGCATTGAGGTCCCTCTGGGGACACTGGGGATCATAATACCGGTGGCCCACTTGACCACATTTAAAACAAGTAAGGGCCCCCCTATGAACAGGCCTACCTGTCGGGGCACTGGCTTCTTCTCAGGGGAGACTGGGACACCACTCCTTGGTTCCCTTGGGAATTACTTTGGGGCCCTCTCTGCAACTCCCTCGGTTTACCCCTGTCCCCCCACTTCTCTGCTGGGGACCCTGCCCACCTTTGGCGAAGTCTCCCACAGGACCCTTGCGAACCCGGGTGCTCACCCAGCGGTCCGCCTCCTCAGCAAGCTTCCTAGGGTTAGTTAGCTTGCTATCAACAAGGTGCTGGCGTAGCTCTGGAAAACAGTTACTAGATAAATGCTCCCATGCAAACAAATCATACAGTTGCTCAAAAGTTTCCACTTTGCTACCCTTTACCCAGCGATCCATTGCTCTGCAAAAAAAAGACACATATTCGACCCAAGTGGTACCCTCTAACTTCTTACAGGTTCTAAATCTCTGCCTGTACATTTCTGGGGTCAAACCATATCGCGTCATCAAGGCCTCTTTCATATGGGCATACACCATCCTGCTCTCTTCAGGCAGATCCAACAGGGTATCCCTCCCATCACTCACAAAGCGTCCCCACAACCCCGCTCCCCAATCCTTCTCAGGGACCCGGTGGGACACCATGGCTATCTCATATGCGGCAAACCATTGCCCAATATCCTCACTCTTATGGAAATCCTTGATGACATCCTTGGGTATATACACTCTACTCTCGGTAGGTACTAACGGTATGCTGCCACCAGAGGGAGATCTCTAAGCTCTTAGCCTTGATCTCCAGCTCCCTCAATACTCTCTCATGCTCCAGTTTCATTTTCTCAAGTTCAAATGCCAACCTGTTATTCTCAATATCCAATTTTTTACTCTCTAGGTCCTTCTGACCTTCTAATTTAGCCATCTCCAAACTATGCCTCCTATCTCTCTCCCTGTCCTCCATCTCTTCTGGAGACAGACCCTTTGAGGACACACTAGTACCTGGATTGGAAAGTGCTTTACCTCCCACTAAATCCACTTCGTCATCCTGCTGCCCTCCAGCATTCTCTCCCTCATTCCTAGCGGACTCTCTCGCTTCTAACCAGGCCTTAAGGGCCTTCTGATACTCCTCCTTCCTAGAGAGACCCGCAACAGGGACTGTGAATCGCTTGCAAAAAGACTTTAGCTGTTTGGCAGTGTAGGTTTGTAACCTCTCTTCCTCAAAGATGAGATCCTCCGAAGCATTGGACGTTGGCCTACCCGTTGTAGACATAACTGGCAATTACAATCGACAATAGAACAAAATCAAACCGTACGTGGTTGCGCCTAGGCCTACACTCACTAGTAGCGTACACTGGTTATTGTATGTGGATCACAAATGCAAGTCCTGATCCTCACCGCTGACCACCAATGTTAGAAATGGGGATCTCTAGTTGGCCGCGGCTGGCGCCGAGGTCCAAATAGGGATCCTTCTTCCTAAGTCAGAGTAAGGGGCTACACCCTTTGATAACCCCTGCTCAACCCTGTGGTAACGTAGCACGAGCAGACAGGCCTATCTCAGAGGCAGTGTGTGAAGCATTTATGACCATACACAATAACACAGGAGAGACGCTACAAACGGACACCACAAGTAGTTATAGAAAAATAGTTATCTTTATATAGACTGAACACGAGGCTAAAAGCACTCAAGGAGCCACAATGCACACAATTACAGATTCACTTCAAAAGCAATAAAGGCACTCGAAACGGGGTGGAACGGACTTAGTTCGGGGCCGGGGTCCACGCGACCCGGTGATGCACAATGTACCTGAGATGTAAAGGGGCACGGCACGCAGCCTCACAAGGAAGCCGCGGTGATGACAGGCGGACTCGCAGCGGCCACAGCTCCCGGCTGTAGCGGTCCGCGGCGTGCACTCACGATAATCCTGGGACGGGGCTTAAAGGCGGGCACCCAGCGGCACCCGCAGGTGGTAACAAGATCCTGGAAGTGGTGACTAGTGCGGGCACTCAGCGGCACAGCTCCTCAGCTGCAGCGGCCCACAATAGCGATAGCGATGATTCTCGTAGGACGGCAAATGCGGGCACTCAGCGGCACAGCTCCTCAGCTGCAGCGGCCCACAATAGCGATAGCGATGATTTCCGTAGGATGGCAAATGCGGGCACTCAGCGGCACAGCTCCTCAGCTGCAGCGGCCCACAATAGCGATAGCGATGATTTTCGTAGGATGGCAAATGCGGGCACTCAGCGGCACAGCTCCTCAGCTGAGGCGGCCCACAATAGCGATAGCGATGATTTCCGTAAGATGGCAAATGCGGGCACTCAGCGGCACAGCTCCTCAGCTGCAGCGGCCCACAATAGCGATAGCGATGATTTTCGTAGGATGGCAAATGCGGGCACTCAGCGGCACAGCTGCTCAGCTGCAGCGGCCCACAATAGCGATAGCGACTTTCAGCCTGCGTTCCCCGCAGTAGAACCAGAGGCTCTGGAATTCTCAACAGAGGCCTCACCTGCGGGTAGAATCCCCCTCAAATAGGAATCCAGATGGCTGATGGGTGAAGTCTAATGTCCCTGAGACTTCTGCAGGAGGCGAGCTCAAATCAGGCCCTTGGGTAGTTGCTTCAGCAAGATGGATGAAAGTTTCAAAGTCCTTTCACTCTAGTTACACGGACAGAGGTTCGTCTTGGCATCCAGAAGTAACACACTCATGGGGGTTTTCGCGCACATCTTTATACCCCCTCGCCTTTGTTCTCTCAAAAGTCACAAGTCACTGAACCCAGTCAGAACCAGTTCGGGGAGGTCCTGGGGGCACGTTGTTTACGAGGCGGCATCCTGCCCTTTAGGAGAGGGGTCTGCCATCAGACGCACCGTGGGAGGGGAGCCATCATTCACCTTGCCAGGCGCAGCCTGCTCAGATCAAAGGGTCACCCCTCCCCATACTCCAGCTGCAGATCTCTCTACTCGACCCAGGTCGGGTTCAACCTACCCTGTCCCTCCAAAACCAGACGGCCAATACACATAACAGCAGAGCACACTGGAAGACTTAGGCAAGAAAATACCCACTTTCCCAAAGTGGTATTTTCAGACACAGAATATAGAAATAACCCTCACTAAAAGATGTACTTTAATATTCTGAGCTCAGGCATACTAAATTCGACTTTCCACTTTACAAGCTGCTTCTGTGGGTGGCGCAATCAGCGCTGCAGGCCCACCAGCAGCATTCGGTCTACCAGCCCTGGGCACGCACGGTGCACTATACTAGAGACTAACAGGTAAACCAAATGAGCCAATTATGGGAACATCAATTCATACAGTCAATTTACAATAGGGAGCATTTGCGCTGTGGGACGAAATGGCCGTAGCACAGCGCCCAGAGCATCTAACACCAGCAAACACAGAGGAGACAAAAAGCGAGAAATGGAGGGGAGACCCACGCCAATGGTGCCAGGTCAAACATGGAGCAACAAAAAAATCTTCATCAATAGCATTTTCAAGATATGCACATTAGGTCACAGGTTTCACTCCTCCACTGACCCCCTGCAAACGTGTTACTTTCTCTATATCTGGATCTACTGGGGTAGCTCAACTGGAGGAGTTAGTAGCTCTGACAACATTGCCGCCCAGGATAGCAGCGCCAAAATTATTGGCTAACCAAAAAACGCTTTTCGTATGGAAACTTTGGTCCTAACTATAACTACCTACTGGCGACTTCCGGGGGTTGGGGGGAGAGATTGGGGGTGGTTTGTGTGTATGTGTGTGTGTGTGTTTTCATTCTCTGAAGGCGCAAACCAGGGGGCAATGGAGCACTTTACATGAGTACCAGATTACATTACATAAGGTCAGATTCATTTTATATTAAGTACAGGAGATTAAGTGATTTACCCAGAGGCAATGCCAGGACTTGACTCATGTTCCCCAGCTCCAACTTTTACAGCTCCGATCTTCAGGTCACATCTATATTTCTAAGTTTAGGTGTGAAAGCCATACACAAGTGGAATGACTGTGTATGATCACATTCTCTGTTGAAATGGCTTTGTGAAGTACAGGGGTAAGTGTGTAGTATGTAGATGGTGGTGCTTTTTAGAATACATTATCGAAAATATATTACTGTAGCATGTTGTCATTTAAGGACATCATTTTTTCAATTGAAATGACCAGTAAATTTGCACAGACATACAGTTTCACTGATAAAACTATATAGCATGCAAATGATAATGTGTGGTATTTGGGTTTCAGTGAATATTTATCATTTGCGCATCACCAAGTAAAAGTGTCCTGATTTGGTTTGATTATATTAAAATCTCTGTTTCCATCACACTTCGTAATTACAAAAAAAAGTGCTTCATTTTTGTTTTCCTAACTGCTGATATATTCTGAAATATGTGTACAGTTCATTTACAGGTATTTACATTTTGTTGTGTGTTACAAAATAATGACATCATGCAGCCTTTCCCTTCCCACTTCTGTAACCCAGTAAGATTGTCACATAGTTCACTTTAAAAACTCCTCTCACTTTGCAGTCAGAGAAAGAAAAGTAAACACCAGTCCTCATGTTAAAAGAATAAGCAGTAATTTATCAGACGACATAGCCTGACATTAGGCCTCTGTCTTTGAAGCACAGCATAGGTGACAAGATAAATGCAAAATGTAAATGCATCTTTATTATTGCTCTTTTGCGACCCACTAGAAATCAGCTGGCAACCCACAGTTTGGGAAATGCTGGTCTAGTGTTCTCTAGAAAATCGAGAATATTTTAGATTTTTCTTTCACACTGGTAGCTCTGTTGCCTGTGATCTGATACTTTGACATTCTGCTTCTTCATCAGAAGCATGCTGGCTGGTTTCCTTCAGGGTCCGGACTGTCTAACCTTGGATGAGAGCAGAATATTCCACCCCTCTGCAGTCTCTATGCTTGAATGCTGGAGCTAGCCTTATCCCCTTTTCCCTCAAAAATCCTGTATTTTCTGGCAGCTGCCATGAAATCTATCATCAGATCCAAACATAAGAGCAAGTGGTTGATGATTTGTTAATAGTCAATGTCCGAAGGCATCATCCTTCTGATATTATCTGAACATAGCATCATTTTGATTTCTAGGCACCTGGTGGAAACAGGCATGTATATGTAAATATGTAAATCCTCTTTGACAACTGTTGGGCCCACAGTAACAACCTGCAAAGTCTTTCTCTACTCCATCAAAGCTATCAAACATCACCTGCTGTCATGAGGTCGGCTGTTAGATGGGATTTGAGCCTTGTTTTCTCCCACCTCATGCAGAAACCTGTAGAACCAAAGCCCTTATGTGGTTAAGCTGCTTTTATGCAAAGCAGCCTCTTTGATTTAGAAGTTGTATTAGTGAGCTCTAATCTCCATGAATTTTGGGACCATGCATTATTTTCTATCAGGATAGCGCCCACCTTGTTTTTTTTTTAATACACTACTAGTACCTTCATTGGAGATGGCTGTTTTCAATGTTTGCTGTGGGAATCTAAATGCTGGGAACTGAGGTCTGTTGCACCTTGCTGGCCTACATCCCTGTATTTGCAGCCAATCACAGGGGGTTTCAAATTGTGACCTGCTTAATTAATATTAGGTTAGGCAAGTTGGTATTCATCCACCTGTGAATGGACATTTTGTCATGTGACAGATGGGTGTTCACACATGAGGTCGTCCCTTTCATAAGTTCTATATTTATAAAGCGCTCCTATAGTTTGTGTAGTACAAATCAAATCCAGGTGCATATATGTATATTTGCCTTCTCCATTTGTTATGTTGTAGCCTGGCATTTAAATGCATGAAAAGTGGCAAAATTGTGTATGTATGAATTCCCAACTCTTCAGTTTCCACTCCTCTCAGGCCTAATAGTACTGTCTGCTGGCGAATCAGTTTTCTTTTCATGTCACCAATGGCTTGCCTTTCTTTTCAGGGCACCATTGTGAAGGCTCTGTTCCTCATCAACCCCCACAACCCTCTGGGGGATGTCTACTCCCTCGCAGAAATGAAGGAGTTCCTGGAATTTGCTAAACGGTAAGGAGTGTGCACGGCCACCATATCATAAATGATGTCATAGAGTTCAAGGGTGAAGAAAGAAAGTCCTGATTTGTAGCAAAAAGCAAGGTAATTTGTCTTGAAAAGAGGAAGCTACAAGCTTGATCAAAAGCTACCTGGTACCAATGGAATGTCATCTATTATCCCAGGAACCATGCTGTTCGTTTACAGATGACACTAACCATAAACCATTACATTCAGTAAAGTGCCATACATATGGTTCAGCCAGCAGTAGACAGAAAAGGGAGTACACCATGTATGTATGATACATCTTCTATTGTTTTCACCAGGTCATTCCAATATAAACAAGCATTTGCAATGCAATAGGTATCGCATTCACGCGAGCTTGAGCTATTGACATTGTAAATGACAATGTCTTTTATTTATGTTTTGGGTTTTAAAACATAAGTAAAAGGCATTGTCATTTACAATACTAATAGCTTAAACTCTCGCAAATGCGAGACCTATTGCATTGCAATAAAGGGCCTTCTCGGCCGCTTGTTAGATTGTAAATATCAGAGGAAGAGACCGGCATGCAACGTCTTCAAAGTAGTGATAAATAGTGCAGTGAAGAAGATGTGTAAGTGTTGTAAATTACACAGACACAAAGTGTGAAGTGAGAGTTACATATGATCTGAGCTATAAACACTAACAAAGCGCTCCAACACCATTCGCTCTGTGATTACACTGTCGCGGCTCAAGAGGAAGAGCGGGAGGGGGGGCTATTTCCTGCCCTCTCCGTGATTTGAGTGTGCAGTGTGGCATTGCGTAATGTAATTGCTATCTTTGGCCTAATAAAAAACACTCCAGCTGTAGTAGGGCCCTGGCTTCAGCTCCTGGTGCAGGCCGGGCTGTGCTTTATGGCAGGCATGGAGGGAGGGATGGTCTCGGCTGCAGCTCCGGCCTCGTACAGTGCCCCTGCTATTACTATTTAGCGAGAGGCCCTGAGCTGGTGGTATTGGTGGTGGTGGTATTGGTATTGATTGTATTGATATTGGTGGTGGTGGTATTGGTGGTGCTGGTATTGGTGGTGGTGGTGGTGGTATTGGTGGTGGTGGTATTGGTATTGGTGGTGGTATTGGTATTGGTATTGGTGGTGGTGATATTGGTAGAGGTACTGGTATTGGTGGTGGTATTGGTGGTGGCAGTATTGGTGGTGGTATTGGTGGTGGTGGTACTGGTATTGGTGGTACTGGTATTGGTGGTCATGGTGGTATTGGTGGTGTGGTGGTGATGGTATTGGTGGCGGTGGTGGTATTGGTGGTGATGGTATTGCTATTGGTGGTATTGGTGGTGGTATTGGTGGTGGTATTGGTACTGGTGGTGGTATTGGTTGTGGTGGTATTTGTGGTGGTGGTGGTGGTAGTGGTGGTGGTGGTACTGGTATTGGTGGTGGTGGTATTGGTATTAGTGGTGTGGTGGTGGTGGTATTGGTGGTGGTGGTATTGGTGGAGGTGGTATTGGTGGTGGTATTGGTACTGGTGGTGGTGGTATTGGTGGTGGCGGTATTGGTGGTGGTGGTGGCGGTATTGGTGGTGGCGGTATTGGTGGTGGTGGTGGTGGCGGTATTGGTTGTGGTGGTGGTGGTATTTGTGGTTGTGGTGGTATTGGTGGTGGTGGTGGTATTGGTGGTGGTGGTATTGGTGTTGGTGGTATTGGTGGTGTTGGTGGTGGTGGTGATGGTGGTATTTGCAGTGGTATTGGTGGTGATGGTAGTATTGATGGTAGTATTGGTGGTATTGGTGGTGGTGTTATTGGTGATGGTGGTGGTGGTAATGGTGGTGGCGGTACTATTAGTGGTGGTATTGGTGGTGGTGGTACTGGTATTGGTGGTGGTGGTACTGGTATTGATGGTGGTGGTACTGGTATTGGTGGTGTGGTTGTCGTGGTATTGGTGGTGGGGTATTGGTGGTGGTGGTTTTGCTATTGGTGGTATTGGTATTGGTGGTGGTATTGGTGGTGGTGGTATTGGCATTGGTACTGGTGGTGGTGGTATTTGTGGTTGTGGTATTGGTGGTGGTGTGGGTATTGGTGGTGGTATTGGTGGTGGTGGTATTGGTGGTGTTATTGGTGGTGGTGGTGGTGATGGTGGTGTTGGTGGTGGTGATGGTGGTATTGGTGGTGATGGTAGTATTGGTGGTGGTATTGGTGGTGGTGATATTTTTGGTGGTGGTGGTATTGGTATTGGTGGTAGTGGTATTGGTGGTGGTGGTATTGGATTGGTGGTAGTGGTATTGGTGGTGGTGGTATAGGTGGTGGTATTGGTGGTGTTGGTATTGGTGGTGGTGGTATTTGGTGGTGGTGGTATTGGTGGTGGTGTATTGGTGGTATTGATGGTGGTGTATTGGTGGTATTGATGGTGGTGGTAGTGGTATTGTGGTGGTGGTATTGGTGGTGGTATTGGTGGTGGTGGTACTGGTATTGGTGGTGGTGGTATTGGTATTTGTTGTGGTGGTGGTGGTATTTGTGGTTGTGGTGGTAGTGGTGGTGGTATTGGTGGTGGTGGTATTGGTTGTGGTGGTGGTGGTATTTGTGGTTGTGGTGGTATTGGTCGTGGTGGTGGTATTGGTGGTGGTGGTATTGGTGGTGGTGATGGTGGTATTGGCAGTGGTATTGGTGGTGATGGTAGTATTGGTGGTGGTGGTGGTATTTGTGGTGGTGGTGGTATTGGTGGTGGTGGTATTGGTGGTGGTGGTATTGGTGGTAGTGATATTGGTGGTGGTGGTATTGTATTGCTGGTGGTATTGGTGGTGGTGGTGTTATAGGTGGTGGTATTGGTGGTGTTGGTATTGGTGGTGGTAGTATTGGTGGTGGTATTGGTGGTGGTAGTGGTATTGGTGGTGGTGGTACTATTAGTGGTGGTATTGGTGGCGGTAACGGTGGTGGTGGTACTATTAGTGGTGGTATTGGTGGTGGTATTGGTGCTGGTGGTATTGGTGGTGGTGGTATTAGTGGTGGTATTGGCAGTGGTATTGGTGGTGGTGGTATTGGTGGTGTTGTGGGTGGTGGTATTGGTGGTATTGGTGGTAGTGGTAGTGGTATTGGTGGTGGTGGAGGTGGTGGTATTGATGGTGGTGGTATTGGCGTAGGTGATGGTATTGGTGGTGGTGGTATTGGCGGTGGTGGTGGTGGTGGTATTAGTGGTGGTGGTATTGGTGGTGGTGTTATTGGTGGTGGTGGTATTGGTGGTGGTATTGGTGGTGCTGGTACTGGTATTGGTGGTGGTATTGGTGGGGGTGGTATTGGTGGAGGTGGTATTGGTGGTGGTGGTATTTGTGGTTGTGGTGGTATTGGTGGTTGTGGTGGTATTGGTGGTGGTGGTATTGGTGGTGGTATTGGTGGTGGTATTGGTGGTGGTGGTAATGATGGTTGTGGTGGTATTGATGGTATTGGTGGTGTTATTAGTGGTGGTGGTGGCATTGGCGGTGGTATTGGTGGTGGTAGTATTGGTGGTGGTGGTATTGGTGGTAGTGGTATTGGTGGTGGTGGTGGTAGTGGTATTGGTGGTGGTAGTGGTATTGGTGGTGGTGGTGGTATTAGTGGTGGTATTGGGGGTGGTGGTGGTATTGTTGGTGGTCGTAGTGGTGGTGGTGGTATTAGTGGTGGTGGTGGTATTGGTGGTGATGGTATTAGTGGTGGTGGTGGTATTGGCGGTGGTATTGGTGGTGGTGGTGATGGTGGTATTGGTGGTGATGGTAGTATTGGTGGTGGTATTGGTGGTGGTGGTATTTGTGATGGTAGTGGTATTGGTGGTGGTGGTATTGGTATTGGTGGTAGTGGTATTGGTGGTGGTATTGGATTGGTGGTGGTGGTATTGGTGGTGGTGGTATAGGTGGTGGTATTGGTGGTGTTGGTATTGGTGGTGGTATTTGGTGGTAGTGGTATTGGTGGTGGTGTATTGGTGGTATTGATGATGGTGGTAGTTGTATTGGTGGTGGTATTGGTGTAGGTGATGGTATTGGTGGTGGTGGTATTGGCGGTGGTGGTGGTGGTATTGGTGGCGGTATTGGTGGTGGTGGTATTGGTGGTGGTGGTACTGGTATTGGTGGTGGTGGTATTGGTTGCGGTGGTGGTGGTATTTGTGGTTGTGGTGGTAGTGGTGGTGGTGGTACTGTTATTGGTGGTGGTGGTATTGGCGGTGGTGGTATTTGTGATGGTGGTGGTATTGGTGGTGGTGGTATTGGTATTGGTGGTAGTGGTATTGGTGGTGGTATTGGATTGGTGGTAGTGGTGGTGGGGGTATTGGTTGTGGTGGTGGTGGTATTTGTGGTTGTGGTGGTATTGGTTGTGGTATTGGTGGTGGTGGTGATGGTATTGGTGGTGTTATTGGTGGTGGTGATGGTAGGATTGGTGGTGGTATTGGTGGTGGTATTTGTGATGGTGGTGGTATTGGTGGTCTTTGGTGGTTGTGGTATTGGTGGTAGTGGTATTGGCGGTGGTATTGGTGGTGGTGGTATTGGATTGGTGGTGGTGGTGGCATTGGTGGTGGTGGTGGTGGTATTTGTGGTGGTGTTATAGGTGTTGGTATTGGTGGTGGTAGTATTGGTGGTGGTTGTGGTATTGGTGGTGGTGGTATTGGTGGTGGTAATGGTGGTGGTGGTACTATTAGTGGTGGTATTGGTGGTGGTGGTACTATTAGTGGTGGTATTCGTGTTGGTGGTACTGGTGGTGGTGGTATTAGTGGTGGTGGTGGTATTGGCAGTGCTATTGGTGGTGGTGGTATTGGTGGTGTTGGTATTGGTGGTATTGGTGGTGGTGGTATTGGTGGTGTTGCGGGTGGTGGTATTGGTGGTGGTAGTGGTATTGGTGGTGGTGGAGGTGGTGGTATTGGTGGTGGTATTGGTGTAGGTGATGGTATTGGTGGTGGTGGCATTTTTGGTGGTGGTATTGGTGGTGGTGGTATTGGTGGTGGTAGTATTGGTGGTGGTATTGGTGGTGGTGGTATTGGTGGTGGTATTGGTGGTGGTGGTGGTATTGGTGGTGGTGGTGTTATTGGTGGTGGTGGTATTTGTGGTTGTGGTGGTATTGGTGGTTGTGGTGGTATTGGTGGTGGTGGTAATGGTTGTGGTGCTATTGATGGTATTGGTGGTGGTGGCATTGGCGGTGGTATTGGTGGTGATGGTAGTATTGGTGGTATTGGTGGTGGTGGTATTGGTGGTGGTATTGGTGGTGGTATAGGTGGTGGTATTGGTGGTGGTGGTATTGGTGGTGGTGGTAGAGGTATTGGTGGTGGTGGTAGAGGTATTGGTGGTGGTGGTAGTGGTATTGGTGGTGGTGGTGGTAGTGGTATTGGTGGTGATGGTATTGCTATTGGTGGTATTGGTATTGGTGGTGGTGGTGGTATTGGTGGTGGTATTGGTACTGGTGGTGGTATTGGTGGTGGTATTTGTGGTTGTGGTATTGGTGGTGGTGTGGGTATTGGTGGTGGTGTTATTGGTGGTAGTGGTGGTGATGGTGGTATTGGTGGTGATGGTAGTATTGGTGGTGGTATGGGTGGTGGTGATATTTGTGGTGGTGGTGGTATTGGTATTGGTGGTGGTGGTATTGGATTGGTGGTGGTATTGGTGGTGGTATAGGTGGTGGTATTGGTGATGTTGGTATTGGTGGTGGTGATATTTGGTGGTGGTGGTATTGGTGGTGGTGTATTGGTGGTATTGATGGTGGTGGTAGTGGTATTGGTGGTGGTATTGGTGTAGGTGATGGTATTGGTATTGGTGGTGGTGGTGGTATTGGTGGTGGTGGTATTGGTGTAGGTGATGGTATTGGTGGTGGTGGTATTGGTATTGGTGGTGGTGGTATTGGTTGTGGTGGTGGTGGTATTTGTGGTTGTGGTGGTGGTATTGGTGGTGGTGGTATTGGTGGTGGTGGTGATGGTGGTATTGGCAGTGGTATTGGTGGTGATGGTGGTATTGGTGGTGGTGGTATTTGTGGTGGTGGTGGTATTGGTGGTATTTGGTGGTGGTGGTATTGGTATTGGTGGTAGTGGTATTGGTGGTGGTGGTATTGGATTGGTGGTGGTGGTGGTATTGGTGGTGGTGGTGATGTTATAGGTGGTGGTATTGGTGGTGTTGGTATTGGTGGTGGTAGTATTGGTGGTGGTAGTGGTAATGGTGGTGGTAATGGTGGTGGTACTATTAGTGGTGGTATTGGTGGTGGTAATGGTGGTGGAGGTATTATTAGTGGTGGTATTGGTGGTGGTGGTATTGGTGGTGTTGGTAGTGGTGGTGGTGGTGGTATTGGCAGTGGTATTGGTGGTGGTGGTGGTATTGGTGGTGTTTGTATTGGTGGTATTGGTGGTGGTGGTATTGGTGGTGTGGTGGGTGGTGTTATTGGTGGTGGTGGTAGTGGTATTGGCGGTGGTAGTGGTATTGGTGGTGGTGGAGGTGGTGGTATTGATGGTGGTGGTATTGGCACAGGTGATGGTATTGGTGGTGGTGGTATTGGTGGTGGTGTTGGTGGTATTGGTGGTGGTGTTATTGGTGGTGGTGGTGGTAGTATTGGTGGTGGTATTGGTGGTGGTGGTATTAGTGGTGGTGGTACTGGTATTGGTGGTGGTGGTATTGGTGCTGGTATTGCTGGTGGTGGTATTTGTGGTTGTGGTGGTATTGGTGGTTGTGGTGGTGGTGGTATTGGTGGTGGTGGTAATGGTTTTGGTGGTATTGATGATATTGGTGGTGTTATTGGTGGTGTCATTGGTGGTGGTATTGGTGGTGATGGTAGTATTGGTGGTATTGGTGGTGGTGGTATAGGTGATGGTATTGGTGGTGGTGGTAGTGGTATTGGTAGTGGTATTGGTGGTGGTGGTAGTAGTGGTGGTATTAGTGTTGGTATTGGGGGTGGTGGTGGTATTGTTGGTGGTCGTATTGGTGGTGGTGGTGGTATTAGTGGTGGTGGTGATGGTAGTGGTGGTGGTGGTATTGGCGGTGGTATTGGTGGTGGTGGTGATGGTGGTATTGGTGGTGATGGTAGTATTGGTGGTGGTATTGGTGGTGGTGGTATTTGTGGTGGTGGTGGTATTGGTATTGGTGGTATTGGTATTGGTGGTAGTGGTATTGGTGGTGGTGGTATTGGATTGGTGGTGGTATTGGTGGGGGTGGTATAGGTGGTGGTGTTGATATTGGTGGTATTTGGTGGTGTTGGTGGTGGTAGTGGTATTGGTGGTGGTATATTGGTGGTATTGATGGTGGTGGTAGTGGTATTGGTGGTGGTATTGGTGTAGGTGATGTTATTGGAATTGGTGGTGGTGGTATTGGCGGTGGTATTGGTATTGGTGGTGGTATTGGTACTGGTGGTGGTATTGGTTGTGGTGGTGGTGGTATTTGTGGTTGTGGTGGTATTGGTGGTGGTGGTGGAAGTGGTGGTGGTAGTGGTGGTGGTGGTGGTGTTGGTGGTGGTATTGGTGGTGGCAGCGGCATTGGTGGTATTGGTAGTGGTGGTGGCAGTATTGGTGTTGATGGTATTGGTATTGGTGGTGGTACTGGTGGTGGTATTGGTGGTGGCAGTATTGGTATTGGCGGTGTTATTGGTGGTGGTGGTACTAGTATTGGTGGTGGTGGTATTGGTATTGGTGGTGTGGTAGTGGTGGTATTGGTGGTGGTGGTATTAGTGGTGGTGGTATTGGTGGTGGTGTTATTGGTGGTGGTATTGGTGGTGGTAGTATTGGTGGTGGTATTGGTGGTGGTGGTACTGGTATTGGTGGTGGTATTGGTGGTGGTGGTATTGGTGGAGGTGGTATTGGTGGTGGTGGTATTTGTGGTTGTGGTGGTATTGGTGGTTGTGGTGGTATTGGTGGTGGTGGTATTGGTGGTGGTATTGGTGGTGGTGGTAATGGTTGTGGTGGTATTGATGATGGTATTGGTGGTGTTATTGGTGGTGGTGGTGGCATTGGCGGTGGTATTGGTGGTGGTAGTATTATTGGTGGTGGTATTGGTGGTGGTGGTATTTTATGGTTGTGGTATTGGTGGTGGTATTGGTGGTGGTGGTGGTAGTGGTATTGGTGGTGGTGGTATTAGTGGTGGTATTGGGGGTGGTGGTGGTATTGTTGGTGGTCGTATTGGTGGTGGTGGTGGTATTAGTGGTGGTGGTGGTATTGGTGGTGATGGTTTTAGTGGTGGTGGTGGTATTGGCGGTGGTATTGGTGGTGGTGATGGTGGTATTGGTGGTGATGGTAGTATTGGTGGTGGTATTGGTGGTGGTGGTGGTGGTGGTATTGGTGGTATTGGTATTGGTGGTAGTGTTATTGCTGGTGGTGGTGGTGGTGGTGGTATTGGTGGTGTTGGTATTGGTGGTGGTGGTATTTGGTGGTGGTGGTAGTGGTATTGGTGGTGGTGTATTGGTGGTATTGATGGTGGTGGTAGTGGTATTGGTGGTGGTATTGGTGTAGGTGATGGTATTGGTATTGGTGGTGGTGGTATTGGCGGTGGTGGTGGTATTGGTGGTGGTCATATTGGTGTAGGTGATGGTATTGGTGGTGGTGGTATTGGTGGCGGTATTGGTGGTGGTAGTATTGGTGGTGGTGGTATTGGTGGTGGTATTGGTTGTGGTGGTGGTGGTGGTATTTGTGGTTGTGGTGGTATTGGTGGTGGTGGTACTGGTATTGGTGGTGGTGGTATTGGTATTGGTTGTGGTGGTATTTGTGGTTGTGGTGGTAGTGGTGGTGGTGGTATTGGTTGTGGTGGTGGTATTTGTGGTTGTGGTGGTATTGGTTGTGGTGGTGGTATTGGTGGTGGTGGTGATGGTATTGGTGGTGTTATTGGTGGTGGTGATGGTATTGGCAGTGGTGGTGATGGTAGTATTGGTGGTTGTATTGGTGGTGGTGGTATTGGTGGTGGTGGTATTTGTGGTGGTGGTGGTATTGGTGGTATTTGGTGGTTGTGGTATTGGTGGTAATGGTATTGGCGGTGGTATTGGTGGTGGTGGTATTGGATTGGTGGTGGTGGTGGTAGTGGTGGTGGTGGTATTGGTGGTGGTGGTACTATTAGTGGTGGTATTGGTGGTGGTGGTATTGGTGGTGGTGGTATTGGTGGTGGTAGTATTGGTGGTGGTAGTGGTATTGGTGGTGGTAGTGGTATTGGTGGTGGTGGTGGTGGTAATGGTGGTGGTGGTACTATTAGTGGTGGTATTGGTGGTGGTATTGGTGTTGGTGGTACTGGTGGTGGTGGTATAAGTGGTGGTGGTGGTATTGGCAGTGCTATTGGTGGTAGTGGTATTGGTGGTGTTGGTATTGGTGGTATTGGTGGTGGTGGTGGTATTGGTGGTGTTGCGGGTGATGGTATTGGTGGTGGTAGTGGTATTGGTGGTGGTGGAGGTGGTGGTATTGGTGGTGGTATTGGTGTAGGTGATGGTATTGGTGGTGGTGGTATTGGTGGTGGTGGTATTGGTGGTGGTATTGGTGGTGGTGGTATTGGTGGTGGTAGTATTGGTGGTGGTATTGGTGGTGGTGGTATTTGTGGTTGTGGTGGTTGTGGTGGTATTGGTGGTGGTGGTAATGGTTGTATCTCAAAGAGACACGTTAGTGACAGATTCCTTACCTTAGAATATCCCCAGGCGTCAGGCTGGATCCGGAAAGTTTTTTGCGTAGCAGTACCCTTGCGCGTCGGTAGGCGGCGTCGTGCGGCTCCGCGTCCGTCGTCGGCGTCGTGATCGCCGGGATGACGTCGCGGGCAGTACTAAGACGCCGCCCCTGCGCGCTGACGTCAGTTCTTCTTTTCCGCGCCAGCAAGCGCAGATCCGGGAAGAGCAGTGCCCTGGTCATTTTTTGACCATACTTTTTGGTGAATTTTTTCACAGTTTTTTCATCTCTGAAGGTGTCGTAGGGATGCCCGGTTTCAAACGTTGCGGCGCCTGTGCGCGGATGATGTCCGTCACCGACCCGCATTGGGAGTGTCTCTTCTGCCTCGGCCGAGGCCACGACACGGAGTCTTGTACCGACTGCCAGGCCCTTAACCCGAAAGCTTTGCGAGAGCGGTCTCGAAAGCTCCTCGAGGCCCGGCATTCGGCTCCGCGGAAGCCCCGGTCGCGTGAGAGGTCCAGGGGTCGATCGCGGAGTCCACACCGGTCGTCGGCGTCGAAGTCTTCTTCGTCCGGTAAGTCGAAACACAAGAAGTCCAAAAAGCATCATCGCTCTAGGACTTCGCCTCGCCGGTCTCGCGACTCGGCTGAGGCCCCTCCCGGCACCGTCCCCGCCCCGCGGCCCCGGACATGCCTGTGGAGTCGCCCCGCCATACCCGCCCTTCCCGGGTTCGGGGGCGGATCCGCCCAAAGTGCAGGAATTCCTGTCGGCCATGGCCCGCCTCTTCGGGCCTCCAGGCCCCTCCGGTGCGCCTTCGGGCCCCGCGGGCCCTGATGGGGTTGCTCCGGCGTCGCCGACGGCTCCGGCCCCGCCCGTGCCTCCAGGCTCGATCCCGGCTCCGGCTTCGGCCCCGGCCTCGATCCCGGCTCCACAACCCCCATCGACGCCGGTCGACCCTAACGACACCTCCGCCGGCGCCGATGTCTCCGGTGCCGTTCTCGACGCCGCCCTGGGCTCCGGGCGGCGTCGTCCCCCAGTTCCTTCCGGCTCCGGACATGGATCCGGACCGACGTTGCTCGACGCCGGCTCCGGCGCCGATGGGACCTTGGGTCCCCACTGTCCCTCCTCCTCCTTATTTTGAACCAGAGGAGGACCAGTTGGACTGGGAGGGGTCTGATGACCCTCTGACACGACACTGTCAGTACGATGAGGACTGGACAGAGAGTCTAGGGAGGCCAGTGGTCTGGATACTTCCCCCGACACTGGCATGCTGTCTCCTCCCGTGGCTACGGAGGAGGGAGCCAATTTTG
The DNA here is from genome assembly GCA_963921515.1 of Calotriton arnoldi. Taxonomy (NCBI): domain Eukaryota; kingdom Metazoa; phylum Chordata; class Amphibia; order Caudata; family Salamandridae; genus Calotriton; species Calotriton arnoldi. The sequence continues at coordinate 674,710 of CAWUFW010006769.1, forward strand.
AGTACGGTGTTGCGTAGGGCAGCTGGGGCCTTACGTCTCCAACTCCCTACTTTGACGGTCAAGCCTAACATCTTGACAGAGGTGCTTCAGCCGGCAGCCTCCTCTGCGGAGACTGTGCTGCCGTTTAACGACGCCCTCACTGATGTTCTTTTGGGCGCCTGGTCCAAGCCCAACACAGGGGCTCCTGTGGATCGGAACGTGTCACGACGCCATCGCCCAGCTCCGGGCGACCCCCTGTTTCTCTCTGTCCACCCCACTCCTGAGAGCTTGGTTGTCCAAGCCTCCGCTTCCCAAACCACCTTCCCTACCGCCCCTCCGGATAGGGAATCCAAACGCCTGGATCAGTTTGGGAAGAAAGGTTTTTCTTCCTCCAGTGCTGGCTTGCGGTCCGTTAACACCGCTTGTCTTTTGGGCCGATATACCCACTCCCTGTGGGATTCGGTGGCGGATGTTTTGCCCCAGTGTCCTGAGGAGGTCCAGACACTGCTTTCCCGCGCCATTGCGGAAGGAAGGGATGCGGCTAAATACACTATACGTTGTGGCCTTGACACCGCCGACTCGCTGGGCAGGTCTATTGCAACGACGGTGGCGCTCCGACGCCACGCCTGGCTGAGAACCACTGGTTTTCAGGGGATGTCCAGAATACTCTCATGGACATGCCCTTTGATGGAGTCGGTCTTTTTGGGTCCAAAGCAGACCATGCGTTGGAGCGCCTTAAGGACTCACGGGCTACTGCCAAGTCTCTGGGCCTTTCTGCTACACGCCCTCCGCTGACTTCTGCTTTTCGCCCCTATCGTGGCCACAGTAGGGGCGCCCCTTCACGTCAGCAGCCCAGCCCCCGGCCCGCGCAGCAGGCGTCTTCGCGTGGCCGAGGACGTGCATTCCGCCGTGGCGGATCGGGCAACCAGCGTGCGGGTCAGGCCACCACCTCCAACCCGTCCGCAGCCTCCAAGCCCTCCTAGTCCCTCCTTTCAGGTGCACTGCACGCCAGTAGGGGGCAGGGTCCGCCATCACCTTCCCCACTGGCGCACCATCACCTCGGACAGGTGGGTCTTGGACATTGTCCGAAGGGGCTACTCCCTCCCCTTCGAGACCACCCCCCAGCCATGCCACCTCAATTCCACCGCATGTCAGGGGATCACTTGGTGCTTCTACAGAAGGAAGTCACGGCCCTCTTGACCAAGAGGGCCATCGAGCATGTTCCGACCCCAGAAGTAGGGCGTGGTTGCTACTCCCACTACTTTCTGGTGCCCAAAAGGACAAGGAGGACATGCGTCCTATCTTGGACCTCCGGAACGTCAATCGCTTCCTCCGGAAGGAGAAGTTCAAGATGCTCACCCTAGCTCAGGTCTTGACTGCCCTCGACCCTGGAGACTGGTTGGTAGCGTTGGACTTGCAGGACGCATATTTCCACATCCCCGTCCTGCTGGCCCACCGGCGTTACCTTCGGTTCACGGTAGGCCCCGAGCATTTTCAGTTCACCGTGCTCCCCTTTGGCCTTACCAGTGCCCCTCGGGTGTTCACGAAAGTGATGGCGGTGGTCGCAGCTCATCTGCGCCGGGCAGGGGTTTCAGTCTTCCCCTACCTCGACGACTGGCTGCTGAAGGCGGGCTCGTCCCAGGCAGTCGTCTCCCACCTCCAGACTACGGCCGAACTCCTGCACTCGCTGGGGTTCTCCATCAATGTGCCGAAGTCGCATCTGATTCCTTCTCCACAGCTCCTTTTCATCGGAGCAGTTCTGGACACGACGCAGTTTCGGGCCTATCCTCCCGAACGGCGAGTCCGGGATATTCAGGCTATGATTCCGATCTTTCAGCCTTTATCCTGGGTTTCGGTACGGATGACCCTGAGGCTGCTGGGCCTCATGGCCTCCTGCATCCTGCTGGTCAATCATGCCAGATGGCATATGCGGGCTCTGCAGTGGGACCTGAAGTTCCAGTGGGCGCAGCACCAGGGCAACCTGTCCGATCACGTCCAGATCTCGGAGGGGACTGCAAGACAGTTGCAGTGGTGGCTCTCGAACCGGCAATGGGTCATGGGCAGATCCCTCTCCCTTCCCCAGCCAGAGCACACAGTTGTGACGGACGCGTCCCTTCTGGGATGGGGCGGTCACATGGGAGAGGCGGAGATCAGAGGCCTCTGGTCTCCGGCGGAATCCCGGCTCCATATCAACCTTCTGGAGCTCCGGGCGATCCGACTTGCACTCAAGGCATTCCTTCCCTCTGTCAAAGGGAAGGTAGTGCAGGTGTTCACAGACAACACCACCGCCATGTGGTACTGCAACAAACAGGGCGGGGTGGGGTCTTGGACCCTTTGTCAGGAGGCTCTGCGTCTCTGGACATGGCTGGAACATCAGGGCATGTTCCTGATGGTTCAACACCTGGCAGGTTCCCTGAACGCCAGGGCGGACGAACTCAGCCGCAGGTGCATGATGGATCACGAATGGCGTCTTCACTCAGAAGTGGCGCAAGGACTCTTTCTACAATGGGGAGAGCCTTGGTTAGATCTATTCGCCACCGAAGAGAACGCGCAATGTCATCAGTTCTGCGCGTTGGAATTTCCAAGGCGGCACTCGCTCGGCGACGCTTTTCGTCACGAGTGGAGTTGCGGTCTATTGTACGCCTTTCCGCCTATACCACTTCTACCCAGAGTGTTGAAGAAGATTCGGCACGACCGGGCCCAAGTCATTCTTGTGGCTCCGGACTGGGCTCGAAGAGTTTGGTATCCCGAGCTACTCAATATGAGCGTAGATCCCCGATCCGTCTGCCTCTTCGGGAGGATCTTCTGTCGCAGCAGCAGGGGACGGTCCTCCACCCGAACCTGTCCAGTCTACACCTGCTTGCGTGGAGATTGAGCGGCGGCAGTTGATTCCTTTCGACTTGCCCCCCGAAGTTTGTGATGTGATTCTGGCAGCCAGGCGTCCCTCCACTAAGGTGGTATACGCCTGCAGGTGGAACAAATTTGTGGCATGGTGCACAGCAAAGGCTGTGAATCCCCTCTCTGCCCCTCTTTCTGAGGTCCTTCTGTTCCTTCTTTCTCTGGCCCAACAGGGCTCTGCCCTGGGTACCATCAAGGGTTATCTTTGTGCTATCTCGGCCTTCCTCAGGCTTCCTGATCAGCCCTCCCTTTTCAAGTCCCCTGTTGTTAACAGGTTCTTAAAAGGCATTACTCACCTCTTCCCTCCTGTTCCGTTTGTGATGCCTCAGTGGGACTTGAACTTGGTTCTTACCTTTTAATGTGCGCTCCCTTTGAGCCTCTACATAACTGTCCTCTTCGTCTTCTGACTCTGAAGACAGCCTTTCTGGTGGCCATCACCTCCGCTCGGCGGGAGAGTGAGCTCCAGGCTCTATCTTGCAAACCTCCCTTTCTGTCTGTTCATCCGGACAAGGTTGTTCTTCGGACGCGTCCGTCCTTCTTGCCAAAGGTGGTTACTGCTTTCCATATTGGGCAGACCATCACTTTGCCCACCTTCTTTCCGCCTCCGCATCCTTCCAGAGAGGAAGAGAGGCTCCACCGTCTGGACCCAAAACGTGCGCTCTCCTTCTATATTGACCGCACAAAACACTTCCGGGTGGATGACCAGCTCTTTGTTGGCTACGTGGGCGCCAAAAAGGTCGGGCGGTGCACAAGAGGACCATCTCCCGCTGGGTTACCTTGTGCATCAAGACCTGCTATTCTTTGGCTAAGAAGGAGCCTCCTGTTGGGCTGCGGGCCCATTCCACCAGGGCAATGGCTGCTACCACGGCTTTGGGCCGCGGTGTTCCGCTGCCGGTTATTTGTCAGGCAGCTACGTGGGCCTCGCTGCACACGTTTACAAAGCATTACTGCCTTGACAGTCAGGTCCGGAGGGACGGCTTCTTTGGCCGTTCTGTCCTCCAGGACTTCCTTGTCTGATCTTTGTTCGCAGACCCACCACCGGGGTTGGTATTGCTGGGGTATCTATTCTAAGGTAAGGAATCTGTCACTAACGTGTCTCTTTCAGATGCACAAGTTACTAACTTGTGTAACGATATATCTGTAAGAGACAGTAGTTAGTGACAGATTCCCTACCGCCCCACCCATCCTCCCCGTTCTGCGAACTGATTTCTAGGGTTAAGGACATCCCTTTCAGGGCCCTAGTATTTTTCAGACACCTAGGTCAGCTTCTTGCATGGCTCTGCGTTCCTGGCGCGGAAAGTCGTGTACAGAACTGACGTCAGCGCGCAGGGGCGGCGTCTAAGTACTGCCCACGACGTCATCCTGGCGATCACGACGCCGACGACGGACGCAGAGCCGCACGACGCCGCCTACCGACGTGCAAGGGTACTGCTACGCAAAAAACTTTCCGGATACAGCCTGACGCCTGGGGATATTCTAAGGTAAGGAATCTGTCACTAACTACTGTCTCTTACAGATATATCGTTACACAAGTTAGTAACTTGTGCAGTGGTGTTATTGGTGGTGGTGGTGGCATTGGCGGTGGTATTGGTGGTGGTGGTATTGGTGGTGGTGGTATAGGTGGTGGTATTGGTGGTGGTGGTATAGGTGGTGGTATTGGTGGTGGTGGTATTGGTGGTGGTGGTAGAGGTATTGGTGGTGGGGTATTGGTGGTGGTGGTAGTGGTATTGGTGGTGGTGGAAGTGGTATTGGTGGTGGGGTATTGGTGGTGGGGTATTGGTGGTGGTGGTAGTGGTATTGGTGGTGGTGGTATTGCTATTGGTGGTATTGGTATTGGTGGTGGTGGTGGTATTGGTGGTGGTATTGGTGGTGGTGTGGGTATTGGTGGTGGTATTGGTGGTGGTGTTATTGGTGGTGGTGGTATTGGTGGTGATGGTAGTATTGGTGGTGGTATTGGTGGTGGTGATATTTGTGGTTGTGGTGGTATTGGTATTGGTGGTAGTGGTATTGGTGGTGGTGGTATTGGATTGGTGGTGGTATTGGTGGTGGTATAGGTAGTGGTGGTGGTGGTGATATTTGGTGGTGGTGGTGGTATTGGTGGTGGTGTATTGGTGGTATTGATGGTGGTGGTAGTGGTATTGGTGGTGGTGGTATTGGTGGTGGTATTGGTGTAGGTGATGGTATTGGTATTGGTGGTGGTGGTATTGGTGGTGGTATTGGTGGTGGTATTGGTGTAGGTGATGGTATTGGTGGTGGTGGTATTGGTGGTGGTATTGGTATTGGTTGTGGTGAGGTGGTATTTGTGGTTGTGGTGGTAGTGGTGGTGGTATTGGTTGTGGTGGTGGTGGTATTTGTGGTTGTGGTATTGGTGGTGGTGATATTGGTGGTGGTGGTATTGGTGGTGGTGATGGTGGTATTGGCAGTGGTATTGGTGGTGATGGTGGTATTGGTGGTGGTATTGGTGGTATTGGTGGTGGTATTGGTATTGGTATTGGTATTGGTGGTGGTGGTATTGGATTGGTGGTGGTGGTGGTATTGGTGGTGGTGGTGATGTTATAGGTGGTGGTATTGGTGGTGTTGGTATTGGTGGTGGTGGTATTGGTGGTGGTAGTGGTATTGGTGGTGGTGGTATTGGTGGTGGTGGTAATGGTGGTGGTACTATTAGTGGTGGTATTGGTGGTGGTAATGGTGGTGGAGGTACTATTAGTGGTGGTATTGGTGGTGGTATTGGTGTTGGTGGTATTGGTGGTGGTGGTAGTGGTGGTGGTATTGGCAGTGGTATTGGTGTTGGTGGAGGTATTGGTGGTGTTTGTATTGGTGGTATTGGTGGTGGTGGTATTGGTGGTGTTGTGGGTGGTGGTATTGGTGGTGGTGGTAGTGGGATTGGCGGTGGTAATGGTATTGGTGGTGGTGGAGGTGGTGGTATTGATGGTGGTGGTATTGGCATAGGTGATGGTATTGGTGGTGGTGGTGTTGGTGGTGGTATTGGTGGTGGTGTTATTGGTGGTGGTAGTGGTATTGGTGGTACTGGTATTGGTGGTGGTGATATTGGTGGTGCTGGTATTGGTGGTGGTGGTATTTATGGTTGTGGTGGTATTGGTGGTTGTGGTGGTATTGGTGGTGGTGGTATTGGTGGTGTTGGTGGTGGTGGTGGTGGCATTGGTGGTGATGGTAGTATTGGTGGTGGTGGTATAGGTTGTGGTATTGGTGGTGGTGGTATTGGTGGTGGTATTGGTGGTGGTGGTATTGGTGGTGGTAGTGGTATTGGTGGTGGTAGTGGTATTGGTGGTGGTGGTATTGGTGGTGATGGTAGTATTGGTGGTGGTATTGGTGGTGGTGGTATTTGTGGTGGTGGTGGTATTGGTGGTATTTGGTGGTTGTGGTATTGGTGGTAGTGGTATTGGCGGTGGTATTGGTGGTGGTGGTATTGGATTGGTGGTGGTGGTGGTAGTGGTGGTGGTGGTATTGGTGGTGGTGGTAATGGTGGTGGTACTATTAGTGGTGGTATTGGTGGTGGTGGTACTATTAGTGGTGGTATTGGTGGTGGTAGTATTGGTGGTGGTAGTGGTATTGGTGGTGGTAGTGGTGGTGGTGGTGGTGGTGGTGGTAATTGTGGTGGTGGTACTATTAGTGGTGGTGGTACTATTAGTGGTGGTATTGGTGGTGGTATTGGTGTTGGTGGTACTGGTGGTGGTGGTATTAGTGGTGGTGGTGGTATTGGCAGTGCTATTGGTGGTGGTGGTATTGGTGGTGGTGGTATTGGTGGTGTTGCGGGTGGTGGTGGTGGTGGTGGTGGTAGTGGTGGTGGTAGTGGTATTGGTGGTGGTGGAGGTGGTATTGGTGTAGGTGATGGTATTGGTGGTGGTGGTATTGGTGGTGGTGGTATTGGTGGTGGTGGTATTGGTGGTGGTGGTATTGGTGGTGGTGGTATTGGTGGTGGTAGTATTGGTGGTGGTATTGGTGGTGGTACTGGTATTGGTGGTATTGGTGGTGGTGGTATTGGTGGTGGTGGTATTTGTGGTTGTGGTGGTTGTGGTGGTATTGGTGGTGGTATTGGTGGTGGTGGTAATGGTTGTGGTGGTATTGGTGGTGTTATTGGTGGTGGTGGTGGCATTGGCGGTGGTATTGGTGGTGATGGTGGTGGTGGTGGTGGTATTGGTGATGGTGGTATTGGTGGTATTGGTGGTGGTATTGGTGGTGGTGGTAGAGGTATTGGTGGTGGTGGTATTGGTGGTGGGGTATTGGTGGTAGTGGTATTGGTGGTGGTGGTAGTGGTATTGGTGGTGGGGTATTGGTGGTGGGGTATTGGTGGTGGTGGTAGTGGTATTGGTGGTGGTGGTGGTGGTGGTATTGCTATTGGTGGTATTGGTATTGGTGGTGGTGGTGGTATTGGTACTGGTGGTGGTATTGGTGGTGGTGGTGGTATTTGTGGTTGTATTGGTGGTGGTGTGGGTATTGGTGGTGGTGTTCTTGGTGGTGATGGTGGTATTGGTGGTGATGGTAGTATTGGTGGTGGTGATATTTGTGGTGGTGGTGGTATTGGTGGTGGTGTATTGGTGGTATTGATGGTGGTGGTAGTGGTATTGGTGGTGGTGGTATTGGTGGTGGTATTGGTGTAGGTGATGGTATTGGTATTGGTGGTGGTGGTATTGGCGGTGGTGGTGGTATTGGTGGTGGTATTGGTGTAGGTGATGGTATTGGTGGTGGTGGTATTGGTGGTGGTATTGGTATTGGTTGTGGTGGTGGTGGTATTTGTGGTTGTGGTGGTAGTGGTGGTGGTATTGGTGGTGGTAGTGGTATTGGTGGTGGTAGTGGTATTGGTGGTGGTGGTGGTGGTGGTAATGGTGGTGGTACTATTAGTGGTGGTATTGGTGGTGGTGGTACTATTAGTGGTGGTACTGGTGGTGGTGGTACTGGTGGTGGTGGTAGTGGTGGTGGTGGTATTGGCAGTGCTATTGGTGGTGGTGGTATTGGTGGTGTTGGTATTGGTGATATTGGTGGTGGTGGTGGTATTGGTGGTGTTGCGGGTGGTGGTATTGGTGGTAGTAGTGGTGGTGGTAGTGGTATTGGTGGTGGTGGAGGTGGTGGTATTGGTGGTGGTATTGGTGTAGGTGATGGTATTGGTGGTGGTGGTATTGGTGGTGGTGGTATTGGTGATGGTGGTATTGGTGGTGGTGGTATTGGTGGTGGTATTGGTGGTGGTGGTACTGGTATTGGTGGTATTGGTGGTGGTGGTATTGGTGGTGGTGGTATTTGTAGTTGTGGTGGTATTGGTGGTTGTGGTGGTATTGGTGGTGGTGGTAATGGTTGTGGTGTTATTGGTGGTGGTGGCATTGGCGGTGGTATTGGTGGTGGTGGTATTGGTGGTGGTGGTATAGGTGGTGGTATTGGTGGTGGTGGTGGTATAGGTGGTGGTATTGGTGGTGGTGGTATTGGTGGTATTGGTGGTGGTGGTGGTAGAGGTATTGGTGGTGGTGGTAGTGGTATTGGTGGTGGGGTATTGGTGGTGGTGGTAGTGGTATTGGTGGTGGTGGAAGTGGTATTGGTGGTGGGGTATTGGTGGTGGGGTATTGGTGGTGGTGGTAGTGGTATTGGTGGTGGTATTGCTATTGGTGGTGGTGGTGGTATTGGTACTGGTGGTGGTGGTATTGGTGGTATTGGTATTGGTGGTGGTGGTGGTATTGGTACTGGTGGTGGTGGTATTGATGGTGGTGGTATTTGTGGTTGTGGTATTGGTGGTGGTGTGGGTATTGGTGGTGGTATTGGTGATGGTGTTATTGGTGGTGGTGATGGTGGTATTGGTGGTGATGGTAGTATTGGTGGTGGTATTGGTGGTGGTGATATTTGTGGTGGTGGGGGTATTGGTGGTATTGGTGGTAGTGGTATTGGTATTGGATTGGTGGTGGTATTGGTGGTGGTATAGGTAGTGGTATTGGTGGTGTTGGTATTGGTGGTGGTGATATTTGGTGGTGGTGGTGGTATTGGTGGTGGTGTATTGGTGGTATTGATGGTGGTGGTAGTGGTATTGGTGGTGGTGGTATTGGTGGTGGTATTGGTGTAGGTGATGGTATTGGTATTGGTGGTGGTGGTATTGGCGGTGGTGGTGGTATTGGTGGTGGTATTGGTGTAGGTGATGGTATTGGTGGTGGTATTGGTATTGGTATTGGTATTGGTTGTGGTGGTGGTGGTAATTGTGGTTGTGGTGGTAGTGGTGGTGGTATTGGTGGTGGTGGTATTGGTTGTGGTGGTGGTGGTATTTGTGGTTGTGGTATTGGTGGTGTTGGTGGTGATATTGGTGGTGGTGGTATTGGTGGTGGTGGTGATGGTGGTATTGGCAGTGGTATTGGTGGTGATGGTGGTATTGGTGGTGGTGGTATTGGTGGTAGTGGTATTGGTGATGGTGGTATTGGATTGGTGGTGGTGGTGGTATTGGTGGTGGTGGTGATGTTATAGGTGGTGGTATTGGTGGTGTTGGTATTGGTGGTGGTGTTGGTATTGGTGGTGCTAGTATTGGTGGTGCTATTGGTGGTGGTAGTGGTATTGGTGGTGATGGTATTGGTGGTGGTGGTAATGGTGGTGGTGGTACTATTAGTGGTGGTATTGGTGGTGGTAATGGTGGTGGAGGTACTATTAGTGGTGGAATTGGTGGTGGTATTGGTGTTGGTGGTATTGGTGGTGGTGGTAGTGGTGGTGGTGGTATTGGCAGTGGTATTGGTGTTGGTGGTGGTATTTGTATTGGTGGTGTTTGTATTGGTGGTATTGGTGGTGGTGGTATTGGTGGTGTTGTGGGTGGTGGTATTGGTGGTAGTGGGATTGGCGGTGGTAATGGTATTGGTGGAGGTGGTGGTATTGATGGTGGTGGTATTGGCATAGGTGATGGTATTGGTGGTGGTGGTGTTGGTGGTGGTATTGGTGGTGGTATTGGTGGTGGTAGTGGTATTGGTGGTGGTATTGGTGGTGGTGGTACTGGTATTGATGGTGGTGGTATTGGTGGTGCTGGTATTGGTGGTGGTGGTATTTGTGGTTGTATTGGTGGTGGTGTGGGTATTGGTGGTGGTATTGGTGGTGGTGTTGGTGGTGGTGGTGATGGTGGTATTGGTGGTGATGGTAGTATTGGTGGTGGTGATATTTGTGGTGGTGGTGGTATTGGTGGTGGTGTATTGGTGGTATTGATGGTGGTGGTAGTGGTATTGGTGGTGGTATTGGTGTAGGTGATGGTATTGGTATTGGTGGTGGTGGTATTGGCGGTGGTGGTGGTATTGGTGGTGGTATTGGTGTAGGTGATGGTATTGGTGGTGGTGGTATTGGTGGTGGTATTGGTATTGGTTGTGGTGGTGGTGGTATTTGTGGTTGTGGTGGTAGTGGTGGTGGTATTGGTGGTGGTAGTATTGGTGGTGGTAGTGGTATTGGTGGTGGTAGTGGTATTGGTGGTGGTGGTGGTGGTGGTAATGGTGGTGCTACTATTAGTGGTGGTATTGGTGGTGGTGGTACTATTAGTGGTGGTACTGGTGGTGGTGGTACTGGTGGTGGTGGTAGTGGTGGTGGTGGTATTGGCAGTGCTATTGGTGGTGGTGGTATTGGTGGTGTTGGTATTGGTGATATTGGTGGTGGTGGTGGTATTGGTGGTGTTGCGGGTGGTGGTATTGGTGGTAGTAGTGGTGGTGGTAGTGGTATTGGTGGTGGTGGAGGTGGTGGTATTGGTGGTGGTATTGGTGTAGGTGATGGTATTGGTGGTGGTGGTATTGGTGGTGGTGGTATTGGTGATGGTGGTATTGGTGGTGGTGGTATTGGTGGTGGTAGTATTGGTGGTGGTATTGGTGGTGGTGGTACTGGTATTGGTGGTATTGGTGGTGGTGGTATTGGTGGTGGTGGTATTTGTAGTTGTGGTGGTATTGGTGGTTGTGGTGGTATTGGTGGTGGTGGTAATGGTTGTGGTGGTGTTATTGGTGGTGGTGGCATTGGCGGTGGTATTGGTGGTGGTGGTATTGGTGGTGGTGGTATAGGTGGTGGTGGTGGTATAGGTGGTGGTATTGGTGGTGGTGGTATTGGTGGTGGTGGTGGTAGAGGTATTGGTGGTGGTGGTAGTGGTATTGGTGGTGGGGTATTGGTGGTGGTGGTAGTGGTATTGGTGGTGGTGGAAGTGGTATTGATGGTGGGGTATTGATGGTGGGGTATTGGTGGTGGTGGTAGTGGTATTGGTGGTGGTATTGCTATTGGTGGTATTGGTGGTGGTGGTGGTATTGGTACTGGTGGTGGTGGTATTGGTGGTATTGGTATTGGTGGTGGTGGTGGTATTGGTACTGGTGGTGGTGGTATTGATGGTGGTGGTATTTGTGGTTGTGGTATTGGTGGTGGTGTGGGTATTGGTGGTGGTATTGGTGATGGTGTTATTGGTGGTGGTGATGGTGGTATTGGTGGTGATGGTAGTATTGGTGGTGGTATTGGTGGTGGTGATATTTGTGGTGGTGGTGGTATTGGTGGTATTGGTGGTAGTGGTATTGGTGGTGGTATTGGATTGGTGGTGGTATTGGTGGTGGTATAGGTAGTGGTATTGGTGGTGTTGGTATTGGTGGTGGTGATATTTGGTGGTGGTGGTGGTATTGGTGGTGGTGTATTGGTGGTATTGATGGTGGTGGTAGTGGTATTGGTGGTGGTGGTATTGGTGGTGGTGGTATTGGTGTAGGTGATGGTATTGGTATTGGTGGTGGTGGTATTGGCGGTGGTGGTGGTATTGGTGGTGGTATTGGTGTAGGTGATGGTATTGGTGGTGGTGGTATTGGTATTGGTTGTGGTGGTGGTGGTAATTGTGGTTGTGGTGGTAGTGGTGGTGGTGGTGGTGGTATTGGTGGTGGTGGTATTGGTTGTGGTGGTGGTGGTATTTGTGGTTGTGGTATTGGTGGTGGTGGTGGTGATATTGGTGGTGGTGGTATTGGTGGTGGTATTGGTGTTGGTGGTATTGGTGGTGGTGGTAGTGGTGGTGGTGGTATTGGCAGTGGTATTGGTGTTGGTGGTGGTATTGGTGGTGTTTGTATTGGTGGTATTGGTGGTGGTGGTATTGGTGGTGTTGTGGGTGGTGGTATTGGTGGTAGTGGGATTGGCGGTGGTAATGGTATTGGTGGAGGTGGTGGTATTGATGGTGGTGGTATTGGCATAGGTGATGGTATTGGTGGTGGTGGTGTTGGTGGTGGTATTGGTGGTGGTAGTGGTATTGGTGGTGGTATTGGTGGTGGTGGTACTGGTATTGATGGTGGTGGTATTGGTGGTGCTGGTATTGGTGGTGGTGGTATTTGTGGTTGTGGTGGTATTGGTGGTTGTGGTGGTATTGGTGGTGGTGGTATTGGTGGTGTTATTGGTGGTGGTGGTGGCATTGGTGGTGGTATTGGTGGTGATGGTAGTATTGGTGGTATTGGTGGTGGTGGTATAGGTGGTGCTAGTGGTGGTGGTGGTATTGGTGGTGGTATTGGTGGTGGTGGTAGTGGTATTGGTGGTGGTAGTGGTATTGGTGGTGGTGGTAGTGGTGGTGGTATTAGTGGTGGTATTAGTGGTGGTATTGGGGGTGGTGGTGGTATTGTTGGTGGTCGTATTTGTGGTGGTGATGGTATTGGCAGTGGTATTGGTGGTGATGGTAGCATTGGTGGTGGTATTGGTGGTGGTGGTGGTATTGGTGGTGGTGGTGGTATTGGTGGTATTTGGTGGTTGTGGTATTGGTGGTAGTGGTATTGGCGGTGGTATTGGTGGTGGTGGTATTGGATTGGTGGTGGTGGTGGTAGTGGTGGTGGTGGTATTGGTGGTGGTAATGGTGGTGGTGATACTATTAGTGGTGGTATTGGTGGTGGTACTATTAGTGGTGGTATTGGTGTTGGTATTGGTGGTGGTGGTATTGGTGGTGGTAGTATTGGTGGTGGTAGTGGTATTGGTGGTGGTAGTGGTATTGGTGGTGGTGGTGGTACTATTAGTGGTGGTATTGGTGGTGGTGGTACTATTAGTGGTGGTATTGGTGGTGGTATTGGTGTTGGTGGTACTGGTGGTGGTGGTATTAGTGGTGGTGGTATTGGCAGTGCTATTGGTGGTGGTGGTATTGGTGGTGTTGGTATTGGTGGTATTGGTGGTGGTGGTATTGGTGGTGTTGCGGGTGGTGATGGTGGTAGTGGTGGTGGTAGTGGTATTGGTGGTGGAGGTGGTGGTATTGGTGGTGGTGGTGGTATTGGTGTAGGTGATGGTATTGGTGGTGGTGGTGATATTGGTGGTGGTGGTATTGGTGGTGGTATTGGTGGTGGTGGTGGTATTGGTGGTGGTAGTATTGGTGGTGGTATTGGTGGTGGTGGTACTGGTATTGGTGGTGGTGGTATTGGTGGTGGTGGTATTTGTGGTTGTGGTGGTATTGGTGGTTGTGGTGGTATTGGTGGTGGTGGTAATGGTTGTGGTATTGGTGGTGGTGGTGGCATTGGCGGTGGTATTGGTGGTGATGGTAGTATTGGTGGTGGTGGTATTGGTGGTGGTGGTATTGGTGGTGGTGGTATAGGTGGTGGTATTGGTGGTGGTGGTATTGGTGGTGGTGGTATTGGTGGTGGTATTGGTGGTGGTGGTAGAGGTATTGGTGGTGGTGGTATTGGTGGTGGGGTATTGGTGGTGGTAGTGGTATTGGTGGTGGTGGTAGTGGTATTGGTGGTGGGGTATTGGTGGTGGGGTATTGGTGGTGGTGGTATTGCTATTGGTGGTATTGGTATTGGTGGTGGTATTGGTACTGGTGGTGGTGGTATTGGTGGTGGTGGTATTTGTGGTTGTGGTATTGGTGGTGGTGTGGGTATTGGTGGTGGTATTGGTGGTGTTATTGGTAGTGGTGGTGATGGTGGTATTGGTGGTGATGGTAGTATTGGTGGTGGTATTGGTGGTGGTGGTGGTATTGGTGGTATTGGTGGTGGTGGTATTGGTATTGGAGGTAGTGGTATTGGTGGTGGTGGTATTGGATTGGTGGTGGTATTGGTGGTGGTATAGGTAGTGGTATTGGTGGTGTTGGTATTGGTGGTGGTGATATTTGGTGGTGGTGGTGGTATTGGTGGTGATGTATTGGTGGTATTGATGGTGGTAGTGGTATTGGTGGTGGTGGTATTGGTGGTGGTATTGGTGTAGGTGATGGTATTGGTATTGGTGGTGGTGGTATTGGCGGTGGTGGTATTGGTGTAGGTGATGGTATTGGTGGTGGTGGTATTGGTATTGGTTGTGGTGGTGGTGGTATTTGTGGTTGTGGTGGTAGTGGTGGTGGTATTGGTGGTGGTGGTATTGGTTGTGGTGGTGGTGGTATTTGTGGTTGTGGTATTGGTGGTGGTGATATTGGTGGTGGTGGTATTGGTGGTGGTGGTGATGGTGGTATTGGCAGTGGTATTGGTGGTGATGGTGGTATTGGTGGTGGTATTGGTGGTGGTGGTATTGGTGGTATTGGTGGTGGATTGTATTGGTATTGGTGGTAGTGGTATTGGTGGTGGTGGTATTGGATTGGTGGTGGTGGTGGTATTGGTGGTGGTATTGGTGGTGGTGGTGATGTTATAGGTGGTGGTATTGGTGGTGTTGGTATTGGTGGTGGTAGTATTGGTGGTGGTGATATTGGTGGTGGTGGTATTGGTGGTGGTGGTATTAGTGGTGGTGGTAATGGTGGTGGTGGTACTATTAGTGGTGGTATTGGTGGTGGAGGTACTATTAGTGGTGGTATTGGTGGTGGTATTGGTGTTGGTGGTGGTATTGGTGGTGTTTGTATTGGTGGTATTGGTGGTGGTGGTATTGGTGGTGTTGTGGCTGGTGGTATTGGTGGTGTTTGTATTGGTGGTGTTTGTATTGGTGGTATTGGTGGTGTTGTGGGTGGTGGTATTGGTGGTGGTGGTAGTGGTATTGGCGGTGGTAGTGGTATTGGTGGTGGAGGTGGTGGTATTGATGGTGGTATTGGCATAGGTGATGGTATTGGTGGTGGTGTTGGTGGTATTGGTGGTGGTGTTATTGGTGGTGGTAGTGGTATTGGTGGTGGTATTGGTGGTGGTGGTATTGGTGGTGGTGGTACTGGTATTGGTGGTGGTGGTATTGGTGGTGCTGGTTTTGGTGGTGTGGTATTTGTGGTTGTGGTGGTATTGGTGGTTGTGGTGGTATTGGTGGTGGTGGTATTGGTGGTGTTATTGGTGGTGGTGGTGGCATTGGTGGTGGTATTGGTGGTGATGGTAGTATTGGTGGTATTGGTGGTGGTGGTATTGGTGGTGGTATTGGTGGTGGTGGTATTGGTGGTGGTATTGGTGGTGGTGGTAGTGGTAGTGGTATTGGTGGTGGTAGTGGTATTGGTGGTGGTGGTAGTGGTGGTGGTATTAGTGGTGGTATTGGGGGTGGTGGTGGTATTGTTGGTGGTCGTATTGGTGGTGGTGGTGGTATTAGTGGTGGTATTGGTGGTGATGGTAGTGGTGGTAGTGGTGGTGGTGGTATTGGCGGTGGTATTGGTGGTGGTGGTAGTATTGGTGGTGGTATTGGTGGTGGTGGTATTTGTGGTGGTGGTGGTATTGGTGGTAGTGGTATTGGTGGTATTGGATTGGTGGTGGTGGTGGTATTGGTGGGGGTGGTATAGGTGGTGGTATTGGTGGTGTTGGTATTGGTGGAGGTGGTATTTGGTGGTGTTGGTGGTGGTAGTGGTATTGGTGGTGGTATATTGGTGGTATTGATGGTGGTGGTAGTGGTATTGGTGGTGGTATTGGTGTAGGTGATGGTATTGGTATTGGTGGTGGTGGTATTGGCGGTGGTATTGGTATTGGTGGTATGCTTGTTTCCGGTCCAGGGAAGACATTGCTTGGCAGTTCGGGCTGAACTGTTCCCATGAGGCACAGGGTCAAGACTGATTTGCATATAGCTGTGTCTTAACTGGGGTGACGAAGTAAGCTAAAGAACGATGATGGATTCTACCCAGATCTCTGACTGGGGGTGAGTGTCTGAAAAGTTTCAGCGCTCCGTCCATCATCTCCTTGTGTTTGCTTTAATCGCCCTAAGTTGGCAGGGTATGCCCAGACGGTGGTCCCTTGCTCACTTTGCCACTGGATTCAAGCTAGCCTGGCTGATGAGGGCTGTTAGCCCGAAACCGGTCCCAGGTTGCTTGTTTCCAGTCCAGGGAAGACATGTCTTGGCAGTTCGGGCTGAACTGTTCCCATGAGGCACAGGATCAAGACTGATTTGCATATAGCTGTGTCTGAACTGGGGTGGCGAAGTGAGCTAAAGAACGATGATGGATTCAACCCAGATCTGTGACTGGGGGTGAGTGTCTGAAAAGTTTCAGCGCTCCGTCCATCATCTCCTTGTGTTTGCTTTATTCGCCTTAAGTTGGCAGGGTATGGCCAGACGTGGGTCCCTTGCTCACTTTGCCACTGGATTCAAGCTAGCCTGGCTGATGAGGGCTGTTAGCCTGAAACCGGTCCCAGGATGCTTGTTTCCGGTCTAGGGAAGACATGGCTTAGCAGTTCGGGCTGAACTGTTCCCATGAGGCACAGGGTCAAGACTGATTTGCATATAGCTATGTCTGAACTGGGGTGGCGAAGTGAGCTAAAGAACGATGATGGATTCAACCCAGATCTGTGACTGGGGGTGAGTGTCTGAAAAGTTTCAGCGCTCCGTCCATCATCTCCTTGTGTTTGCTTTATTCGCCCTAAGTTGGCAGGGT
Organism: Calotriton arnoldi; assembly: GCA_963921515.1. Classification (NCBI taxonomy): domain Eukaryota; kingdom Metazoa; phylum Chordata; class Amphibia; order Caudata; family Salamandridae; genus Calotriton; species Calotriton arnoldi. Next base: position 691,265 of record CAWUFW010006769.1, read on the forward strand.
ATGCCCAGATGTGGGTCCCTTGCTCACTTTGCCACTGGATTCAAGCTAGCCTGGCTGATGAGGGCTGTTAGCCCGAAACCGGTCCCAGGATGCTTGTTTCCGGTCCAGGGAAGACATGGATTGGCAGTTCGGGCTGAACTGTTCCCATGAGGCACAGGGTCAAGACTGATTTGCATATAGCTGTGTCTGAACTTGGGTGACGAAGTGAGCTAAAGAACGATGATGGATTCCACCCAGATCTGTGACTGGGGGTGAGTGTCTGAAAAGTTTCAGCGCTCCGTCCATCATCTCCTTGTGTTTACCTCCATTTCAGACCTGGCCAATTGCCTATAGCACTTTATGCCTTCACTGCAGCTTTCGGTGTGATGCGGAGCAGGGGATAGGTTGTAGATAAAAGGTCAGATCTTGTATGTTGAAGTGTGCACCATTAAAATGGCAGGACTTAGCGCATAGTTCAATAGAGGACCTCTACAGAAAGTGCATGGGAGCATCAAAGTAGCAGTAGGCCAATGATTAAGCAGTTGGGCAGCTTTTAGCCATAACTAAATTCTGGAGTTTTATGTTCAGTGCAGAGCATGTACTATCATGACTCTGAAAGGAAGAATTAACTATGATGTAGTCTTATCTCCTCAGCAGCTGGTCAAGTGTCCAGATCATTATCCAGAAAGGAGATCCATATGGCATACACAATTCAGGAGCTGTTTATTCGATCTATAATTCAGCCGTTAATTCATGGCAATGGTTATCATATCACAGCTGGTATAAGTTCTCTATAGGGCCCACTGTAGTTCTCCCCTATGTTAGCCTAGCTTTGCATGTTGCTTTGCAGACGTTACACACAGCACGTTTGTTTTTGTGCCACAATTTAATTCTAGAAATACATTGCACATGTTTTATTATTCATTGTTTCTCTCTGCGACTCAGTCTGAACATTTTGTACAAGATCGAACAACACCAAGCCCTGTTTTTCTCTGTGGTTGGTCACTACCACATTCTAACATATAGACATAACAAAGAGACCCAGCTGCTGTTTTCGAGCATGGCATTTCTTTTCATATAAGCTGAGACTTGCCGTTTTGAAAACCGAGAGGAGGATTCTTACAGACGGGAGCACCAGCTCCACGCAATTTGAGATGTAGACCAGCTAACTACAAATGCCTGCTATGGAGCCCAGTAATAATCCCAGAGATCACTGATATATGATTTTGCTCACATAGTGAGGGTAGGCTTAGGCAGAATTATTATTCGCCATGACAGGGCTTTTTGTTGTATACGGTTTATTAGTAATGCTAATCACACTGCTAAGCTGCATATGTTTTCTCATTGCAGCACAGTTCCTTCATGATAGAGCGCGATAGTTTCTATAAATATTATAAACTTTCCTTGTGTCTCTTTTCAGTTTATTTTGGACAAGCATGAGTGAGAGAACAAAAGGTGATGATCTGCTACCACAGCTCCCTTGGAGGGGCTAGAGTGTTGTGTTCTGGTGAGCCAACTTACCTGTTACTCTGGGAAGGTTAGGAGGGCAGGTATGGCACTATGAGCTAGTCAGATTTGGGTCCATAAATACTGATATGGTATTGTGACTCAGTCCCTACATACCGATCCCTGGCATAGTTCTGTTTCCAAATAGAATCCCTGTAACATGGCACCACCAACGTTTGGTCTGGAACTTATTTATGGGTCTCCTTAGTAGTGCTTGTTCATGTCCATAATATCCCTTACACCTACCACCAGAGACGTCCATTATGTTGGGAATTAATCCTCCACAGTGTTTAGGAAGCACCTAATTCTGTTGGGTTTTCAAGCTTGAAAGTTTAAAAGGACAATACCCATTTTGTGTTGCACTTCGTTTCCATTACTGTTCTTATGGCACAGCCACAACCTATTGCAATAACTGCTAATCGCAGACCTGCTGTCTATGTTACTGCACACGGGTGGTGACTTTATTTTCGTGTTTGAAGCCCGCAATTGCTATCGCTTTGAAGTCCTTTTATTTTTGGGTCCGTTTTCCAGCTGTGGATGCTAATGCAAACACATTTCATGAATACACAGTTGCTCCACCACCAGCACAATACTGAGTGTATGCGCTCTTGAAAATACCAGTGTCTCATTGGGAACACACTACTTAGTTCCCCTGCGCCCTACCCCATGTACTTGAACCAGTACGTATAGGTACCCTAAGTAAAGAGGGAGCGACTACATCCATTGTATGCTAATGTAGTTAGACTTTATAGACGCTTCACTCAGTATGTTTTGCGCATCTTGTTGGCACAACCATCAAGGACTGGCCTGCCAGGGCTAGCCCAGTTACCCGCTGTACATACAATAAGCCCTGTAATTCTTCATTCAGTTATGGGAAAAATACCCAGTAATCGTGAGGAAATTCAATTTTGGATTATCCAAAAAATCAACCAAATTGAAGCTGTGTTTCCCCTTACGGACCACAAGACAAGCACAGTATTTTGACTATGTGCTTACCCCACGGAATGGTTCCCACTGTAGGAGACTGCAACACTTGGAGGACAGTTTTTGCCGCTGTATACACTATCAGTCACAACACTCCCTCTATGTCAGTCTTGCCAGACGTGTTAAAACAAATATAAAACAAATACTGAGCAGCATCTGCCCTGGCTTGGTGATGAAACTCATGGGAAGTTTTACTGGGGTGTCCGCAATGATTATGTCTAACATTAAAGGCAAAGCAGTATCTCTGGCCATATGCCAGCGACTCACATCGGTTTCACAAGTCGACCGTGAACGTGAGCTGCCTATTATTATTGCTGATGTGTACACATCCTTGGGACGCAATAATTTGGGAACCAGACCTACTAATCCACCACTTGGCAAACCTGGTTCATACAAGGACGCCAATCAGAACCCTGAGTTTGTTTAAAACCATGGGATAAATCTAAACAAAAACAGAAAAGAAAATTGTACGGAGGGTCTCTACCTCCGTTTACATCTGAGAGACGTTAATATTTTCGTGATCGCGATATAATCAAGGCTTCAGACAGTTATCAGGTTCCTGATGTGCGTTCTTGGTCCTTTCAGGAATCGACTGGCAAGCAGTACGAAAGAGGAGGGCGATCTGACCATAGGCAAAAAGAGTACATGAAACCAAAGAGGGGGGCACAACGCTCTTCTGACGTGAAGATAAAAAAGGAGGAAAAGCCTCCTCAATATAAAGCCCTTTTTCAGAAAAGAAGGATGCAGCTATAACCGCTAAATATGCCACAGACACTGAGAACCCTCCTCCTGGAAAGGAGTTGGGTGGTGACTCAGCGCAGCAGAAGTCACTATAGTGCGCCAGAATCTGCAGGAGTTTCTGGCAGCGACAGAAACTGGCATTTTCATTACAGTTAAAACACCAGACAGGCACGTAGCCCCTTCAGATAGATTATATGATTGTGAAATTTAAATTGAGGGTAACATACAGCGCACACATTGAAACATTATTCCGGGAAAATGTAACTCTGTCTCACGACATCCTTTTAGCAGAGGTCGACTGGCCCCCGCAGTTTGTCAAAACGCCCCCACCGGGTGAGGATGTAATGTTTCCTTCATTTTCTGTTCTTGTCCCTGAACAAGTCAACAAAGCTTATGCAGCAGAATGGGCTCTTGCACTAGCCCCAACTCTATATCGCAATCACGTTGGCTGGGATAAGGGCTCTCCTTATCATATTATACCTTTATGGTCCAGCCCGTAATTGCAACCATAATACCCTATGAAACGGGATACTAAAGCACCTGGTAGAGAAATACTCACCCAATTGGAGTATCAGGGAGTAATTGAACCTTGTGTCTGTCCGATTAATAATCCCCATTTTCCAGTTTTAAAACTGCATCATTTATATTGTGTAGTCGTAGACTGTGATAAAAAGCAAACACAGTACATAACTCATAAACAGTCTGTAAAAAATATAAAACCATTGGATATTTTCAATGTTTTTTTGGGGTTTTTTTCGGCCAACCTCTCCCACCTGAAAGCAGAGCTTGGACAGCCTTCTCAGCCCTTGGCTTTTAACTTCGCTTTTCCCTTTTAGCAATGGGATATAAGAACAGTCCAGGACTGTTTGCTGCCCTCATAATGTCAATCCTAGACGATATTGACCCTGACGCACTGTCCTATGTAGACGATATCTACCTGACAGACAATTAATTAAACTTGCATTTAGCCAGAGTAGATCGCATAATATTGGGATTGGCTGAACTTGGCTATAAGTTCAACTTTAAGAAATCTATTTTAACTTTTCTAAGTGTCCTTTTCCTAGGATAGGAACTTACACATGAAGGGAAGAGTCTTGCACCTCATGTTTTGGAGAAGTGTGCACAATTGCACCCTCCAAACACTTTAAAGAAATTACAATCCTTTTTAGGATTCCTTAATTTTGTCAGAACTTGCATCCCTGATTATGCACAGCGCATCAACCCGCTTTATGAATGAATTCACCCTGATTTTTCCACATTTTTTGAACATCAGACCGGACAAACACACCCAGATCTTTACAATTTGACTTACTTGCAACACGTCACTTACATACACGTGTAAAAATCCACAAACCTAGTCATCCTTGTTTTACCGGATGCAATTGGATTTACCTAAATACCTTTTAATGAACGTGAAACAGTACCGATTGCATATAAATCGCATTTATATTCCAGTGCGGAAAAGCGTTTTGCTTCTACCTAAAAAATATCAACTGCAGTGCAGATGGCAATCCTTAAAGAACGGTACCTTGCACAAGAGAAACGCATTATTGTTGTCACTCCCGTGCTGGCCTTAGAGGCTGTCACCAGAGCTAGCGTTCTAAACGTTAACGTCCTCCATCCCCGATAGATACAATTAACAGCTGTTGATGTCGATTATGTCTTTGACTCGTCTTTACAGACACAAGAATTTCTACAATATGAGCATATTATGCGTAGAACCGTATTACCTCTTGAACAGTATAAGTATGTTGTTTACACTGATGGTTCAGCAAACTCTGCTTCAGGTTCTAAACAGCAATATGCGGTATGCGAGGCGTAATGTTGGATGGGAAATTCCAACCACAAAAAACTTGCACGCAATCCTTGGGGGGGGGGGAGGGGCGGGGCTGCACTGCGCAGGAGGCTGAACTGAAAGCTTTGCTTCTTGCACTTGAACATACGGATCCTGAATTCCCCACACTTATAGTGACTTATAGTGTGTGATGCATATTACTGTGTACAGTTCTTTAATGATAATTTACATTATTGACATCAGAATGGATTCAAAGATTGTAAAGGCAACGCACGATTAAGCATAAAACGCTTTGGGTTAAAGTGGCAGACCTCAAAGAGAGGTTGCCACGGACTCATCAGTGTGTGGGAGCACACGTTATTAGGGAATTCTCTGGCTGATGAAGCTGCCAAATCTGCAGTTGCGACTGCTAATGTTGCTACAGTTACTCATTCTAAAACGAGAATAGATAGTGGTATCTTGGCTGCCGTTAATGCTAATAAGGACGGCAACCCTTTATTTATTTATTATTTATTTATTTGTGAAGTTTTATATAGCGCTGGCTAGACCCGGAGGTATCAGAGCGCTTTACATGAGGGTCAGAGCGTTACAGGATACATAGTTACATCAATTTCAGGCTTCAAGTAAAGACATAGGAGAAAACAAAAACATGAGATGCGGAGAGGGAAGGAAACACAACGGGGCGACAAGGAAAACAATGTCAGATGTCCGGCTGGGTAGGTGTCTGCAGAGGGGGTGAGCCAGAGCCAAAACTCCTCTATAGCTGATTAGGACAGCTCCACCGGGCATCGGCCAAGGTTGCTCGGGCTCCGAGGTAAGTACAAACAGTTTTGGTATCCATCCAGGGGGCTTCGTCAAAGTTCCTTCGAAAGGCACCGGTCCTGGTGTTACTGGTGTTACTCCAGGAGATCAAGCCAGCTTCCCAGCAAGACCCACCAGCGAGGAGCTCTCCTCCAGTGGCAGCAAGGGACGTGCTCCCGGGTCTCAGTCAAGTAGCATTAATACTCGATGCCCTTTACCTGAAGGTTTTCCATATAAATACTCATAATACTTAAGTGAACAAAACATTCCTTTTTTAACTATTCCAGGGGTTGATGATCGTTTGATTCCCAGCCTAGACCGTAGACTGGCTTTGGTAGTAACTTCGCATTATGGTGTTGCTTCTGCCCATGCAGGTGTGGAGGACACAATTTCCTTGCTACAGCAACGTTATTTGTGACACAGCTAATACCAACATGCCCAAAAATATGTTCTTCGTTGTGACATTTGTCAACAAATTAAAGCTTCCACCATGGCCGCCAACCGCAGACACACCTGTTAATTTCCAACAAGCGTATTGGTTGCATTTATTTGGACCACAGTGGTGCAGTTGATTCTTGTTCCAGGTTCCTCTGGATTCGGCCACAGCATTAGGCTGAAGCTCGCACTGTTATTAAGGACATGCAAGTCTTTATCGGGACACATACATGCAGTACACTCCACTCAGACCTGGGCCCGGCTTTCACTTCGAAAGCATATCGGGATACTAAAGCCTCTCTGGGTGCGCAGGTGAATTATTCCTCTCCATATCGGCCCAAGGGCAAATCTGTTGTAGAGAGGATGAACCATGACTTAAAGCAGTCCTTAACCACAAGAGTGCTAAGCACAGGCATAGTTGGATCCACCACCTATATGGGGTACACCTATATAGGGCAATAAACTAAAAAGGTCTCTGGGTTGCCAGACCCCATTGAGGTGGTTCTCTTTGGTGTCAAAATGTACGTTGCAGACCTTGATGGTCCTCACATTGTGGCGGCAGCCACGCCCTTTGACGTAAATAATCGTAGTGCTGTCTTACAGGATCTACAAAACTTCTGTGACACCGAATCCAATGAACAGTTGAAGGGTCTGTCTCTGTAGAAATCAAGGAGAAACCAGAACCTTCGAGCTGGAGTCCAAAAGTCAGGGTTCTCGTGCGTGAGAAGGTTGTGGTGAAGAAGGAGTTTGGCCCATCATATCGGGCACCGGTGCCAGTCCTTGGCATACAAGATACAAGAACTATGATCTTGCCACCGCTTCCTGGTTCCAAGGACAATCGTTTTGTCTCCACTGATCACATCAAGTTACACCAGGTGATCTATTCTCAACAGTAGGCCACAAGGAGTCCTTGGTAGTTCCCTAACTCCTCTTACTACCATACAGGAAATTTCTCAACAGCTAATGAGCACCTTCGAGGCTGTTCCTTCTCAGCTGGGAGTGGGCGGAGAGTGCAGTATAGTTAATCCCTGCATCCGCAACTAGCAACATGACTGAAGTGAGTACTGCTGTTACTACTGCGTCTCCTCAGCTGATGTTTATACAGATCCACCTTATTTGGATCCACCTGGATTTTTCTAGTCCTGTTGCAGTACCTGAGGCACCAGTTTTTCGACAAACTGTTGTTTCTGGGAATTATGTGGGTCGAGATGATTTTTCTTCAGACTCTTTCAAAAGTTCTTCTGTTTTAGACACTCCTCTATTATGGATCTGTGTTTTCTTTTCATGGCTGAAATGCACTTATCTGGTCCCACCTTGAATATATGTTTGGATTAGACTTTCCTCGGTTTTTCTATTCCTGTGGATTGGATTTGTGACTGTTTTTCTCTTACTGATTAATGGCCGTTATTTACCAGAACGCTTTGCTACAGAACTGGTCGATGAGGTGTTGATGCCCCACTCATCTTCAAATAAACTAAAAAGAGACTTGTCCCTCGTGAACATTTCAGCTCTTCCAGTAACTGATGGAATTGTTTGGGATAAAGTTCCTTTCGACATATTCGGACCTACGGAGATCCTGCAGATACCAAAAGTGTTTCGGGTTTCTGTGGGTGACCTAACTGTGCCTGGCTTACATTCTGATGATTGGGAGGTTGAGACTGTAAACTCCATGCTCTCGGAGCTGGAATACTACACTGTTTTAAAATCAGAGGATCTATATTTAAATTCTGCTAATTACAGTGAAATGTTCTGTTACTATCATTATGGACATCACTTTTTACATTGAGCTAGTGTTCAGCTCACGCTTTTTAATTACACACAATGGGAACATTGTCCCACTCTCCTGTAAGTGAGTTCTAAAACACATAGGGATAAATTCACATATTTTTCTTTGCATGATACATGATACCCAACATCATATTATTTCAAATTAGAGAAGCTTGCCCGACCCTCGTTATTCCCACTCACAACATTCGGGTATCGTTACCACCTATTCGGTGGGGAAATTGTGTTAACAACGGTTGGAAAATTCCACACTGTTTGCAGTAAACCAACATTTTTCTCTCCTGGCCAAAGACGTGGACCTATCGGACTTCCTGTTATGCCCTAAGTTTCCACTTTCAAAAAAATTTATTTATGCCACGTATAATGAAATTTGGAAATTGTCACAAATGGAAGCTTAGATGGAAGTTTAAGACAAATTGATCAAGATAATTTTGATAAAGTGCTTGCTGTTGATAATAGTATAAATATGCTTTCTTCTCGCATTTACAATCTCAATAACATTGTGTCATCTGTTACTGATATCTTGCAAAGTGACATGTTGACACTGTATAATGGGCAAAGTCGGATTAAATGTATCATGCAGTTTAGCTGGACGCTTCCAACTCTCAAAAACGGGCGCGTACCTTGGTGTTACCTTAACACCAGCCACCTATTCTTGCCCTTTGAGCTGGCACGTAAACAACAACTGATGGCTAAAAAGGATGCCACTTAAACAATGTTGCACCTAGAGAAGTTAGAACAGCTCCCATTTGCAATAGACCAAAACACCTTGCGCTGTATGGTTGATACACGCAGTAACAAACCACAGGAGGATACCCATAAACCCAGTTGAGACCTCGATGAACAGTATGTAGCGTACAACAATGTCTCAACAGGTATTATTTAGTTGACAGTTTTTTTTAAACAGATTTTATTGGGGTTTTACTCATTGCATTGCATACATCTGCTCCAGTGTGTCTTGCATTATTTAGTTGACAGTTATAAAGAATCATGCACATATGTTGCAAAGGAAGGGGAAAAAAAGAGAAAAGAGAGACAAGGAACCAAGAAACAATGAATGCAAAAAATCTTTTTCATAGATTTCATCAATAAGTCAAAATAACGGCACTCTGTTATATTAAATGTCATGTAACCTGTACAAAACTTTAATACTCAGCGTAATATCTTTGCCGATTTTAACATTCCAATTCACATCTTGCATGAAACATTTCCCTGTCGATAGATATGAACCCCTATGAGGCAGCTTTATTCATGAATTATGGTCACTCCCATTTTCCTATTGTTGTGGACGTGCCAACAAAGAGGTCTTCCTTACTGGTAAGGAATTCACCATTCACTGCGCATATAATGCGTCTGTAGCTAGTTTGGCCTGTTTTCTAAAAGGAATACCAGCCCCTGCAATACTCCCCCTCATTACAGTCCTTTCAAATAGAAGCTATTGAATGTTAAGCAATCAGGACTGTTGCGAAATGCGAACTGGGATGCCATACATTTTATCCGTCTCCCAGATAGTCACCTATTGTAACAACGTCCTTTTCCCTCCCACTCAAGCGAGTATGGATAGCTCTTTGTGGCCTTCCATTCCAACTTTGAAGGCAGATTTTAGCACGCTAAGCAGACTCAAAGCACTATTATTTCAAAAAGAAGCAGTACTAACTTCTGCTCGAGAAACTTTTGAATTGCAAGTTGCAATGAGATCTAGTGAGATACAGTTCATGTTAAACACAGACCTCTTATTACATTTTGGCAAATTAGTTCATCACAATTTGAATGCATCTAATACTGACGGCCTTGCTCACTTTTTTCAAGTTGTGGGTTCTGACTTAGTCAGTTTCTTTCAGACAATCTTTGGAGTAAAATCAGCTTTTATTCATTTCCTCTTTTTCAGTGTGTTCGGGGTTGCCGCTGCTGTTATTCCTCATTTTGATCCTATTTATTCTCTTCTGCAATGGATGTTCTGTTTGCAAGCCCACTGGAACTACCACAACTCCAGTTGTGCCGTTAGCACATGCTTCGTATCTTCTGAATCCTCTTGCTCCAGAAACTGGATCTTGATTGGTCACTGTCATTCTGACCTGCCTCGTTTACCTGTGTACAACCTGTGTTTCACTGCCCCTTTGAATGGGCACTGGATATTTGTCTGGCTCTGCAGACTCTGGCTCCCGTGGACATGTACCTGCTGATGAGTCCATTAGCGACCCATTTTCGGAGTTGTCCCTTGGGCTTACGGCTTCTTCAGAATGCAAGCTATGAGCCACTCCTCACAGAGGAGGCGAGTACATCTGCACATGAATTACTAACTGCTGGCTGTAATAACACGGATGCAGGTTACTCAGTTACTTTCTCAGCATTGGCTGATATCGAGGATCGTGTCTTCTCTCGCAGTTTGTGGATTGGGTTATTGAACAGTCATCATCTACGGAGACGAAATCCGCTCTGGATTCACTCGCTTTTGAATTTGGAAAAGACTTCATAGATGCCTCTGACACCTTAATTTGGCTACCTTTTCAAAATTGACATGTTATGTTTTTTTATTATGATTATAAGTTGTTTTTTTATAACATGCTTATTTGCGAAGCATTGATTTTGCTTAGATTGTGCTTTCGGTTTTTCATTTACTTAGTCTTCATGTTACTGTCCTGACCAAGGAGGGGGTGATATAAGTTCCCTGTAGGGCCCACTGTGATTCTCCCCTATGTTAGCCTAACTGCGCATGTTGTAGGCCGCTATGCTTTACATACTTTACACACAGCACATTTGTTTTTGTGCCTCGATATTATTCTAGAAATACATTGCACATGTTTTGTCATCAGTGCTTCTTCCTGGGACTCAGTCTGAACATTTCGTGTAAGGCCGAACAGCACAAAACCCTGTTTTTTTCTGTGGTCGGTCACTAACATATTCTGACACAATAGACATAACAAAGAGATTCAGCTGCTGTTTTCGAGCATGACATTTCTCATCATGTTAGCCTAGACTTGCCGTTTTGAAAACAGAGGGGAGGATTCTTGCAGAGAAAGCCTTCTGTCCCTCAGAGGGAGGCTGGTTCATGTTCTTACGACATCACCACCCCCATGTGGTATGGTAAAAAGCAGGATGGGGCGGGGTCTGCATCCTGTACCAGGAGGCACTTCATCTATTGAGGTGGCTGTAGTGGCAGGGTATTTCCCTGGTCGTGAATCACCTGGCGGAATCTTTGAACTTTGGGCGAACGAACCCAGACTGTAGGTATTGTTTTAGTGACTGTTGCAGATCCCCGTGAGATGCCCCCCGCCGAGGAGTCAATTCAAAAATCTAGTTCAATGCACCCTGGCTTTCCAGGTCCATCACCGACATCGCAAAACACTGAGGCCTTTAGAGAAGCCTGGTTGCGAATTATTAGTTTTCTTCTTGCTCCCTCTGGCATGCCTTTGGGGCCCCAAGAATTCACAGAGGTCTCCAGTCAAGTAACCACTGGCAAGAGTAAACACCGGCGAGTTTTCCCTCTGTACTGGCTGTACTTACTGAACCCACCTCTGGTTGTGCTCCATTGTCAGAGCTGACTTTCAACCCAGCACCAAAATCCACGCTGGTCCCTTTGACAACGACGCCACTGGCACCAGAGGATGACCTTGTTCCTATCCAACTGAGCTGAATTCATCTCTGCTCCAACTGAGGCTGCTTCCCAAAGCTGTATCCACACACCCGGCCCCAATCCAAGTCGGACAGAACCATGCCTATGCCTCAGAGCTGCACCTCAGACTGACAACTCTGCGGTTCAGACTCTGATCAGAATCAGTCTTTGGAGATGACAAGGAGATGAGGTGGATAATTTTCCCCAGCACCTTGATGATGACAATTTATATATGGATTGGCATAAGGCCAGTGGGTTGGACACTATCCTTGACACTGGGCTGTATTTTCCCCCGGACCATCAAGAGGTGAAGATCAGAGGAATCTTTTCTGGCGAAGACTCCACATTCCTCTGTTGTATTTGCAACCATTTGCTTGGTGCTGAGGGTGGGGTCTGCGTCTTGTACCAGGAGGTACTGCGGGCCACATGTATCAATATTAGTAATAGCGATTAACTAATTGCAATTTTCTTTGAATCGCAATTAAGTTCTCGCTATTCCTAATGTATGACACTCCATGAGTTTCATTTAGCAATCCCTAGGTGTTCGCAAATCGACCTACCTCATTAATATTAATGAGGTAGGTCGCAATTTGCCACCCATTAGAAATCGCTAAAATCACGTGGATGGTGGCCTGCTGGGGTCAGCAGACCACCATGTGCGTGACTGCTTTTAAATAAAGCAATCTTTTTTTTTTAATTCAGCCTGTTTTTCCTTAAAGGAATTGGGTTGCCCCTTCCTAGTACCGACTCATGAACCCATTTTGCGATCGGTAACAGGTTACCGAATCGCAAAATAGAGGTTGATACATTGGAAAAGCCATTTATGCGTTCGCAAACAGGCTAATTCTGCTAATCGGCCTGTTAGTGAATGCATAATAGCTTCATACATGTTGCCCTTCATCTCTTGAGTTGGCTGGGGCGGCATAGCATTTCCCTGGTTGTTAACCACTTGGCGGAATCGTTTATCTGCAGGGCGGACAAATCCAGACAACAGTGCCTAGCAGAACACAAATAGCGATTACACACTGAGGTGGTGCAGGACATCTTCCAGCAGTGGGGAGAAGCCTGGCTAGATCTTGCCCTACTGGGAAAATGTGCAATGTAAAATGTTTTGCTCGCTGGAGTTTCCAAGACGGCTCTCTCAGAGACACATTGCGAAAAGCGTGGAGTACGGGACTCCTGTACACCTTTCCGTCGCTGCCCTTCTTACCCAGAATTCAGAAGAACGTCTAGAATGACCAGGCAAAAACATTTGTGTTTGCATAATAAGTTCCCTTTCTTTTCAGCCTCATTCTTAAAATGCCGTTTGTTACACGTAGGACCGCTGTGGTGGTGGTCAAGACATTTTTCAACAATATCTGTGTACTTTGACCATACAAGCTCTTAAGGTTTACTGTGATGTGACTACATTACAATATTTTGTTGAGAGAAGCATTTATTTTTTTCTCATGTCCTTGTTTTAGGCACGAATTGCACGTGGTAGTTGATGAGATTTACATGTTGTCCGTCTTCGAGGATTCCGAAATGTTCCAGAGCGTTTTGAGTATAGACAAGTAAGTCAAATCTTAAAGGCTGTCTCACTCTTGATGCAAATTTTGTGGTCCTGGTTCTGCATGAATACAATTTCTAACAGCATTTAAAAAGGTGTTTTCAGTTCAAAAATATCTTTGTTTTTAATTCGCTCCCAAGAGATGGTAGGACCACATCTCTGTAAAATTAAAGTGCTCAGGTACTTCAAGAAGCAGAGTTACTATGTAGGTAGCTTTCCATACCATAGTGTTTCTTGGTCCACTCCTTTGTGGAAGTGCTCTGCTCTTCTATGCTAAGTAATCATTGACTGACCCACACTCTCTTTGGAAACTGACTCCCTTGTGTTTTGTCTCATGCAGACTGCCTGATCCCATGAGAACTCATGTGATGTGGGGTATCAGCAAGGTAAGTGTCTTTTTGTCTCTCCTCAGTTTTGTATCATACCTTGCAGAAGGCCACTATAGACTGACTTGGGAAAACCAGTGCCTGGTTTTATGCATTCTTTAACCTCAGCAGCACACAGACAGCTACAGAAAACCCCACTTGGACAGAGGGAAGAGATATCTACTAAACAGAATTATGGTTATGGGATAGCAGTTTTTTCCAAGTAATTTGGAAACGTCTAATTCTGTACACAGTACACAACCCATAACATCTAAGCCTCTTTCCCAGAAGTGCAAATATGGAGACTAGTGGCCTGATGTACAAAATCATTTTGCAGTCCCACAGCGTGAGATTCGTAAAATTACAGGGTACTTTTTCTTACATACTACACCCATTCGGTAACGCGTTGCCAAATCGCAAATTGGGTTTAGAAACTCATAACGAATCGCTACTTGGCAGGGTTGTGTTTAGGGTGTCCCTTCCAAATAGGGACCCAAATCAAGTCTCAAAACAGACATTTTGCAGATACCTCACAGGAGGTGTTAACCTATTCACAAATAAGAAAGGGTCCCCTGGGAACCCTATTCCCTTTGTGAATGTTAAAAAAAAACAAGTTTGTAGGGGATTAGGCAATAGTCCACCGCCAAATCTCAAATATACAAAAACTTTCCTTCTTAAATACTGCCCCGTTTCCTTTAAGAAAAATGGGCTGCATTAAAAAAAACACAAAAAAAAACAATTTGACTTAATTTAAAACGCGAACATAGACATGATGGTCTGCTGACCCCAGCAGGCCACTTTTCCTGTGATGGCATCCAATTATAGAGAGTCGCAATTTACAACCTACTTCATCAAATTTGATGAGATGGGTCCGATTGCAAGCCACTACGATTTGGAATTTTGTGAACTGACCTATCATTACATAGGTCGGTTGGCAAAATTCCTTTCCATTCACAAAAAGCAAAAGCTTGGTGCGCAGTTTGTGATCACTTTTTGTGAATGGTAACTTCGTACAGTGCCAGGTGTCATGTTTGTGCGTGACTGTAGAATCATCTACAAAGCTCTCTGGTGGTTCCACAGCTGGTGTGCCCATATAAAGGGAGGCATGTGTATCCTCATGGTATGTGATATGAATGTGGTAATACTGACAGCACATAATGGGAACTGAATGGTTGGGTGCCTGCAGTAGAGTGGCTTTGTATGAAGATGAATATATTCTAGCAGGAGCTGGACAGTTGTGAGAGAAGCTGAGGAGCTCCGTTGCAGTGCAGACATATCGGGTTAGGCTTTAGCCCTACACGCACCCCAAATGCTAGGGCTCCATGGCATGAAATAGACTTACCCTTGTTGGTGGACCGATGGGCTGGACAGGTTAGTGTTACCCTTGGTTCAGCAACTAGAGTGCAGATTTCTCATGGTTTCCTGGCTTTGGACCATCTATGCAGCCCAGGCTATGTCTGGAGATGAAGAGTAGTCATCTGGAAGTAGAATCTACCAGGCTTCCATCCAGCAGTACTTGGGCTACGGACTGCGGGCCACCACTTTACGACTACCAGCTTGGTAGAAAATATACTGAACAGGTTGGTTCCTGCCCCATGTACTCGGCTATACCTTCCTAGCCAGGGATTCAAGGCCTGTTCAGTCATTCAGTGGACCCTCAAGAGACTCAGGAGTGTTACAAATGGTTACATTGGTGCCCACCTACTGCTCTCCGCACCCCTAGATGAGGTGAGAAGGTAGCTAGTGTATGTTTGGGAGTATAAAAGTACTCAAATTATGAGCAACATGACAAGTATTGCAGGAGAGTTAAGTGTCTCATTCCAGGGTGTTTGAGGGCTACTAGGACCATGTGTAATTTAATAAATGTTCCACAGAAAATTATTAGCCTTTTCTTTGTAACCTAGAAGTCCACTTGGCTGTGGTGTTCCTCTTTGTTAGTACACTTGTATAATATCTCTCTTGTGAGCCCGCTGAATGACATTTAATGGTCCCCTGGAGTTGCAGGACTCTCTTTATTGGACAAGAGAGACAAGATTATAGTAGAAAACCTAACTCAAGAGGCTTCCTTTATAAGGGTATTTAAGTATTTTGGGCTCAATGGATCAGATATCACCACCATACTTAGTGGAACTATTATGAGATTTCTACATCTACACACATTTGTTCAGTTCTATGACTCATAGTAGCCCACTACTGTTGAGGTGAGCTCCAGAGACACGCAGACATAGACACACACCCCACCCGACCCCACTCAGTAGTGGGTAGCAGTTGGGTGTGATATGTAACCAATGGCTACATATTGGAAAGGTACTGACCAGACATTACAAAGTGGTTCATCCAAGGTACCAGTCTGTGTTTTGTCTTGCTTATCACACTGGTAATTTTCATTATGCTTATGAGTGGTAGTATCATTTTCAGCATGAATGACAGTAATCTGTTCAGAGTGTTTCCAGATTATTGAGTCTTCTGTACACTTCTTGTTATCGTAGGACTTTGCCGTCTCTGGGATTCGCTTTGGTACATTGTATTGTCAGAACCAAGATGTCTGCAATGGTGTGGCCTCTCTATGTTACTTCCATGGCGTCTGTGGGGCCACTCAGTACAAAATGGCACAGCTACTGCGTGACAGAGGTAGGTTTCGCATGTGTGTACCAATCTCTCGCACAGTGTGATCGGAAGTGTCTCCATTTACAATACCTTACTCTGCATTCGAGCTTTCAATATTCTTCAATAGTCTCCTAGGAGCATGATCGTTACGCATAAGACAGCCCCTTCCAGATTGTGGGCATTTCTCAAAGGTTTGAACACAAATTGAACCTTTTAACTGAAAGCTTGCCTACAGCCATTGTGAAGATCCTGAAGGTAGCATTTGACGCCAAATGGCAATCCCTGCACTGGTATTGTCAGTTTATCGCTATAAGACATAAGTACTTCCTGGGTATTTTTTGTGATGGGTACTAAGTAGTAGGTGTCCTGTCTGTTCTGGCTGGGGGTCAACTGAGTATAGCCAGCCTTTGGTTTGGACAGCTATCAGTAATTGAGCTAAAATGTACATTTTGAAATTTGGCAGGTGGAGGAACTAATTTAGACTGTAGAGGTCTGAAATTGGGAAGAGTACTCCTCCTCCCATTTTCCTTACAAGTAGTGAAAATAAGTATTCTTGTCCGCCTTCTGGTAGCGGTAACAACTTCAATGTTCCTAAAAAGAATAGCCTCACATTCTTCTGCAGATGTTGTCAGAATGCACACTAGCACAGAGGTGTACTGATTAAAGGGCGGCTGCTGAAACAGTAAAGAATAGCTGATCTTCACCTCTGTGAAGCACCCTTTTATCTGTATTTATTTACGTGGGAGAGAGAAACCTTCCTTCTGCTAAGTGGACATCCTGAAATGGTTCTGAGCCGGACAGCTGCACCCAGAGAAAACACAGTGGCTTCTTGCCTTCTTTTAAGGCCAGGAGAGTGGGCTTTTTGTGCTGATGGTGAAGCTAACGTGTGATCCGGAAACTGACTTCACTCAAGGCTTGCTGTTGTAGTCCAAACTTAGTCAGCCATCCCAAAACAGAAGGTCTGTTGCATTAAGTTTCGCCACTCAGGCCGATATGTGGAATGGCATAACTAACATTCAGACTGAAACCTAATATTGCCTGGTCCGTAATCTTGCATTGTGGATGACAGTTTTATGACCTCATTACAATACCTGGGTGGACAATTACAGGATAGGAGCCAGATAGTAGGAATTGAGAAGCAATAAATGAAAAATGAGGGGCACAATAGAATTTTGAAATTTTATTTGCGAATTTAAGCCATGCAATGGCCCAATCCTTCATTAAGGATTATTCTAAAATGTGTTAGCCAGGTTCCCACCCTTGTTAGTCCAGTGTTTTCATTGAGTGAGGTGAGCATATCCTAACAACATTCATTTCTTTCCCACAGACAGTTGACACAGGTTTTGGAGTGCTGCTATCTTTGTTTCAATAATTGTAAATATGAAACTTATTGACTCTAAACTTTATCAAGCATGAATGCCCCAGATCTTTTTCTTTCTTACCAAGCACGAAGGCTGCGTGTGAGGAGTAGCATTAAAATAACATTTGAAAGAGACCCACCCCAAACCGGTTCTGAAACCTTAGACAATGTTTCCACATCCCATGGAAAATGTGTATAAAAGTGGGGTTAAACCATCCCACTTTGGTCCAGAGTCAATTTCTTTTTAAATAAGGTAGGGAGAGCTCTACAGACTATTCATAGAGCTGTTGTGTAACCAGGCTTGTGTCTGCCTAACAGCCAGTCTCGCAGAGTTGAGGAGACATCACTGAAAGTCCCCTCTTTCTATTGGGGGAGCTGAGGGTCTGCTTAAAGTGCATTAAAACCTACCTACCTGTCTGCTGCAAGAGGAAAGGGGTTTGACTATCTTTGCAGGAGGGGAGACTGTCCAGCAAAAAGGGACGCAGCAGAAATCTGAGGACTGAAGAGAGTGCACCATTAGACGCTGCTGTGAAAAGGTCGCCCCACTTTTTTTGCACTGTATTGAAGCTGTACCACACTTGGGCAAGAATGTGTCACCTTGCAGCCGACAATAGATTTGATCACCCGGTGCTACTGCTCCAGAAGAGCAAAGTACTGTCACCATAGAGAGGAAGCCTGATCTCTGCAAGGGCTGCCACTGCCCAAGGATATAATTGTGTGAAGATTCGGTCTGAAGGTCACGATTACCTCTGCAAAGCATCTGCCCGCAGCCACCAAGAGAGTCTCCAATGGTGAGCCGGGTGCTGCCAGGAAGACCCACCTCCTAGTTTGTCTCGCAACACTATCTGTAAAGGTTGTGGCCACCACCCCATATTTAAGAGTTTTCACTATAAATGTGGGAGGATGAGACCACATGTGCCTCACACCAAGGTGTATCAAGAGCAACCTTGGGCCTTAGCCTGCGCCAAGCAAGACACCTCAAAGTGTGCAGACTGATCTGCTTCACCCACAAGACACTGTTGATTGATGCTAAAGGCATGATAAACTGCTGAGCTGTAAACTTGGAACAGTGAGAACATTTGAGCTAACTGCACCGGAGCCCAACCCATCTTAAAACCATAGAAGGGTGGGACAGTTATACTGGAAAGGAGTAATGGAAGACTTAGGAGCACCTTACTGATAGAAAGCAGAATTCTGCAACCCTGCATGTTATATCCGGTGAATTGTACAGTGTTTAGATGTGCTGCGAGTTTAAAGGACAAGTTACTTACCTTCGGTAGAGACATGATCTAGCCGCATACTCCTTACCTTTGAATTTCCCAGGCATCAGACTGGATCCAGAAGATTTTTCTTCGAGCAGTACCCCTGTGCGCCGTTAGGTGTATTCGGTCGACTGTGTGTGACGTCATTGGCATTGTCCACTCCGGAAGTGATGTACACGTCACCTATATAGGTGCCTTGTCGGCGTGCTGACGTCATCTACTTTTCACGACTTTCCACGCTAGAAACGCGGAGCCTTGAACAATACTGACGGTGTGTTTTTAGAAACTAGGGCCCTGAAAGGGAACAGCCCTGAGCCTAGAAACTTGTCTGCAGCGTGATCAGAATGGTGGGTCGGTAAGGAATCTGCGGCTAGATCATGTCTCTACTAGATAAGAAATTACTGAAGGTAAGTAATTTGTCCATCTGATAGAGAAATGTAGCCGCTGATTCCTTACCATTGAATAGATACCCAAGCAATGCCATCCCCGGAGGAGGTACTGCAGACAAATCTATACTAGACAATCCTGCAGGACTGAGCGCCCAAAATGGCCGTCCCTGCGGTCTTGACTATCCAGGCAGTAATGTTCGGTGAACGTGTGCAGGGATGCCCATGTTGCTGCCTGACAGATTTCCAGGACCGGGACTGCACGTTGCAAAGCAGTGGGAGCAGCCTTATCTCTGGTGAAATGAGCCCTTAATCCTTCAGGAGGCTGTTTCTTGGCTCAGCATAGCAGATTTTGATGCAGAGGATGGCCCCCGGGAGATGGTCCTCTTCTGCAAAGTACGACCTTTCTTTGCTCCAGCGTACCCCACGAAGAGTTTGTCATCCACCCGAAACTCATTTGTGCGTCAAGGTAGAATGACAATGCTGTTTTTGGGTTCAGGCAGTGGAGTCGCTCCTCTTCTTTATAGGGATGCGGAGGAGCGAAGAAAGTGGGCAAGATGTCAGATTACCCCACATGAAATGGAGCTACCACTTTCGGAAGGAAAGAGACCCTAGTGCAAAGCACCAGTTTGTCAGGGAATATCGCCAGAAAAGGTGGCTTGGACGATAAAGCCTTCAGTTTGCTCACCCTCCTGGCAGATGTAATTGTCACTAAGAAGGCTGTTTAAATTGTGAGCAGCCGGAGGGGGCACTTATACAGGGGATAGAACAAAGCGCACATTGGGAAAGGGAGAACCAAATTAAGAGAGGATGTAGCCTTACATCTAGAGCGGTCGACCTCGAAGCTGGGGAACGGCAATGACGCTCAACATCCTGTGATTCTGGGCAAATCACTTAATCGCCCCGTGCCTGACAAAAAAAAATGAATGTGTCCATCTGTAACGAAACTGGTGCTCATGTAAAGCGCTCTGATACCCGATGTCTCGGGTCTAGTTCGCGCTATATAAAACTCTAAAAAAAAAGTTTTTTTTATAAAAAAAGTCCCACTGAGGCATAATGAAAGGGGCAGGAGGGAACATATGTGCAAGGCCTTTCAGGAATCTATGTACAATTGGTGATTCAAATAAGGAGAGTTGTTCTGGCAGCCTCAGGCAGGAAGACAAAGCAGAAAAATACCCTTCCAAGGTGCCCAGAGCAGAGCTCTGCTGTGCAAGGGACAAAATAAAAGGCAAAATATCAGAAAGGGAAGCAGAAAGAGGGTCAATAGACTTTTCTGTACAATATATTACAAATTTGTCCCCCTGGCAGGCGTATACGGTCTTAGTGGAGGGAGGCCTGGCTGCCAGAATGACATTGCAGACGTCGGGAGGAAGGTCGTAAGCTATCCACTGCTGCCGCTCAATCTCCACACAAGAAGGCGCGGAGTCGACAGGTTCGGGTGGAGGACCCTCCCCTGCTGCTGCGATCCTCCCGAACGGGCTGCCTGATCGGAAGATCGATGCTCATTTGCAGAAGCACTGGATACCGGACTCTCCGTGCCCAGTCCGAAGCCACAAGTATGGCTTGGTCCTGGTCGTTCTTGATCTTCTTGAGAACTCTGGGCAGGAGTGGTATGGGTGGAAAGGCGTTTAGGAAGCTTGAGCTGCACTCAAGTCGAAAAGCGTCTCTTAGTGAGAGTGCCTTGGAAACTCCAGCGCGCAAAACTGCTGACAGTGCGTTCAGAGACGTTTTAAGGCATGGGGAAAGTGGGCAATTGCCCAGGGCCCCCACCTTCAAAGGTGCCCCATAGGAAAGTAAGCTCTATCTCTCTCTAGTTCACATCTGTCTATTTCTATATCGGAACCCCTCTTCTCTGTGCCAGTCTGCCTAGCTCTGCCTTTGTTTCTCTTTGCCCAGTGTCATCTTGGTGTCCTTGGAAAGACATTTCAACATTTTTTGTGCAAAACTCGCATCATGCGGTCTACAATTAGCACAAAAATGAGTAATAAGTTGTTAAGGATAGTGGTCCCCAAAATTTCTTAAGACTACACTGTGCACGTTATCTGCGGAAGCGAACAGATCTAACCAAGACTCTCCCCACTGCTGAAAGAGACCTTGCGCCACCTCCAGATGGAGACGCCACTCGTTATCCGCTAGGCATCGACGGCTGAGTTTGTCCGCCTATCATTCAGGTAACCTTCCAGGTATTGAACCACTAGGGAAATGCTCTGCTGTTCCAGGCATGTCCAGATATGCAGCACCTCTTGACAAAGAGTCCACAACTCCACTCCGCCCTGTTTATTGCAGTACCACATGGCGGTGGTGTTGTCTGTGAACACTTGAACTAGCCTTCCTTTGATGGAGGGTAGAAAGGCTTTCAATGCCAGTTGGATCGCTTGGGATTCCAGCATGTTGATGTGGAGTCCAGATGCCGCCGGAGACAAGAGTCCTCTGAACTCCACCTCTCCCAGATGGCTGTCCCATCCAAGTAGTGGCACATCTGTCACTACTCTGAGATCTGGTTGGGGAAGGGAGAGGGGTCTTCCTGTGACCCATTTGTGGTTTGTTAGTTACCACTGCAGGTCTCGTGTTGTTCCCTCCAAGATCTGGACCATGTTGGAGAGATTCCCCTGATGCTGTGCCCATTGGAACTTCAGGTCCAACTGCAGAGCCCGCATATGCCATCTGGCATGTGTCACTAGCAGGATGCAGGAGGCCATGAAGCCCAGCAGCCTCGGTCATTCTCACAGAAATCCAGGACAGAGACTGAAACACCGGTATCATAGCATGAATATCCTGGACTCGCCATTCGGGAAGAAAAGCTTGATACTGCACTATATCCAAAACGGCTCCGATGAAAGGGAGCATCTGAGAGGGATTCAGGTGTGTCTTCGGCACGTTCATAGTGAACCACAGCGAATGCAAGAGGTTCGCCGTAGTGGAAGTGGGAGACGACAGCCTGGGGCGAGCCAGCCTTCAGCAGCCAGGTGAGATAGGGGAAGACTGGCACCCCTGATCTGCGCAGATGAGCTGCAACCCTGCCATCATCTTGGGGAACACCCAAGGGGTACTGGGAAGGCCAAAAGGGAGCACGATGAACTCAAAATGCTCGTGGCTTACCGTAAACCGCAGGTAGCGCCAATGAGAAGGTGGGATAGGAATGTGGAAATAGGCGTCCTGCAAGTCCAACGTTACCATCCAGTCTCCTGGGTCCAGGGCAGACAGGAGCTAGTGTGAATATCTTTAATTTTTCCATTTTCAGGAAGTAGTTGAGGGCTCGTAGGTCTAGGATAGGACGAATACCCTTGACCTTTTCCAGGACCGGGAAGTAGCAGGATAACAACTACAGACTACTTCTGACTCCAGAACCCTCTGTATGGCTATTTTGGCCAAGAGAGTCATGACTTCCTAGCGGAGTAAAATTAACTGATCCTCCATCATCTGGACGTAGGATGGAGACATGGAGGGAGGGGCGGTCTCAAAGGGAAGGAAGTAGCCCCTTCTGACTATCTGGAGGACCCACCTGTCCAATGTAATGATCTGCTAGTGGTGGATGTGATGGCTGATCCTGCCACCAACTGGACACCCATGGTCTGGAAGAGCAAAACTAGGAGGGTTTGGAGGCCGAAGCTGCACAGGGGTGGTGGTCTGACCCGACCTCTGACCGCCCGACCCACATGGTCGGAATAAAGTGCGCCCGTGCAGGGGTTGCTGAACTTGCACGATGTGGTGGCTATTGTATGACTGATGCGGCTGAAAGCCCCTCCCGTAGCCACAAAAGGGGACGTGTGGCCACTAAAAGTCCTAAGGTCTTGGCATTAGCCGTTGAGTCCTTAAAACGCTCCAACATCATGTCTGCCTTGTCTCCGAAGAAACAGGTCCATCAATAGGCATGTCCATGAGCGGGGCGTGGACATCCCCCGAAAAGCCAGATGTTCTCAGCCAGACATCGTCGATGAAATCACTCTGCCCAGCGAGTCGGTCGTTTCTAGACCATATTGAATGGCAAACTTTGCTGAATCTCTCCCATCTGGCACTGCTTGGGAAAGGACGGCCCGGGCCTCCTTTGGGACCTGGGACAGCACTTACTTTACCGTTTCCCACAGAGCGTGGGAATAATGACCCAATCAGCATGTAGTGTTTACCGAACACAATGCAAGGCTGGCGGAAGAAAGAATGTCCATGCCCCAACTATCAAGCCTCTTGAATTCCCTATCCGGGGGAGCGGAAGGGAACGCACCCTGGGTCGTAGAAGCCTGGACTACCAAGCTCTCTGGGATAGGGTGAGCAGTGAGGAAATTTGGGTCGCCCAGAGCAGGACAGTAGTGGCAGGCAATCTTCCTATTCACAGGAGCCCCTGTGCTGGGATTGGACCAGGTTCCCAGTAGGACGTCCATGAGGGCTTCGTTAAACAGGAGTAAGGGTTCCGAGGAGGAAAATCCCGGATGTAGCACCTTCGTCATGTTAGTCTTGACTGCCACTGAAGGAAGCTGAAGGCCAAGGACCTCAGCCGCCCTTCGCACCACCATAGCATAAGACAGTCCCTCCTCCGTAGCCATGGTAGGGGGAGAAAGCAAGCCAGCATTCTGAGAAGTATCCAATCCACTGACCTCACTCAATTCCTCATACCAGTCCATTTCCTCATCAGGCTCATCTTCTAAAGGGTCCAGCGACCCCTCCCAATCTTCCCCCTCTCCTAGCCCTTCAGGATAAAGCTCTCGAAACAACCTTGGACCTGTAGGTCCTGTTGGCGCTGGAATCTGCATCTACCCTGTACAAGCTCCGGATCATGAGGGATCAGAATGGGGCTGACACCACCAGTGGGCGCCGGCGGCATTGGGAGGTTTGGCGTCTGGACCAGCATCGGGGAACGTCACAGTGGCACAACCAGCGCCGGTCCGGATCCATGTCCAGTTCCATTGGGTGCATCAGGGCCGTAGCCGCTGGCGTGGAACTTGATGGAGCCCCCTCTGGCCCCATGGGCCCAAAGGCGCGCTGGAGGGGTCAGGGCACCCAAAAATGAGGTGTATGGCCTCATAAAATTCTCTTAGTTGGGTGGGGGTCACTCCGGTTCCCAGAAATCTAGAAGGCCCAGAACCGTCCTAGATGCAGGTTCCGTAGAACGAGGCCTTGAACGCTCAGGCTCCTCCGTCGCATCGGCCAATGGACGGGGACAAGTCGAATCAGGCTTCAACTTCTTGTGCTCTTTGCCTCTTACCTGAATGTGCCAATGATTTCTAGTGGGACAAAGAGGACTTGGGACTCCTGGAGCGGTGATGGGACCTCTGAGGAGTCGAGCGACAAGGTGTAGCCTACGGGCCGCAAACATCTTTTAGGGACCGCTCCCTCAAAGCCTTTGGAGCCATGGCCTGGCAGTCGGAGCACGACTTTGAGTCGTGATCGCACTCCAGACACCAGAGCCAAACCAAATGTGGGTGTGTCACAGACATGGCACAGTGACAGGCGCCTCACGGTTTGAACCCTGAAGTCTTTCTAGACATAGTAACCTACACACCAAAAAAGGGGTCGACAAAAAGTTGAAAAATCCTGTCAAAAAGTGACAGAGGGTTACTCTCTTCCCAGATCAGCGCTTGACTGGCGTGGAAAGAAAAGAACCAATGTCAGCGCGCTGAGGTGATGCCTATATAGGTGGCATGGATGTCACTCGGAGCCGACCTACGCTACCTACCAGCTCACAGGAGTATTGCTCGAACAAAAAATCTTCCGGATCCAGTGTGACGCCTGGGAAATTCAAAGGTTAGGAATCTGCGGCTGGATGTCTCTATCAGATAGTGCTTTCTATCTCATAAAGAGGAGCACTGGGCTAGACCTTACTTTATTGTGTCTGTTGGTTGATTGTTGAGTTTTAAGTTCTTGCCCTTAACAATACCTCCTGAGAAGCCTGTTACTGCTCTCCCTCACTACCCTGAGAGTCAAGCGCTGACAGGGTTGTAATTGGCCCATTTTGTCATAGTAGAATAGACCCCAGGATACCAGTGGCAAATGATCTCAAATACCTTGGTTGGGGCCCAGTAGTCCCTGTCTGACCTGTGCCCCACTCCCTGAACAGGGTCTGACACGCACACTCATTTTATGGACTGCTTCCTCTTTTCTCTTCTCTTTTCCTCCTTTTGTACTTCTTTACCCTTATAGTTTATCTTATATATGAAACAACCCTGTAATAGTTGCTTTATACTCATACTTTAGGAAATACTTAAATAATGTTTAAATAGCATATTTCCACATCACTTTGACGATTGACATGTTTGGTCTAATCTCAATTATGATGGTTCTTATGGTTATTCATACATTTTTGAATAAATTATTCCAGAAGTAATAAAGCTTATTAATTGCATAAATGGAGATTCTCCAATCAAAATACCTCGACGTGTGGGGTTCTGCAGTTGTATGCAGTAATCAAAGTAATGTTTGTATTTTTATAATGCTGTGCTTGTATTTTAATGACTTCATAACCACAATAGAGGTTGCCTGTTTTAATATTTTGATTTAATCTCTTCAATCTCCTCTTGGATTCAATAAGAAAACCTACAAATTCTGAAAGTAGTCGACCTGGCCTCTGTGATAACCTTACAATTTTTGGTATTTGAAAAACTTTAATGAACCAGTATACTACGTTTGTCATTTTTTACATTTATCTAGATTGGATCAATCAGGTCTTCTTGCGAACAAATCATACCCGGCTGAGGGCAGCCAAAGCGTTCGTGACAGAGGAGTTGGAGGCTCTTGGTGTCCCTTTTTTAAACCGAAATGCCGGTTTCTTTGTGTGGATCGATTTCCGTAAGGTGAGTGAGACCCCGAGCAGCGGCTCGCCAGGTTTTACCCCTGGAGTGTAAATCTTGCCAGCGCTGGGGTGGAAAGGTGCCAAGCACTATCCTGGAACGGGAGATGCCTACCGCCCATGCCACTGCATTACATTTGTTATTACTGACTTCTGTGAGTTAGCAGTGAAGGAAGACCCAGTCTGACATATGATTTGAAATTGTACATGATGGTTCATTACATGTATTGTACTCACAGTAATGTTGCACACATACTTCTGACATATGAATGTGATAAACGAGGAGGATACAAAGAGAGGAGTAAGAACATATTAGTGGTTAAATATATGGTACCTAAATAAAAACTATTCTTCCCCTGGCACCTGTTTGGCAAAGACATTTCATTTTTTGTAGAAATATTGCTAAGTGATTGGGATATACAATTTTTGTAAATTCATAGATGAGAGAAGTCAGAGTTTTGGGATGTAATTGCTCTAAGCGTGAATGATGGAAACAGAAATACAGGAGATATACTGAGGCCCACTTCGCCAGGAGTGAGGCAGTAACATGGCCTTAGGGGAATCACTCACTT
This sequence comes from Calotriton arnoldi, assembly GCA_963921515.1. Taxonomy (NCBI): domain Eukaryota; kingdom Metazoa; phylum Chordata; class Amphibia; order Caudata; family Salamandridae; genus Calotriton; species Calotriton arnoldi. Next base: position 717,783 of record CAWUFW010006769.1, read on the forward strand.
TATCTGTATGGTAACCACTGGCAAAACCAATATTTACCGAGAAAAGTAAAAATGGATATAAAAACACTAAACATTATAGGGGAATGTACCTGTGCCAGGGTTTTTGTATCTTTCAAACAACAAGTAAGGCAAGGATGGTCCATATGAATTTGCAAGATTTCGACTTCTTTTTTTCAAGCCTGATACTGTTGATATGTACTGGATGGGTATCAAGGATTTAGCTAGACTGCTCTTCAAACATGTGGCATGAGACTGAGACCGGTCTAAGTCATTTGTCATCAGCAAGGACACCTCCATCTTCATTAGACTATTGTCACTAGTGATTCAGGAGAATTCAGAGAGGGTGATTAGTGTCCCTGCTTTCTATTCTGACCTTCCCCTTATCCCAGTGAACTACTGGTGCACCATTGTGGTGTTTGATGCCATGTGTGGTTATAGGAGTCCCCCAGCCTCTGTCAGCCATTCGTGCTCTTATTTAATATTCCTTATTGTCCAGCTCAGCTATAGAATAGGAGTACACAAGCATACGCTTTAGTGACCGAGCCTTATTTGGTTTGGTAAGCTCTTAGCTAATGAGTGATTGGCCATAGGCTGTACCTTTTGAAGCCTTCCTGATTATTTTACCTCAAGTCATTTGAGAAGTCCATGGTAGAGATCCACGGTTTGTCTCCCAAATAGTGCATTAGTAACAAATAAATGATAATTTGAAAAAGTAGATAATGTTTTGACCTGCTTCTTGGCATTCATGCTCTGACATTTTGACCGCATTTCATTTGGGGTCTTTGGTGAGACAGCAGGGATGTTGTCAGGAAATGCTATTCCTGTACTGCAGTTATACAAAGGATACAAATAAAAATGTATGTATGGAAGGGCATCATCTAAAGTGCATTTATTGGTTGTATCCTTGTCTTGGGAATGATAACTGTAAGCTTAGCAAGATAAGGACAAAGAAATCAGGTGCAAAGAAAAAGAGGAAAGTTCAGTCTCTTCCAAAGAAAAACTCAAAGTATATCTTCTCATTGTCAGATTTCAACCTCTTCCTCAAATTTATTTCTGTGTTCACAGTAAAGTAAGAGAATGCAGCCCTCTGATAAAGCATGTATGAGGCTAAAATATGTAACAGTTGGCTCTTCTTCTAAGATGTTCCATGACTATACTAAAGAGAAATTGATCCCTTGAACGTCCTCTTCAGCAGCAACCTCTTTCTGGTCAACATCTGTTTTTCATCCAGGACATTTGATGCTTAAATCTCTAGCTCTGCATCAGCGATCAGCCTCCCTTCAAACATAAATTGACCTACCACAAGGCCTCTGTCGACGACTTGTCTCCGTGCCTCTTATGGTGGACATTTTTTGACGAGCATCGCATCGAGTATGTTACTTAGCAGCCCCTTATATATGAAAATGCTGTCACTGGACCTGCAATTCTTGAAAATTGTCTGCAAGGATATTATTGAAAATGAGTAACCAGGAGGAAATAGAATTGGGCTTCTGAGAATCAGTGACCAGGAACCTGTACAATCACACACAATGTGCCCCTGTAAAGTCACAGATGCAGATTGTTAACCCCTTCCATGCCTTGGACGTAACGGTTACGTCCAAGGCGGTGGCGCTCCGGTGCCAAGGACGCAACCGTTACGTCTAAGGCCCACTATTTAGGGATTTCCTTTTTTTTCCATCAGCCGCTGGAGAAGCGCTTCCCAGCTACCTGTGGCATATATTTTCTCAGTGTAGTGACGATCGGCTCGCATGGCGTGCCGACGTCAGTACACTGAAAGTGAAATGAGCTGATCGGCTCATTTCACTTTCACTGCCTACGTGCTCCTGGGGCTATCGTAGGCCCCCGAGCACGTAGGAAAACAGGAGAGGTATCATTGGAAAGGGGGGAATCTCCCCTTTCCAGTGGTTCCCTTCCCTAGTAGGTCCCTGCTTGGGGATCGCCGCTGGAGGGCGATCCCCAAGCAGGGGTCCACCACTAAACACCAGGGAGGGGGGAGCGGCCCCTTGGGCAAGAGCCTTTGTTCCCCCCATAATTATTTGCCCATATGCAGTCTTTCTGCCCCCCTGGGGGGAAGATGGGAAAAGTAGCCCCCAATCTGCCCCCACGGGCGGCAAAAAGCACACTAGACACCAGGGATTTTTTTGGGGGAAAACGTAGGGGTGGGGGCTGCCCTAAATGGGCTTTATAATGCCCCCACCCATCCCAAAAAATGGCACAGTCTTTCTGCCCCCCCCGGGGGCACAGATGGGGGTAATAGCCCCTGATATGCTCCCCCGGGGGGGTTGAAAGCCCACTAGGCACCAGGGATTATTGTAATTATTTCATAATAGAGGGGTGGGGGCTGCCAATGCCTCCACCCACAACACAAAAGGGACAGTCTTACTGCCCCTCCCGGTAGGTGGATGTGGGTTATTACCCCCGATCTGCCCCGCGAGGGGCAGAAAGCCCACTAGACACCAGGTATTTTTTTCCTAACTAAAAGAGGGGTAGGGGGTGCCCAGATTGGGCATGCTAATGTCCCCACCCCCCAAAACAAAAGGTGCAGTCTTTCTGCCCCCCCTGGGGGAAGATCGGGTTATTACCCCTGATCTGCCCGGGGGGGAGGGGGTCGAAAGCCCACTAGACACCAAGGATTTCATTTTTATTATAAAAGAGGGATGGGGGGCTGCCACAATGGGCAAGGCCATGCCGCCACACACAATTATAAATCCAAAAGTCTTTTTGCCCCCCTGGCGGGCAGATGAAGGTACTAGCCCCCGATCTGCCCCCAGGGGGGTAGAAAGCCCACTAGGCACCAGGGATTTTTTGTTTTTGAATAGTAGGGGTGGGTCTGCCCAAAATGGGCATGCCAATGCCCCCACCCCCAAACAAAAATGGACAGTCTTTCTGCCCGCCTTGTGTGGCAGATGGGGGTTATTACCCCTGATCGGCTACTAGGGGGGCAGAAAGCCCACTAGACACCAGGGATTTTTTTTACAGTAAAAGATGGGTGTGGCTGCCCGTAATGGGTGATGCCAATGCCCACCTCTCCCAAAAAATAGCCCCAGTCTTCCTGCCCCCGGGGGAAGAAAGCCTACTAGGCGCCAGAGATATGTTTATAGGCATGTCAGGGAGCAACCTCTTAGGCAAGGGTTGCTCCCTTTTTTTTTTGTGAACACATTTTGGCTGCTTCTGCCCCCACACCCTTTGTGGCAGATCAGCAATATTTATAGGCTCATCTGCCCCCAAAGGGGCAGAAAACTACTAGACACTAGCTTCTGGGTGTGTGTGTGTGTGTGTGGACTGGAGTTCGGCTGATGGTCTGTGTGTACTGGCGTTTGGATGGCTGGGTGTGAACCTGCATTTTGCTGGCGGTATATGTGGACTTGCGCTTAGCTGGCAGTGTGTGTGGACTAGCGCTTGGCTGGCAGTGTGTGTGGACGCTCGATTGACTAGCGGTCTGCGCGGATAGCACATGTCTGGCGGTGTGTGTACTGTCGCTTTGCTGGTGGTGTGTGTGGACTGTCGCTTGGCTGGCGATGTGCGTGGATGGCGTTTGGCTGGCTGTGTACATGGGTGGCGCTTTGCTGGTGGTGTGCATAGATAGCGCTTGCCTGACGGTGTGGCTTGCATGAATCCTACAGCATTTTATTACCCAGAATCCTCTGCAAACCTTCAATTTAGCTAAAAAGTCACACTTTCCTCACATTTCTGTGTGGAAATGTTGTGCGATCACCACGCTGGTACAGATTTCCCACCACCCAGTGTTCCCCTTGGTCTCCTGATAAAAATGGTACCTCACTTGTGTGGGTGCCCAAAGCAGAGAACCTAAAAACCTTTAAAATCAAAAACTGAGCGGGAACCAAAGTGGGTCCAAATGAGCAGTTTTATTTTTATAAGTTATTAGGCTGACTCTGCTTTTGGCACCCACACAAGTGAGATATATTTTTTATTGGGAGACTGAGAGGAACGCTGGGTGGTGGGAAATTTGTACCGGCGTGGTGATCTCACACCCTTGACCCGCTACCTAGAGGAGAACAACATCCTGGACCCTTCCCAGTCCGGCTTCCGCAGCAACCACAGCACCAAAACCGCCCTCATCGCCGCCACCGATGACATCAGGACCCTGCTAGACAACGGAGAAACAGCAGCCCTCATCCTCCTGGACCTATCAGCCGCCTTCGACGCGGTCTGCCACCACACACTACGAACACGCCTTCACGACGCCGGGATCCAAGAGAAGGCCCTGGACTGGACCACATCCTTCCTTTCCGGCAGAACACAAAGCGTCCGCCTCGCCCCCTTCCGCTCCAAGGCCACCAAGATCATCTGCGGCGTACCCCAAGGCTCCTCCCTCAGCCCAACGCTGTTCAACATCTACATGGCACCCTCGCCCACGTCGCCCGACAGCACAACCTCAACATCATCTCCTACGCCGACGACACCCAGCTGATCCTCTCCCTCACCAAAGACCCTCACACCGCCAAAACCCACCTCCACGAAGGAATGAAGGCCGTCGCCGAATGGATGAGGACCAGCCGCCTGAAGCTGAACTCGGACAAGACGGAGGTCCTCATCCTTGGTTCCAACCCTTCAGCCTGGGACGACTCCTGGTGGCCAACATCACTGGGAACAGCCCCGCCACCCACCGACCACGTACGCAACCTAGGGGTCATCCTCGACCCCACCCTCTCCATGACTAAGCAGGTCAACGCCGTTTCCTCATCCTGCTTCAACATCCTCTGAATGCTCCGCAGGATCTTCAAGTGGATCCCCACCGAAACAAGAAAAACAGTCACCCAGGCCCTCGTCACCAGCAGGCTGGACTACGGAAACGCCCTCTACGCAGGAACGACGGCTAAGCTCCTGAGACGGCTGCAACGCATCCAGAACGCCTCTGCACGTCTTATCCTCGACATCCCCCGACGCAGCCACATCACACCCCACCTGAGAGACCTGCACTGGCTCCCTGTCAACAAGAGGATAACCTTCAAGCTCCTCACCCACGCACACAAAGCACTCCACAACTCCGGACCAGCCTACCTCAACAGACGACTCAGCTTCTACACCCCCACCCGCCAGCTCCGCTCGACCAGCCTCGCCCTCGCCACAGTCCCCCGCATCCGGAAAACGACCGCCGGCGGCAGATCCTTCTCCCACCTCGCCGCCAAGACCTGAAACACCCTCCCCACCAACCTCCGACAGACCCAAGACCTACTGGCCTTCAGAAGACTCCTCAAGACCTGGCTCTTCGATCAGTAGCAGCACCACCCCCCCTCTTCCCCCAGCGCCTTGAGACCCTCGCGGGTATGTAGTGCGCTTTATAAGTGACATGATTGATTGATTGATTGATTGATTGACACAGAAATTTGAGCAAAATTTGACTTTTTAGCTAAATTTGAGGTTTGCAGGGGATTCTGGGTAAAATAAAATGTTGGGGGATCCACTCAAGACACACCTCCCTGGACTCCCCCAGGTATCTAGTTTTCAGAAATGTCTGGGTTTAGTAGGTTTCCATTGATGGCTCCCGAGCCAGGACAAAAAATGCAAGTGCCCCCAATCTATCACAAAATAGCCTGTTTTTGTAAAGGGGGCACCTACGTTTTTGGTCCCGGACATGGCGGCCATCTAAGGAAACCTACCAAACCCAGACATTTCTGAAAACTAGACATCCTGGGAGTCCAGGGAGGTGTGATTTGAGTGGATCCTCTAATGTTTTTTACCCAGAATCCCCTGCAAACCTCAATTTTAGCTAAAAAAAAGTCACATATTTCTCACATTTCTGTGTGGAAACGTTGTGGTATTACCAGGCCCACACAAATTTCCTGCCACTCAGGATTCCCCCAGGTCTCCGGATGAAAATGCTACCTTACTTGTGTGGGTGGGCTAAGGGCCCGCGACAGGGAAGGGCCCAAAACGTATTGTAGAGGCATCAAAAATGATCGATCACAAAACAACCTGGTTTTGCAAGGGGGTCGTCTGCGTTTCTGGTCCCAGACTCGGCGGCCTTCTAGGAAAACCTACCAAACCCAAACGGTTCTGAAAACTAGACACCGTGGGGAGTCCAGGAAGGTACGACTTGCGTGGATCCACCTCGGTTTTCTTACCCAGAATCCCCTGCAAACCTCAAATTTTGCTAAAGAAATCACATTTTCCTCAAATTACTGTGTGGGAAAGTTGTGGGATCACCAAGCTCAAACAAAGTTCCTACCACCCAACGTTCCCAAAAAAAATGCTACCTCACTTGTGTGAGTGGGCCAAGGGCCCGCAGCAGGGAAGGGTCCAAAACGTATTGTAGAGGCATCAAAAATGATCGATCACAAAGCGACCTAGTTTTGCAAGGGGGTCATCTGCGTTTTTGGTCCCAGTCTCGGCGGTCATCTAGGAAAACGTACCAAACCCAGACGGTTCTGAAAACTTGACACTGGGGGGAGTCCAGGGAAGTGTAGCTTGCGTGGATCCACCAAGGTTTTCTTAGTTTGTAGCATCTGAAAAAGACAATCAGTTATGGATTCCTCACCTTAGAATTACCCCCAGGCGTCAGACAGGATCCGGAGAATTTTTTCCTCAGCAGTACCTCTGTGCGTCGAAAGGTGGCTCCGGTCAACTCCGCGTTCGTCGTTGGCGTCGTGGTCGCCGGAATGACGTTGCGGTATCTACTTATACGCCGCCCTCGCGCGCTGACGTTAGTTGTTTCTTTTTCTGCGCCAGCCAAGCGCAGATCAGGAGAGAGCGGTACCTCAAGTCACTTTTTGACTCAGTTTTTGCGACTTTTGTCGACACCTTTTTTGAGTCGATCGACTCTTGGTGCACGGAGGGATGTCACGTCGGACCGGCTTCAAGGATTGCGACTCCTGTCGCAAACTGATGTCGGTCACGGACCTGCACCTCGTGTGCCTTTGGTGCCTGGAGCGCTACCACGACCCCAAGTCGTGCTCCGACTGCCGGGCCGTGAACCCGAAGTCTTTGCGGGAGCGGTCCCGAAAGCTTCTTGAGGCCCGGCAGACCCCCCCCGCGCCGTTCGAGGTCCCGGTTGAGAGGGAGGTCGCGGGACCGGTCGCGGAGCCACCACCACCACTCGTCATCGAAGTCTTCGGGTAAGTCGAAGCACAAGAAGAAGGCAAGGAAGCATCGTCGCTCTTCGCGTTCTCCCCGTCTGTCGGCCGACTCGACGCAGGAAGCGGAAGGTAGTTGTCCGACTCTGCCCGCGCAGCCTGTTGGGTCGACTCTGGCTTTCCCTTCCTTCCCGGGAGCCGGAGCGACCCCTGCCCAGCTTCGTTCTTTTTACGAAGCCTTACATTCCATCTTTCGGCAGCCCGACTCCGCCGGCGCGCCCTTGGGCCCCACTGACTCGGTTGGGGGCTCTAGGCCTTCGATGTCAGTGGCTCCGGCGCCGCAGGGCCCCCAAAGATCCAGGCCTGGATCTGGATCGGCGCCGGTCGACCTCATGACACCTCCTCCGGCGCCGAATCCAGTGTCGACACCTCCACCGCCGGTTGTTTCCCCAGCCGGCGTCTGCCCCGGCCTCCCCCTCGATGAGGACATGGAGCCGGACCGACATCGTCCGACGTTGAGACCGACGCCGACCGGTACTTTTATACCCCTGTTCTCCCCTGAGGTTTCCTACCGCCCTGAGTGGCTACCAGGAGAGGGCGAGGAGGACTGGGAGGGGTCTGTAGACCCTCTTGCAGACCAGTTGGAGGAACCAGACTGGAGAGAGGAGTTGGGTGATGCCAGTGGTCTGGACACCTCCCCAGACCTTGGCATGCTATCTCCCCCTACCGTGGCTACGGAGGAGGGTGCATCTTACGCAGTGGTGTTGCATAGGGCAGCCAAGGCCTTAAACCTCGAGCTTCCTACGGTGGCGGTCAGGACTAACCTCCTGACAGAGGTGCTTCAACCGGCAGCGGCCTCTTCGGAGCCCTTGCTGCCGTTCAATGAGGCCCTTACGGACATCCTTTTGGGCACTTGGTCCACGCCAAACACAGGGGCTCCTGTGGACAGGATGATTGCCCGTCGCTACCGCACGGCCCCGGGCGACCCATTTTACTCTCTTCCCAACCTACCCCTGAGAGCTTGGTAGTCCAAGCCTCCACGTCCAAAGGCGCATTCCTTAACGCACCACCTGATAGGGAATCCAAGAAGCTGGACCACCTTGGGAAGAAGATGTTTTCTTCCTCCAGCTTGGGACTGCGGTCGGTGAACACCGCATGTCTATTGGGCCGCTAATCCCCCTCGGTGTGGGACACGGTAGCGCAGGTGCTGCCACAGTGCCCGGAGGAGGCCCGGGCCGTGCTCTCCCGTGCTTTTGCCGAAGGGAGAGACGCAGCAAAGTTCACCATCCGGTGTGGGCTGGACACCTCCGACTCACTGGGCAGGACGATTTCCACGTCAGTCTCAGTGCTACTGAGACGCTACGCCTGGTTGAGGTCCACTGGCTTTTCGGGGGAAGTCCAAGCAGCGCTTTTGGACATGCCTTTGATGGCCGTCGCCTGTTTGGCGACAAGGCAGACAAAGCGCTCGAGTGCTTTAAGGATTCTAGGGCTACGTCCAGATCCTTAGGCCTCGCTGCCGCCTCCTGCCCAGCGCAGTCTGCCTTTCGCCCCTTTCGTGGCTACGGAAGTGGTGCCCCACCATGTTCCGCCCAGGGCCACAGGCCTGCGCAAGCTGTCCAGCCTCTACGCGGCCGGGGACGTGGGACCCACCGCCGTGGGTCTGGGGGCCAGCAGGCAGGCCAGTCCACCATCGCCCCTTTCCATCAGCCTCCAAGCCCTCCTAGACCGACCTTTCAGGGCTACCTTTTGCCAGTGGGCGGCAGGATTCGCCATCACCTCCCCCACTGGCTCAACATCACATCGGACAGGTGGGTTTTGTAGATAGTCTGAAGGGGCTACTCCCTCCCCTTCAAGACTACCCCTCCCTCCATGCCACCTCAGACCCATCGCATGTCAGAGGATCACTTGGCCCTTCTCCAACAGGAAGTTACGGCTCTCTTGGCCAAGGGAACCATCGAGCGAGTTCCTGCCCCAGAAGTAGGTCGTGGTTGTTATTCCCACTACTTTCTGGTGCCCAAGAAGGACAAAGGCCTGCGTCATATCTTGGATCTTCGGAACGTCAACAGCTTCCTCCGGAAGTAGAAGTTCAAGATGTTGACATTGGCTCAGGCCCTGTCTTCCCTCGACCCTGGAGACTGGATGGTAGCGTTGGACTTGCAGGATGCTTATTTTCACATCCCCGTCCTGCCGGCCCATCGGCGTTACCTACGGTTCAGGGTAGTCCACGAGCACTTTCAGTTTACCGTGCTCCCCTTCAGCCTTACCAGCGCACCTTGGGTGTTCACAAAAGTGATGGCGGTGGTCGCAGCTCATCTGCGCAGATCAGGGGTTCCAGTCTTCCCCTACCTCGACGACTGGCTGTTGAAGGCGGGCTCGCCCCAGGCTGTCGTCTCCCAACTCCAGACTACGGCCGACCTCCTGCATTCGCTGGGGTTCACCATCAATGTGCCGAAGTCACACCTGTTCCCTCTCAGAAGCTCCTTTTCATCGGAGCAGTTCTGGACACAGCGCAGTTTCTGGCTTATCCTCCCGAGCAGCGAGTCCGGGATATTCGGGCTATGATTCCGATCTTTTAGCCTCTATCCCGGGTTTGGGACAGACTGACCCTGAGGCTACTAGGCCTTCATGGCCTCCTGCATTCTGCTGGTGGACTTTGCCAGGTGGCATATGCGGGCTCTGCAGTTGGACCTGAAGTTCCAGTGGGCACAGCATCAGGGGAATCTTTCCGATTGCGTCCAGATCTCGGAGGGCACTGCACATTAATTGCAGTGGTGTCTCACAAACCGGGATTGGGTCAACGGCAGATCCCTTTCCCTTCCCAAACCGGAGTTCACAGTGGTGACAGATGCATCACTGCTGGGGTGGGGCGGCCACATGGGAGAGGTGGAGAACAGAGGCCTCTGGTCTCCGGCGGAGTCTGGGCTCCATATCAACCTTCTGGAGCTTCGGGCGATTCGTCTTGCACTAAAGGCATTCCTTCCCTCTGTCAGGGGAAGCGCAGTGCAGGTGTTCACGGACAACACCACCGCCATGTGGTATTGCAACAAACAAGGCGGGTGGGGTCGTGGACCCTATGTCAGGAGGCTCTCCGCCTTTGGACATGGCTGGAACATCAGGGCATATCTCAGGTGGTTCAACACCTGGCAGGTTCTCTGAACGCCAGGGCGGACGAACTCAGCCGCAGGTGCATGATGGATCGCAAATGGCGTCTTCACTCGGAGGTGGTGCCAGGTCTCTTTCAGCAATGGGGAGAGCCTTGGTTAGATCTATTCGCCACCGAAGAGAACGCGCAATGTCAGCAGTTCTGCGCGTTGGAATTTCCAAGGCGGCACTCACTCGGAGACGCTTTTTGTCGCGAGTGGACTTGCGGTCTTCTATACGCCTTTCCGCCTATACCACTTCCGCCCAGAGTGCTGAAGAAGATCAGGCGTGACCGGGCCCAAGTCATTCTTGTGGCTCCGGATTGGGCACGAAGAGTCTGGCATCCCGAGCTATTACACATGGCCATCGATCCTCCGATCAGACTGCCACTTCGGGAGGATCTTCTGTCACAGCAGCAGGGGACGGTCCTCCACCCGAACCTGTCCAGCCTCCATCTCCTTGCGTGGAGGTTGAGCGGCGACAGTTGACAGCTTTCGACCTTCCTCCCGAAGTCTATAATGTTATCTTGGCAGGCAGGCGTCCCTCCACCAAAACGGTATACGCCTGTAGATGGAACAAATTTGTGGCATGGTGCGCAGCAAAGGCTGTGGATCCCCTTTCTGCCCCCCTTTCAGAGGTTCTCCTCTTCATTCTTTCTATGGCCCAGCAGGGCTCTGCTCTGGGCACTCTCAAAGGATATCTTTCGGCCATTTCGGCCTTTCTTCGGCTGCCTGACCAGCCTTCTCTTTTCAAGTCCCCCATTGTAAATCGCTTCCTTAAGGGCATTACTCATTTGTTTCCTCCAACTCCTTTCGTGTTGCCCCAGTGGGACTTGAACCTGGTTCTTACTCATCTTATGTGTGCTCCCTTCGAGCCGCTACATAACTGTCCTCTCAGGCTCCTGACTCTTAAAACTGCCTTTCTGATTGCCATCACCTCTGCTTGCAGGGTGAGTGAGCTACAAGCCCTTTCTTGTAGGCCTCCTTTCCTGGCTGTTCATCCGGACAAAGTTGTCCACCATACTAGGCCTTCTTTCCTTCCCAAAGTGGTTACCTCTTTCCATATAGGACAGACCATCACTTTGCCCTCCTTCTTTCCGCCTCCGCATCCTTCTAAAGAGGAAGAGCGGCTCCACCGTCTGGATCCAAACGTGGGCTTTCGTTCTATCTGGATCGCACAAAATAATTCCGGGTGGATGACCAACACTTTGTTGGTTATGTGGGCGCCAAGAAAGGTCGGGCCGTGCAAAAATGAACCATCTCCCGATGGGTCGTTCTTTGCATCAAAATCTGCTATTCCTTAGCGAAAAAGGAACCTCCAGTTGGGTTGCTTGCCCATTCCACCAGGGCGACGGCAGCCACTACTGCTTTGGGACGTGGAGTCCCCCCACTTGACATCTGCGAGGCAGCTACGTGGGCTTCACTGCACACGTTTACCAAGCACTACTGCCTGGACAGCCAAGTCCGGAGGGACGGCTTCTTCGGCCGTTCAGTTCTCCAGGACTTTCTGGTGTGAACTTGGTTCACAGACCCACCACCGGGGATGGTATTGCTGGGGTATCTATTCTAAGGTGAGGAATCCATAACTAAATGTCTCTTTCAGATGAACAAGTTACTTACCTTCGGTAACGATATATCTGTAAGAGACATAGATTAGTTATGGATTCCTCACCGCCCCACCCATCCTCCCCGTTCTGCGAACTGATTTCTAGGGTAGGGGACTCCCTTTCAGGGCCAGAGTTTTCGTGCACCACTGGTTAGTGTCTTGCATGGTTCTGCGCTTCTGGCGTGGAATATCGTGTAAAGAACTGACGTCAGCGTGCGAGGACGGCGTCTAAGTAGATACCGCGACGTCATTCCGGCGACCACGACGCCAACGACGAACGCGGAGTCGACCGACTCCACCTATCGACGCGCAGAGGTACTGCTGAGGAAAAAATTCTCCAGATCCAGTCATACGCCTGGGGGTAATTCTAAGGTGAGGAATCCATAACTAATCTATGTCTCTTACAGATATATCGTTACAGAAGGTAAGTAACTTGTTCTTCCCGCATATTCGGATTACCTTGCTGCGCGCTTTGAAATTTTGAATCTACTAATGTTAGAAAGCTTTGTGCCCGATATACGTTTTAACAGCGTCTGCTTTTAACTGTGTGCGTTGTGATAAATCTGTTTTTAGAAACTTCGATTTAATTGTAATAGCGTCTGTTTTAAATCATTGTTTTAGCGTGAAATACCTGTGAGATCAACAAGATTCTTCTTAGTGGTTGTAGCCTGCACTTTTCTTTCTGCTAACCAAGGTGTGCTGGTGTACTTCCGCATGTAAGAGCGGGTCACCGGAAACACGCCATCTTGGTCAGCGGTCTAGCTGCTAGGAAGCACTCCTCCCTACTTAAGGAGAAGGAATGCAAGCGCAAGGTTAGTTACGGATTACCTTGCTGCGCGCTTTGAAATTTTGAATCTACTAATGTTAGAAGGCTTTGTGCCCGATATACGTTTTAACAGCGTCTGCTTTTAACTGTGTGCGTTGTGATAAACCTGTTTTTAGAAACTTCGATTTAATTGTAATAGCGTCTGTTTTAAATCATTGTTTTAGCGTGAAATACCTGTGAGATCAACAAGATTCTTCTTAGTGGTTGTAGCCTGCACTTTTCTTTCTGCTAACCAAGGTGTGCTGGTGTACTTCCGCATGTAAGAGCGGGTCACCGGAAACACGCCATCTTGGTCAGCGGTCTAGCTGCTAGGAAGCACTCCTCCCTACTTAAGGAGAAGGAATGCAAGCGTGCAGCGCGCGCGCGCAGCGGGCCAAAGGTAAGCCCGTCTGCGCCCGTCCGCGCACCGGTCGCGCTCAGCGCCAGTTATGCTGCCACACTGGACTCAGGTATTTCTAGGAAAGTTGGTCCTCCTTATACTAGGGAACAAATTATTGCCATAGGTGAACAGGGTATGGATGAGTATAACAATAGGGGGCAGCTGGACATTAAGGCCACTTTTTCAAACACCACGGCAGAAAACCTTAAATGTGGGTTAGTTAATGCCAGATCCCTAGTAAAGCATTTCCAAGAAATCCACTCTCTATTAGAAGATCAGAATTTAGATATCTTATTTCTTACAGAAACATGGATACGCCCTGAGGTTGAAGTTGAGCTAGGGATGGCATGTCCATTAGGATTTAAGACATTCCACAGACCTAGGCTAGTAGGGAGGGGGGGCGGAGTAGGAGTGATATATAATGAAAAGTGGTCGCTTACTCCCATGAATATAGATGCAGTAGAGGGTTTTGAATTATTGGGATTCTCGCTTGAGGATGCCAATAGACAAGTAATTTCTGGCATACTCTTTTACAGACCCCCAGGGGAGGAGCCCCTCTACATCAAGATTTGATTGATGTGATTTATAATTTTTCACTTACTCATTCTAGATTAATCATCTTGGGAGATTTTAATCTTTGGCAGAATGGTAATTATGAATTGGCCTTAAATGAACTACTACAGGCCTGTGAGAATCTTAACCTTCAACAGTTGGTGTTACACCCTACTCATCAGGGAGGACATGTTCTGGACTTACTTTTTGCCAATCATCTGGAGGTAGAGGTGGGAGAAATTCTGCCACTTTGCTGGTCAGACCATTCTTTGGTCCTTTTTTTGTTAAAACCTCCCAATCTAAGTAAGACAGCTCATGTCCAGGCTATTACCCGGAAAGGAAGGGAATGGACGAGATTGCTGAAGAATGAGAGGCTCCCACAACTTACCGAAAAAATTACTTTTGATATTAATAAACTGGTAGATGAGAACTACCCGAACCTATGCAACCAAATCACCCACACACTAGATCAATTGGTCCCGATGAAAAATATTAAAAATAGAAACAAACTGTCAGCCCCATGGTACAACGAGGAGCTAAGGTTACTTAAGAAAAAATGTAAACAGGCCGAGAGAAAATGGAGGAGGCGATATATAGAGGAAGATAAAGCTGCTCTGAAAACTGTATTGCACAGCTATAAAGGGACAATTGCTAAGGCCAAAGCTAAATATTATGAAGAAACTATCCTGCAGGCATCTAACAAAACCGGAACTTTATTTAGTATAGTAAGAGACATGTCGAACCCGGACTGTGTGAAAACTAAGACTATAGCCTCACAAGAGTTATGTGATGGCCTGTCAGTATTCTTCGAAGATAAAATTAATAAAATTATTAGTGGCCTAAATTCCAATATGGAAATAGAGATAGATAGAGAAAACGATAAGTTGGAACGAGCAATAGAAAATACTCAGAAGGAGGGAATTGATAAAGAGATCAGAGTAACCCTTGAATCCTTCCCAATTCCTACAGAGGAGGAGTTTAATATATTAGCAGGTAATATCTCCTCTGGTTCTCCGTTGGACCCTCTCCCACATAAGCTATGGAAAGCTTTCCGAGTAGAGCTTTTCCTCAGCTCTATCAAATTTGTTGCCAGTCCCTAATTAGTGGATTAGTCCCAGAATGCTGGAAAAAGGCAGTGGTGACTCCTCTGCTAAAAAAGCTACACTTGACCCCGACTGCCCATCAAATTACAGACCTATATCTCTGTTGCCATACCCGGTAAAGATCGTGGAAAGAGTGGTTAGCAAAACTCTATCGAAATATGTAGAAGAAAACAATCTACTGGATGAAGTACAATTTGGGTTTCGTCCCGGTCATGGCACAGAAACAGCCCTGGTGACAGTTTTGGACGCTCTTAGAATGCGTGCCGACACTGGCCAAGCAGCTATATTGGTATTATTGGACATGTCGGCCGCTTTGATACGGTCAATCATAGGACCTTGATTAAAAGATTAATGGAGGCTGGAGTTGTGGGAAGGGCACTGAACTGGTTTCGGTCGTACCTAACAGGGAGACAGCAGGCAGTGGCCATGTCACCTTTTATTTCTCACAGTAGCTATATAAAACATGGGGTCCCGCAGGGTTCAGCCATAAGTCCCATTCTCTTTAATCTTTACCTGCGTCCACTCATGAACACTATTAAATCTTTTGGTATTGAAGTGGTAAACTATGCAGATGATACTCAACTTGTCTTCTCTTTTGAAGGGAATCAAGCAGTATCACTGGATAAATTTCACAGCTGTATGCGTGAAACTGCAGGTTGGCTTAGGGAGAACTCGCTGCAATTCAATGGAGACAAGACTGAGGTTATATACTGTACAGCAAAGAAAATACCCCGTCCATTGCCAGTGGACTTCTGGCCGGTTTCTACGAATAATCCACCGCGGCCAGCCAAGACAGTGCGTAACTTGGGGGTGTTACTGGACAGTAATCTACAGCTAGAATTACAAGTGAATAAAACAGTGAATACATGTATTTCTCTACTCCGAGCTTTACGGAAAATACTCCCTCTTTTATCAATTTCGGCCAGACCCCAGGTGGTAAGGAGTATCATCATGAGTAGATTGGATTATTGTAATGCACTGCTTCTTGGAGCACCGGTGGCTCTAACAAAAAGGCTGCAAAGAATACAAACAATCGCGGCTAAGCTGGCACTAAAAAGACAACGCAGACCTTCCGCGTCGTTAGCGCTAAGGGATCTCCATTGGCTGCCTATTCTGCAAAGAATTCAATTTAAAGCACTTTGCATTGTTCATAAGGCGGCACACAAAATGGGGCCTAAACCATTACAGAGAATGTTTACTTGGTACTCCCCAGCTAGAAATCTTCGTTCCTCAGCAGCCCACCTAGTTTGTACCCCACGAGTTAAGAAAACCCGACTAGGAGGTAGATCATTTGGCTCATGCAGCCGCAAAGCTATGGAATGAACTACCAAGTGAACTCAGACAGACTGACGACTTACTGCAGTTTAGAAAAAAGCTAAAAACCAGGCTCTTCCCAAGAGAATAGCCTTGAGAGACCTGCTCGTGGTGATTCATAATTTTATAGCTGCACAGTGACTTAGGTAATCCCAGCGCCAGGATGCCCGTTGGGTGACAGCTGCGCTATATAAATGCAACTTACATTACATTACATTACATTACATATTCCAGAACTTTCCATCACAGAAATGTGAGGAAAATGTGTTTTTTTGGACAAAGTTTGAGGTTTGCAAGGGATTCTGGGTAAAAAAACCTGGTGAGAGCCACACAAGTCCCCCCATCCCGGATTCTCCTGGGTGTCTAGTTTTCAAAAATGTACAGGTTTGCTAGGTTTGCTTAGGTGCCGGCTGAGCTAGGGACCAAAATCCACAACTAGGCACATTGCAAAAAAGAGTCAGTTTTCACTGGAAAAATGTGATGTGTCCATGTTGTGTTTTGGGCCTTTTCCCATCCCGGACACTAGGCCTACCCACACAAGTGAGGTGCTATTTTTATCGGCAGACTTGGGGGAATGCTGGGTGGGTGGAAGTTTGTGGCTCCCTGCATATTCCAGAACTTTCCATCACAGAAATGTGGGGGAATTTTTTTTTTTTTTTTTACAAAGTTTGAGGTTTGCAAGGGATTCTAGGTAACAGAACCTGATGAGAGCCACACAAGTCACCCCATGCTGGTTTCTCCTGGGTGTCTAGTTATCAAAAATGTACAGGTTTGCTAGGTTTCCCTGGGTACCGGCTGAGCTAGGGCCCAAAATCCACAATTAAGGCACATTACAAAAAGGGTCAGTTTTCACTAGAAAAATGTGATGTGTCCACGTTGCGTTTTGGGCAGTTTCCTGTCGCGGACATTAAGCCGACCAACTCAAGTGAGGTACCATTTTTATCGGGACACTTGGGGGGGAATGCTGAGTAGCTGGAAGTGTGTGTCTACCCACAGATTCCAGAACTTTCCATCACAGAAATGTGAGGAAAATGTTTTTTTTTGGACAAAGCTTGAGGTTTTCAAGGGACTCTGGGTAACAGAACGTGGTGAGAGCCACACAAGTTACCCCATCCTGGATTCCCTGGGTGTCTAGTTTTTTAAAAATGTACAGGGTTGCTCGGTTTCCCTAGGTGCCAGGTGAGCTAGGGCCCAAAATCCACAGTTAGGCTACTTTGCGAAAAAAGGGTCAGTTTTCATTGGAAAAATGCGATGTGTCCACGTTGCGTTTTGGGCAGTTTCCTGTCGCAGACACTAGGCCTATCTACACAAGTGAGGTACCATTATTATCGTGAGACTTAGGGAAACACAGAATAGTAGATCAAGGGGCATATGTATCAGGAAAGCGTTTTGCGAGTCCTTATTAGCGAATTTTAGCGATTCGCTATTAAGGACTCGCAAAAGGCAATGTATGTAGGATTCCCAATATTAATTGCGATTCCTAAGTATTCCTTAATTGCGAATCGAAATTGCGATTCGCAATTAAGGAATACCTTCCCATTCATTCCTATGGGCATAGAGGCCCATAGGAATGAATGGGAAGACATTCGCAATTTGCGAGTACCCATTAGGTACTCGCAAATTGCAAATGCAATTTCAAGGGTGCAAGGGTGTCAAAAGGTCACCCTGTTGCACCCCTGAAATAAGCATGTGTGCATATGTGGCGCACATACATGCTCGCATGAAAAATTGAAAAAAAGTGCATTTTTCAAAGAAATCGCAAATTACCACCAACTTGAAATTGGTGGTAATTTGCGATTTCTAAAGGCAAAATCGCACAACTTGGGTGCTTCCAGAATTGCATTTAAGGAATCGCAATTTGCGATTCCTTACATTCGCAGAGTAGGGAATCGCAAATTTTGCGAATCCTTATTGTGCGAGGGCCTTTTGGGATAATACATCCCAAAAGGCTTTTTCCCGTTCGCAAACGGGCCGATTCTGAGAATCGGCCCGTTTGCGTATGGGAAAAAGGCTTGATACATATGCCCCCAAGTGTTATTACTATTTGTCTTTCTTTGCATTTCTGCCTTCCAAATGTAAGACAGCGTGTAAAAAAGAAGTCATTTTGAACAGTACCCTCTTATTCACATGCTAATATGGGTACCCACAAATTCAGAGATGCACAAATAACCACTGCTTCTAAACTCCATATCTTGTTCCAATTCCAGAAATACATAGGTTTCCTTGACACCGATTTTTCACCCTTTCTATTTTACCAAATTAATTACTGTATACCCTGTACACAATGAAAAAACATTGCAAGGTGCAACTCAGTTATTGGCTCTTTGCACCTCAGATTCTTGGTGAACCTACAAGCCTCATATAACCCTGCAACCAGAAGGATCCCGTGGACGTAACGATATATAGCTTTAAAAAATCTACCATAGTTAGAAGAAGTTACAGGTGAAAATATAGGAACAAATGGCTGTTTTTTTCAACAAAATTTCAATATTCTTTTATTTTAAGTGTTACTTTCTATAGGAAAACCTTGAAGGATCTACACAAATGACCCTTTGCTTAATTCAGAATTTTGTCTTCTTTTCAGAAATGTATAGCTTCCCAGGATCCATTATTGGTTTCACACCCATTTCTACCACTAACTGGGAGGAAGTTGAAAGCACAAAATAGGAAACATAGGCTATGTCCCAGTAAAATTCAAAAACTGTGTAGAAAATTTTGAATCTCTACTCTGGATGAGTTCTTCTTTTATTGAATTTACAGTGCTTGTGTCGTATTTGATACAGAAATATGAAGTGTGTTTGTCACATTCGATGCAGTATTATTCTGTTTGTCACATTTGATATAGTATTATGAAGTGTGTTTGTCACATTTGATACAGTATTATTGTTTGTCACATTTGATACAGTGTTATGACGTGTTTATGTCACATTTGATTCAGTATTATTAAGTGTTGCCTATATTGCATTTTGTGGCCGCCAGTGTGCCGGTGATTTTGCATCAGAATCGCGCTTGCGGGCCCAAACGGCCGCCAGAGGGCGTGAAACGCTCCTTGGCTGCCGCGTTAGTAAAGCGTTCATCGAGCGCTTCACTTACAGGTTCTGTTTTCTCTTTCATTTAGGCTTTATTTGCGGCGCTAACGTTTGCGGTTACTCGTGCGACCATTCTTGTCCCTTCACGAGTCACTTCTGAGGCGGGTGCGGTGTCGATTGCTGACCGTTACGGGCGTGGCTCTCCAGGACCTCGAGAGCGCGTCGCTCCCTTGGGAATTTACAATCGGCACGCGTGCTTCAAAAGAAACGGTCAGAAGCGCTATGCAGCCGATCGCGGACCCGCTCTACACCCCAGGCCTATCTTAAGCGCATATTCACCGTTACGATTTTCATTGGGTTTGGCGTTGGTCGAGGACAAGGCAGACAGGCACAGTGGCAGGAAATCGCTTTGGCAAATTCAACCCCTCCAGAGGTGGTTCCTGACTCCGTGGTTCAAGAGCTGCTGACAGAGGGCTGTCCCAAGAACGTGCTAACGGTGAGTCCAAAATTTCCATCTCACATGGCGGTAGGGGGCAGGTAGGCCCAGTTCTTAGGCAATTGGCAGGAGATAGCCACATTGCCCACAGCCCCTAGTATTTTCTCATTCAAACACGGTTCTCATAGACCGAGAGATTAAACAGATGTTAGCGAAACAGGCCATCATCCCCTCTCTCCAACACACCCAAGGTTTTCTGAGTAACCTTTTTCTGATGGAGAAACACGACGGAGGTCATCACCCGGTTATCTATCTGAAAGAGTTTAACAAGTGGCTGATCTATCGCCATTTCAAAATAAAAGGGATTCATCTCCTGCAAGATCTGCTCCGCCTAGGAGACTGGATGGTGTGCCTCAACCTCAAAGATGCATACTTCTCGATCCCGACCTTTCCTTCCCATCGCAGATTCCTGCAGTTCCAATGGAAAGGCCAGGTGTTTGAGTTTATCTCCCTCCCATTCAGTCTGTCTTCGGTTCCTTGGTGCTTCACCAAGGCCCTCATACCTGTCATGGAACATCTGCGAGCTCGCGGGATCCGTTGGATTGTCTACTTAGACGACATTCTGTTGTTGGATCAATACCCTCAACATCTTTTAGAACACTTAAGATGGCTGTGATTCATCTCGAGTCTCCAGGCTTCATCATTAAGGCAGAGGAATCCCATCTTCCCCTGACACAGTCTCTTACCTTCCTCGGCTTCGTCATAGACTCGGTACAGTCTTCACTCAGCCTCCCATCCAGGTAGTTAGCAAAGATCAGACAGAGCAAAATATCACTGCCGCAGGTGGCACAGATAGTGGGACTCGTCTCTTCCTCGATACAGGTGATGTTCCCAGGGCCCCTGCTATATCAAGCTTTACAGCGCCTGAAGGCCTTCCATCTTCATCGCGGCTTGTCTTACACGGAACTGGTACCCTTAACTCCAGACACCAGAGAGGAGATGCGATGGTGGTTATCTCACATGGACTCGTGGAACGACAGGGACATTTTCGGCTCCAGTCCCTGTCATCTAGTCGGACACCAGTATGACAGGTTGGGGCGCCCGTTGTTATCTGCAGGCAGAAGTTGGTCTCTCAAGAAAAGGCCTTACATATCAGTTGTCTGGAGCTACTGGTGGGTTCCTTTGCAGTCAAGTGCTAGACCAAGGACAAAATCCAATGTTGTGCCGTTCTGAAGATGGAGAATGTCTCAGCGGTACTTTACATCAGCCTCCTAGAGCAGAGGTCTTCAAACTTTTTTGCTCTGAGCCCCCCCCCCCACCCCTCCCCCCAAGCAAAATGTTTTGAAGTCGGGCCCCCCTCAAAAAACGTATGTCAAGAAAATGAGGAGTGGAATGGGCAGGGGTGAGCTCCAGGACAGCGCTTAGTAGATCATTTCAGGGGTATTTTTCTGTAGCACGTAATCTACGCTATATGTGAGGCTTATGAAAGTACAAATATATTACCCCAAAACAGAAATGGACCTATCATTTGTAATCTACACAATGACCCCCCCCTGCCCCCATATAGCACCATTTCCTCTGGGCTATCTCTTTGATGCTATCAAAGGAGCTCACTACTTTCCTCTTTCTACTGGAACGATACCCTACTGGCCTCCTCCCTGTCTTCCCCTCTACTCACCTTGAAGGAAATGTGCATGCTAACAGAGGTCGAAGCGGACGGGATCTATGGGGTGCCACATGCCCCATGCTTTTTTAATTTTACAAAAGCAGTTCCCATACTTTTCGTTAAAAACACAACCACCTCTGAGCAATTGTTGTGGCCCTAGAAGTGCCTCTGTGTAAAAGTGAAGGGAGTTTGGGGTTGGGGGCGGAGTTTACCTGTGCGTGAAGCTCATGGAGGGACACAAAGCTAAGGAGGAAACAGTCATTCTCACCAGGGTGCCTGCTACCTGAAAGAATGCAAATGTGTTCAATTGGTTAATCACCACAAGTAAAGGCAGCTTGGAAGCCAGTTTAGGATTTAATTGATGGAGGCACCTGAGGCTTCATGTGGACAATGAGCTATTCTTTTTGATATTTAGGGGCAGATTTACTATTTTTCATGTAGTGCACTGCAGCAGCCGCAAATGCCGTGCTGTGCTACGTGATAAGGAGAGAGTAGGAGAACGCCCTATTTACTAAAATAAGGCACTCTCCTCCCCTCCCCTCCCCTCTCACTAGCGCCAGCACTGAAATCAGCTGCTGTGCGCCACGGAGACACCTTTGCGCCATGGTCCAAGGATATCTCTGTGAGTCTAGCATAGGTTTTGTACTGGAAGGAAGCCTTCCAGTACAAAATACTATGCACAGACTCACTTTAACCATTTTCCCACTTTGTATGTGTGCTGTAAAGTGCAGCTCACATGCAAAGTCGGAAAAGGAAGGAGAAATGAAAGCATATCTCCTTCCTTGCGCCTACTTGAAAAGGGCACAGTTTTTTCACGCTACACCCAATCTCCTTTATTTAGTAAATTGGGTTTAGCGTGAGAAACCTTGGGTGGTTGCATGCGAACACCCATGCACCACCCTTGGTACGCCCCCATGGCGCAAAGTAATGCAAAGCAGCGCCATGTTCTGCTTCGCATTACTTTTCCGTTACTTCCAGCGCTAAACAAGTTTAGCGCTGGAAAGTAAGTTGGGAAAAAACGATTTTGTGCCGATTTGCGTCACTTTTGTGACGCAAACACGGCGCACAATATTGGTAAATCTCCCCCCAAAAGTCAGGGTGTTTAAAGCTGAGTTCTAGAAAGTGTACTTTTAATAGACAAATGTTTGCACTAGGTATAGTTTACCTATTGCTAAATTATATATGTTGAAAGCACTTGTTTCATCTTAAAACACCAAATCATTTTGCAGCAGTCTACCTTATGCAATGTATAATACAAATTTTAAATAATGACTTGCGTATTCACAGTGCTTTCTGCTCCAAGCTGGGACCTTGTAGCACTATGAATACACAAGCCATTATCCCTCACATCTGCAGTGGTCACATTACTCAAATGAAATTTCAGAATGTAAAAGAATGTATTTCTATCTGATTAGCTTACCTTCTATTTATTTTTCAGTTAAGGTTTCTACATTATTTTATATGCCATTAACTGAAAGTGAAAAACAAAACACTTAAAGAATATTTTCTTCTTTATAGCCACGTTTTTGACCCTGCCACCACATGGCTAAAAGGAAAAAAATATTCTGTAAGAGTCTTGTTTTTCCACTTTCAGTTACCTGCATATAAAATAATACAGAAACCTTACACGAAAAATAAATGCAAGTTAAGCTAATCCGATGGAAATGCATTCTTTAAATTACGAGGTCCCCGTGTATGTTTTTTTTAACCAATTCAAGGACTGCATGTAAATGAAGCCAGCCTGGAAACGTTCCAAGTTGCGCTTCCAGGCCATCTTCATTTACAAGTGCTTGTGAGCCATTTGCGCCCCCCTAGGAATGCAGCCACGGCCCCCCAGGGGCCGCGCCCCACAGTTTGAAGACCTCTGTCCTAGAGGGAGCAAGGTCCAAACTATAGATCTTGCCAGGGAATTTTGGGAATACTGCCTATCTCACAAACTCTCAGTGACGGCGGAACAACTTTCTGGTGCTTCCAACACAGTGGCGGATTGGAACTCCAGACACCTTCAGAATTCTAGCATGTGGAGACTCGACCCCAAGATTTTCCTAGCCTTGACCAGCAGGTGGGGTCAGTTTTCGGTGGATTTGTTCACATCCCGTCTAGACCGTCATCTGGACCGGTTCTTCAGTTGGAGACTGGATTCCATGGCGGCAACGACAGATGGGTTCTTGTAGGATTGGAGCTTGGAATGGGTGTATGCGCTTCCCCTGTTCTCAGTGATCATTCACCTGACGGCACACGTCAGGAGGCAGGGAGCAAACCTGTTCCTGGTAACTCCCCTTTTGGGAATCTCAAGTTTAGTATCCAGTTCTGATGGAACTTTCCCTCTACCCCTATATCCGCCCCTCCTAAAGGATCCCTCCGGGAATCTCCACAACATGGTGTTGGATTAATCGCTCCGCCTCATGGCGTGGCGGATTACCGGAGACAATGGCAAGTCCCAGGCCTTTCACAACAATCTCAAGATCTTCTAGCACAAGCATGGGCCTCCTTCACGGTATGCAGATGTAAATTCGCTTGGTACAGGTGGTCACTTTGGTGTTTTCAATGGGAGCTGAATCCTGTGGGCTCCAGGAGTGTCCCGGTGTTAAATTTATTTGCGGAATTGGCAGCCAAGCTGTTACGGGCCATCCAATTTTCTGTTCTTTCGGAATCAAGATGCTCATCCTGATGGCATGCTCACAGAATACTCAGTCTTTTTTAATGATGGCAGAGTAATGAGTATCTCTCACAAAAAGAATTTTCAGGGAAGTTGGCCATGCTCATTTGCTTGATGTCATGTCGTAGAGTTTCTGTTAGAAATGGGGTTTCTGGTTGACTAGGGTATACACCTAAGCCAGGCAGGCAGAACCCACCACTCTAGATAACCTCTGCTCTCTCCGTTGGTAGCTTGGCAGAGCAGTCAGGCTTATCCCAGAGGCAATATGTAAAGCGTTTGTGCAACACACACACACTAGTGACACACTAGAATACCTAAATCATAAATCCTCATCACTTTGTCCTAAGACGATTGTCATAATACATGTAGTGCATTCACGTATTACTGGTAGGGCTACACACGTCATGAAACCATTGTCACCTACAACGCCATTACCAGAGATACATTGTTATGACCACAGAGCTGGGTAGGGCCTTACTCAGTAAACATTATCATCTTAGGGCACTTCGTATCAGGGCAGACAACGCAGGTGAATGTAGTAACTTGCATTAATTGCTGTCATACCCTCCAACATTCAATAGCCCCAGAAGCACCTAGGCCTCTGTTGGGCTCGTTACCTTAAAACTTACTGCCACGCAGGCAGACACAGAACTTAGGCCGCCGGAACACTGGCTTGCTTACTGCAAGTGCTGTGGTAATTTTCAGCAGATTCGTGAGGGGCGGTAACCTGTCTACCCGAGGGGCCTCCGTTGAGGACTCGCCCCGGGATTGTCACCGGTGAACACCCGTGCCCTCAGGTAATGTAACAATTAAGACCACGCCTCCCAGCCGGCAGAGGGGAAATGGAAGGCGTTGCACTGCCATCCCTTGGCACTCCGCAGTGTTCCTTGGCCCTGTGAGGCAGATGTGAAGGGGCACACGGTGCAAACTTCTCCTTCCCTGGCGGGTCACGGAGCGAAGTGTCTGGCGACTTCACTTCTTCTCTTCCGGGCCCCACCCTCTGTGACGTGGTAGTTGCAAAGCCACGTGGAGGTGGGACTCCCGCCTGGGATATCCTCCTCCTTTGGCTGCTCCCTTGCTCCAGGCACGGCTCCCAGTGCCGCGCTGCCTCGAGGCGAGCTGCTCTGACCTGCGGTGCCTGTGCCATAATCCTGTTCAGCCCGGGGCCGAGTAAGCAGATCCCCGGCTATAATTTTGTGGATGCAGTGCAGCACGAGCTGAAAACCGACACAGCACTTTACGTGAAAACAGCGCTCCTCACACACACTGATCAGAAAGCAAGCAACCAAACGCTCCTACCGTTTGGAGAAGTAAAGCGCTCAACACACGTTTTGCTCCAAAGTAAAAAAATGTGAACGGCACAGCACTCACCGTACTGGCTAATTCAGTAAGCACCTCCTCAGCTGGGGGTTGGCAATCCAGTGCTCTATGATTTTCTGGAAGAACACACCAACTCCCCCAGCAGTGCAAGGGAGTTTAGTTCAAGATCAATAGATCGTGTGAAGCTCTAGAAATTAAAAGTAAAGCGTAGTACTCAGGATGAGGACTTTGATGTCCCTGAGACTTCAGAAACAGGAGGCCAGCACACGCAGGCCCTTGGAGATTATTCTTCAAGCAGGTACAAGCAAAGTTCCAGTCTTTGTCCTTTCCTTGGCAGAAACAGCAACTACAGGCCAACCCCACACAGCACTTAGCAAAGAGGCAGTAATCCTCCTCACAGCTCTTCAGCTCTTCTCCTTGGCAAAGGTTCCTCTTGAGTCCAGAAGTGATCTAAAGTTCTGGGGTTTTAGGTGTAATACTTATACCCCAAGGACATTTCAAACCTAGGCTCCGGTTTAGAGACTTTGAAGCTGGGAGACTAGGCTCGAGTCTCGGCTTCGGCCCAACAACCTGTGATTCTGGGCAAATCAATTCATGTCCCTGTGCCTACCAAAATGAATGTGTCCTGGTGTAACGTAACTGGTGCTCATGTAAAGCGCTCCAATACCTTCGGGTCAAGCTCGCTCTATCTAAAACTGCAAAAAAAAAATCCTTGGATTCCTGGAGGAAGTGTACATCAAGAGAACTCACTAGTGGGATTTCCTCCATCATCCAACCTTGTGCATTACCACCCCACTCTATATCAAGCCCTAGTTTCCTCCTTGTGTTGCCCCTTGTTGGCTGCCTGCAGAAGGCTGGGTCCATAAGAGACCAACCATGTTCCTCCTTTCTGTTAGATTGCGGGTGAGTTTCCAGTCTGTGTTACACATAGCTCTGGATCAGCAGACTGATTGATTTACAAATATTAAGACAATTCCTCTATTTTGTATTTATTGCCTTTGTATACTGGCTATGCTGCCTGTTGGCTGCTTCAGAGATGCTTCAGCGCATTTAGCAATAAGATGGTGGTTATCAACAGACAACTGAGTTACTAGAGTTCCAATTCACAAATACTCATTAACAAAAGTTGGAAGTTCAATCCTCTATGCTTACTCATACATTTTAAATGAATTTATTACTTTTTGGGTAATGAAATACATTGCTATTTCTGTGTTTTGCAAATATAACAAGGTTAGGTTTTTGATCTGAAAATCGACCACAAAAGTGCATTTTCAACTGAAATGTTTTCGATTAACTTCAAAGGGAAGATATTTTCTCCATGAAAATCCCCTTGCCTTAAACTACTATCCTTCTCCATGCTCACCCTGAAAATCATTTACTGCCATCCTTTCGAGCAGCAGATTCATGAGCATGCACGGGAAACTCTCTGCCATTTTATTTTGCATCCTATGTGGCTCCCACAAAATCATATATTCTGAACTAACTGATGAAGTGTATTTTTTTAAATTTGTGTCTGTATATCGTTTTCCAGTTTTCAGCGTAAGAGGCTGTGATAAGCTGGCCTGATATATGATGTCCACTAATGTAATTGGGCACCCTGCACCAGTCCAGACAACCCTTATGGTGATTTAAGAGGTCTTAGGCAACCTTAGAAAGCTCTCTAAGTGGTAGCTGTGGAGAGCAGCCTTCAGGCTTAGTCCAGAAGGAGTGCAAAGCAGCTTGTTTTACCAGAATGCAATCTTATATGTATAGATTAACCGCGGCGCGAATTCCGCCGCGGTGCGGCGGTTTGAAAGAGTGGGTGGGCCGCGTCGGCCAACGGACGTGCGCAGCACTAGCGAGGTAGTGCTCGCGACGGCCGTTGGCCGACGGAAGCACGGAAGGGGTTAAGTGAAAAAGAACCACACAACGTATTTATAAAAAAATTGTATTTATTATATAATACTCTCTAACAAATACAAAAATCTCCTACCCGGAGATATGCACAATGCTCACAATACTTTGCATAGAAATTACGTAAATAGCATAAAATACACAGTGGACCCCAGGGGGGGACCAAACCATATACTAAGAAAGTGGTATAAGAACCACAACTCGGGTCAAAACAGTGTCGAGAGGACGGAGAAGTGCTGGGGACCTAAGAACCACACAAGGTGAGCAGATGGGGACCCCACGGAGAGCGTGTACAGTGGGCGAACACGACTGCGTTCTCCGTACAAATCAACTTGTAAGTCACGGTTGGAATTTTACATATTAAGGACCCTTCCCAGTGGACCCTGAAGAAACCCCGTTTAAGACAGAAGGTTGGAGAGCCACCCCACCCGTGGATACCCTAGTACCCACCTTGCCTACACCAGGGAAGCCGGTTGCATAGGTGTGAAGTGGTGTCGGAAACCGCCGTCGAACCCAATGGAGGAGTACAGGATAGTGCCGCTATTGGAGAAGGAGAAAGTGTCCGGTGGAATCCGAAGGTTGATTCAGGATGAGAAGTACCTGCAAGCAGACAGGACAGAGCCTATTTCAGTCATGATTGACCAGGAGATCTGGAAGATGAATGGCCACCGATGTCGGGTGTTGCAGGAGAGTTGACGGTGACCTTGACTCTGCGGCTGTGAGGACCAGGCGATGCTGAGGAAGACCAGGAGCCGTGCACGAGCTGTCCCACGTCGGATGTCGAGTGCTGAGGGGTCGGTGTCCGGCGGGAGCACCAACAAGCCTTGGCAAATGCAACCAACGCAGAAGTCGAAGAAGCTGCAATGTCGGGACCAGCAAGGTCCAGTGGACTCACCACAAGCAGGGGAGTCAGCGCAGCCCACGAGCAATCAGGGGAGCCCAAAAGAAACAAAAGTGACCCTCAACAGGACCCACAGGCCGGAGTCACTGGAGTCGCAAGAGGACCTCGAGCAGCTCACCAAAAGATGCAGACCACGGTGCAAGCAATGCAGTGTGGACGAAGATTCTGGTCACTGGAGATGCTTGCGGTTGGGGCTACTTGGAGCCCAAAGATCTTGGTGGAAGGAAGTCAATAAGCCTTTGCAACTGCAAGTTGACGCGATGCACAGGGGTTCGGTTCCTGCAGCTCCCACGAGGGATACTGGCCTCAAACTTGGTGAGAGGGCAGGTCAGGCCTCGAGAGCTGTGTAGAACCACTACCTATGTTGCAGAACCTTTCAGAGTCCATAGGAGCTCAGGATCAGCAGACCCGTCAGCTTAGTTGCGGTGTCTGCGAATGCAGGGAAATGACGCCATCACTTCAAGGGAAATTCCTTCAGGTGTCATGGATACCCACAGGCCTTGGAAGTGTCCTGTATGGTGCACAGGCACAAATGATGCAGCAGACTGAAAGGGGACGAAGTCGAGCCCAAACGAATTATAGCGAAGTCCTGAGTGTCCAGACGGAAGAAGTAGAAGTGGTTTCTAAATTGAATCTTGTCCCACAACAAATCTAGGACCTACACCCAGTGAAGCCCTTAAGTATCCTAAGGTAAGGGTTGGTACGATTTAGGGGAGCCTCCCAGGGCAGGGTTTGGACACGGCTCCCAGAGCTGGTTTGCACTGGACTATGCACGAGAACACCAAATGTGCCCCTCATGCAGACTGAGTGGCGCTGGCAAGCGCACCCACCTGGCCCCAATACACTAAATCCTGTCTGGGAGGTAGCCACACCTCCCTGTGACAGGATACCTATTGTTCTGCCTTCCCCTGCTCGAGCTTGGCACAGCAGCAGAAGGGCAGAATTGTGTCTCTGGTCGGCAGCAGCCATGTTGTGCTGTCCGGGTCTAGAAGACTGGCACCAAGAGCACTGAGAGCCTAACAGAGGGCTCTTCCAGTGCTTAGAATCATACCTCCCAGACCGTTTACGGTGTGGGGGTATGATTCCAGCATGTTTGATTCCAAACATGATGGGATTCGTTGCAACCAATTTCAAGATGGTCATTGCGTAATTACGCGGTGCCCCTCTATATAGTATATGGCTGCTTCACTTACAACCTAGTAGAATGGACTCCTTAGGCTGTAGTGGTGTCCTGCTCATGCAGGGGCACCCTCACCCTTGGAACCAAGCACCCTGCCTTCAGGATTGCGAAAGGCCTGCTATAGGGGTGACTTATAGGTTTTAAGTGCATTGAACCTAGATATAGGAAACCTATATCTTTCGTAAGTGGTGCTAGCAGCAGCTTACACAGATTGCAATGGCAGGCCTGTAGTTACAGTTTGAATGGTCTCCCATGGGTGGCATAATACATGCTTCAGCCCATGTGGGCTGAAGCATGTACCTCTGGGGTACCTATGCTCTGGGTACCTTAGTACCATATAGTAGGGACTGATAAGGGTACCCCAGTATCCAATCTGGGATGTGCCTAAGTACTGAACATAACAATTTAAGGGAGAAAGCAGATAGACTGGGTTCCTGATTAGCAGGATCCCAGTCAGACTAGTCAATAACAGAGTATCACTAGGGAAAAAGTGTAGGTAACCATAAAAGCAGATCCTACTTTCCTCACCCTCCCCTCATCCAAATGTAACAAGTTGAGTCTTCATTTTCTATGTGGAAATATCTAGAGAGTCCATCTGCATTGGCATGGTTACTCCAAGGTCTATGTTCCACTGTATAGTGCATCCCCAGTAGGGAAATGGACCACCTCAAAAGTTTGGGGTTTTCACCCTTCATCTGTTTAAGAGGGGCTTATGGTCTGTGTGAACAATGAAGTGAGTACCAAACAAGTATGGCCTCAACTTCTTCAGGGCCCAGACAACAGCAAAGGTCTTCCTCTCAATAGCTGACCAACGTTTCTGTCTGGGGGTCACCCTTCTGCTAATAAAAGATACTGGTTGATCCTGGCCCTCTGCATTCAGTTGTGATAACTCAGCCCCTACCCATAACTCAGATGTATCTGTTTGCACAATGAAAGTTTTTGAGCTATCAGGACTCTGCAGAATGGGAGCAGTGCACATGGCCTGCTTGAGGTTATCAAATTTCTTTTGACAGCTTACTGTCCACTGAACGTTCTTGGGCATTATCTTTGATGTCAGATCATTCAGAGGAGTCACTATGGACCCATATCCCTTCACAAATCTTCTGTAATACCCAGTCAGGCCCAAGAAAGCTCTGACCTGAGTCTGGGTAGTTGGAGCAACCCATTCCATTATGGTCTGGATTTTGCTCTGTAGTGGTTGAACCTGGCCTCTACCTACCTGTTGCCCAAGTACACAACCTTGCTCTGCCCTATTTGGCACTTAGTGGCCTTGATAGTGAGGCCTGATTTCTGCACAGCCTCCAAAACATTCTTGAGGTGGACCAGGTGATCCGCCCAGGTGGAGCTAAAGACAGCAATGTCATCTAGATATGCTGCACTATAGGCTTCCAGACCTGTTAGAACTTTGTTAACCAACCTCTGGAATGTGGCAGGTGCATTCTTCAAACCAAAGGCATTACAATAAATTCATAATGCCCACTAGGGGTCGAAAAATGCAGTTTTTGGCTTGGCATTCTCAGCTAGTCTGACTTGCCAGTAGCCAACAGTCAGACCAGATGTACTCAGAAATTTGGCTGAGGCCAAAGTATCTATAAGTTCATCTGCCCTGGGAATTCGATGAGCATCAGTCCTAGTGACTGCATTGAGACCTCTGTAGTCTACACAAAACCTCATTTATCATTTTCCACCCTTGGTGTGAGGTTTAGGTACTAGGACTACTGGGCTAGCCCGAGGGCTATCTGAGGGTTCAATTACTCCCAACTCCAGCATCTTTTGGACCTCTGTCCTGATGTAATCTCTGACATGGTCAGGCTTCCTGTAGATTTTATTCTTAACAGGTAGACTCTCACATGTATCCACTTCATGGGTACACCAGGTGGTTTGACTGGCTGTCAGGGAAAACATATGCCTGAACTGATTGAGGACTTTCCTGCAATCAATCTGCTGTTGATCATTGAGGCTGCCTGCCAAGGCCACTCCATCTACTGATCCATCATCAGGATTCTGAGAAAGGATTTCAGGGAGATGGTCACTCTCTTCCTCTTGTCTCTCGTCACTTGCCATGAGCAAGCCCATGTCAGCCCTGTCAACAAAAGGTTTTAGCCTGTTCACATGAAGTACCCTATGGGGACTTCTGGGAGTGCCTAGGTCCACCAAGTAGGTGACCTCACCTTTCTTCTCAAGTATAGTGTGGGGTCTACTCCACTTGTCTTGGACAGCTGCTGGGGCCACAGGCTCCAACACCCACACTTTCTGACCTGGCTAGTAAACAGTCAGGACAGCATTTTGGTCATGCCAAGTTTTTTGAAGTTCTTCGCTGGCCTCCAGGTTTTTGCTGGCCTTCTTCATGTACTCTGCCATGCGAGAACGCAGGCCACGTACATAGTCCACTATGTCCTGTTTGAGAGGTAACTCCCATCCCTCCTTCACCAGACACAAGGGACCCCTAACTGGATGTCCAAACAGAAGTTCAAAAGGGCTGTAGCCAACCCCCTTCTGAGGAACCTCTCTGTAGGCAAAGAGAAGGCAGGGAAGTAGAACATCCCATTTTCGCCTAAGCTTTTCTGGGAGACCCATGATCATACCCTTTAGGGTCTTGTTGAACCTTTCAACAAGCCCTAACCTTTCAACAAGCCCATTGCATTGAGGATGGTAGGGTGTGGTGAATTTGTAATTCACTCCACACTCTTTCCACATTGCAGTTATTTAACTTTACATGAAGTTGGTACCTCTGCCAGTTAGAACCTCCTTACGGAAGCCCACTCTGGAAAAAGTTCTCAAGAAGGCACTGGCCACTACAGGAGCTGTAGTGGTTCTAAGGGGAATAGCTTCTGGGTATCTAGTGGCATGGTCCCACCACCACTAAAATATAACTGTGCCCAGATGCTGTTGGAGGGTGCATGGGAGCAAGAATGTCAATCCCAAGGGAACCCCTCCCAAACCACTCTCAAAAGGGAACCCCAACCACTGGAAGTGGAATTAAGGGGGCCTTTGTGATGCCACCTGACTTACCACTGGCTTGGCAAGTGGCACAGGAGCGACAAAACTCCTTAGTGTCCTCAGACAAATGGGGCCAGTGAAAGTGAGGGACCAGCCTGTCCCAGGTCTTGCTTTGCCCTAAGTGTCCTGCCAGAGTAATATCATGTGCAAGGGTGAGCAGGAAACCTCTAAACGTCTGGGGTATAACCAACCTCCTGGTGGCACGAGACTTGGGGTCACTTCCCTCTGAGTAAAGAAGTCCTCCATCCCAGTAGATCCTATGGGACCTACTGATATTACCTGTAGCCTCAGCAGCAGCTTGCTGTTTGAGGGGTTCAAGAGAGTGGCAGGCTTGCTGCTCCAAACTCAAATCTGCTCTGGAAGGGCCCCCTGCCCCCAAGAACTCAGCCTGATCAGGCCCACGTTCCTCTGAGGCAGTACCTTCACAGAGGCTAAGATCATCTCCCTCAAGAGACTGATCTTCCCTCTGAGTCTGTGAGGAGGGCAAAGCCTTACCCCTCCTGCTCCTTCTCTTGGAAGGCACCTGGTCCATTGTTCCAGGATCCAGGGCCTGTTCAGTGGTAAGATGTTTGGCCTGAGCCCTTGTCACAGCAAACACACTTGCAGAGATGTCCAACATTTCTGCATGAGTCCTGAACTCTACTTCAGCCTAGGCTGAAGCTTCCAAATCATTGCCCAATCTATAGGTAGGTCTGAAGATACCACAACCTTCTTAGGTCCAGTTACCCCTCTGCAGCTGAGATTCACAACTGGCAAGGAATGGTCAGTCCTGACATTGCTAGCATTGGTCACTTGTTACACTTGTCCAAGTATGATCTGGTCAGGAGACACAAGTTTCTCTGTCACCATCGTGACACTGGCCCCATGGTCTCTTTTCCTTTTATTAAAGGCTGTTGCCTGTACTTGCCCAAGTTAGTGGGACATACCAGTATGGTGGCAAGATCTGTGCCACCATGACAGACCAAAACAGCCTGAGCTGGAGTACTGACTAAGTCAAAACCCACCTCAGAACCCAAGGTTAACCCTACTAATCCCTTGGGGGCTGTACTACCACTTGTGCTGGAGCTAGGGGGTGCAGTTGCCTTAGGGGCATTGGTAGTAGAATTTCCCTTGGTTTTAGGACAATCAGCATCCTTTGTCCAATGGGTCTTTACCTTACAGGCATAGCACCAAAGTTTCTTCTTACCTTTCTTGGATGTTTGTGACTCCCCCCCCAGATGCAGGTTTTTGGGGCCCTTGGGAAGACTCTTTCTTATCTTTGCCCTTACTTCTTCTGGTCACCACCATTACCCTGGTTTTTCTGCTTCACCCTGGTGCGAACACATTTGTCTGCCTTCTTTCCCGATTCTTGGGGAGAGGTAAGATCAGACTCCACCAGGTACAGGTGCAAACGCTGGTTCTGACAATTATTAAGGATCTGCTCCCTCATAATCAAATTCTACAATCCTTGGTGGTCATGCACTTTACTCCCATTTAGCCAGCCTTCCAGAGCGTTAATGGCACTATCCACAAAATCTACCCAGTCCTGGTCTGTGCTTTCTGTGTATCTCTGAACTTAATCCTGTATTGTTCAATAGGTAATCCAAACCCATCAATGAGAGCACTCTTCAACACTGAGTAATTATCAGCATCCTCTTCTCTAACAGTGAGGAGCTTGTCTCTACCTTTGTCAGCAAAGGAGAGCCACAAGATAGCTGGCCACAGCTCTTGAGGGACCCTCTGAACTTTAGAGGCCCTTTCTAAAGCAGTTATCCATTTGTGGATGTCATCCCCAACATGGTAGGGAGGGATTATCTTGTTCAGGTTCCTGTGGTCAAAAGAAGTTTCTCTAACTCTAGGGACACTGTTGCTGCCACCATGGGACTCTAGTCCCCATTTCTTTCTTGCTCTCTGGACTGCTAGGCACTCTTTGTCAAGGGCCAACTGCTCTTGCCTGAGCCTAAGACTTGCTTTCTCAAGTTCATTCATTTGGTATTCGCTATCCAAAGAGTTTTCCCTCTTCCTAGATATAGAGGTCCCTACTGACTGTCCTGAAGCATTGGATTCTCTAGAGGAGGATCTAGACCTCCTTGGTCTACTCTGCACTCTTCCAGGAGGAACAATGGGGGCTTCCTCTGGGCCACCTGCAGGATCCTCTGGGAGATCTGAGTTTTCCAGGTGGGAGTCATTAGGCTCCTCCTGGTCAGGGTTAGATTCAAGGTCATAAAGGGGTTCCCCTCCTGGCCTATCTTCAGTCCCCTGCCCACCCACTCTTTCCTGTTCATCTGACCCACTGGAGCCTGTAGATCTAGGTGGAAGGAAGTCAACAAGCCTTTGCAACCGCAAGTCGACGCGATGCACAGGGGTTCGGTTCCTGCGGCTCCCACGAGGGATACTGGCCTCAAACTTGGTGAGAGGGCAGGCCTCGACAGCTGTGGAGAACCACCACCTGTGCTGCAGAATCTTTCGGAGTCTGTAGGAGCTCAGGATCAGCAGACCGGTCAGCTTAGTTGCGGTGCCTGCGAATGCAAGGAAGTGACTCCTTCACTTCAAGGGAGATTCCTTCAGGTGTCTAGGATGCCCACAGGCCGTGGTAGGTTCCTGTACGGTGCACAGGCACAGACGATGCAGCAGACTGAAAGGGGGACGAATTCGAGCCCAAACGAAGTCCAGCGAAGTCCAGAGTGCCCAGACTGTAGAAGTGGAAGTGGTGTCTGAATTGAATCTTGTCCCACGACGAATCTCGGGACCCACCCTCAGGTAAGCCCTTAAGTACCCTAAGGAAAGAGTTGGGACGATTCAGGGGACCCTCCCACGGGAGGGTTTGGACAGGGGGGAGGTTACTCCCATGTATTTTGTCCAGTTTCGCGCTGGAGCCAACGGCTCCCAGAGCTGGTTTGAACTGGACTATGCACTGGGACACCAAATGTGCCCCTCATGCAGACTAAGTGGCGCTGGAAAGCGCACCCACTTGGCCCCAATACACTAACTCCTGTCTGGGAGGTGGTCACACCTCCCTGTGACAGGATACCTATTGTTCTGCCTTCCCCTGCTCGAGCTTGGCTCAGCAGCAGGAGGGCAGAATCGTGTCTCTGGTCGGCAGCAGCCATCTTGTGCTGACCGGGTGTAGAAGACTGGCACCGGGAGCACTGAGAGCCTAACGGAGGGCTCTTCCAGTGCTTGGAATCATACCTCCCACACCGTTTCCGGTGTGGGGGTATGGTTCCAATATGTTTGATACCAAACATGATGGGATTCGTTGCTGCCAATTTCGAGATGGTCATCGCGTAATTATGCAGTGCCCTTTATATATTATATGGCTGCTTCACTTACAACCCAGTAGAATGGACTCCGTAGCCTGTAGGGGTGTCCTGCAGGGGCACCCTCACACTTAGAACCAAGCACCCTCCCTTCAGGATTGCAAAAGGCCTGCTACGTTATGTTATGTTAAAATGTTTCTAAAGCGCTCGAATACCCATGGGTGTCTTGGCGTTGGTTGGATGGCAGTGAAGGTGAGAGTAATTGGGCGACTAGAGGTTAAAAAGCCAGGTTTTTGTTAGCTTCCTAAAAATCAATATTGTAGGGGCTGCTTTAATGTTCATAGGCAGGCTGTTCCATATAACCGGGGCTTCATAGGTGAAACAACTGCCTCCCCATTTAAGTCTCCTAAAGCTGGGGCGCGACACTGTCAGGGTATTTTTAGAGCGAAGATCTCTGTTTGGTATGTACCATGAGAGGGATTTTTTAAGGTAGCTGGGACCTAGATCATGCAAGGCTTTAAAGGGAAGGCATAATGCCTTGAATTTAATGCGGTTATTTACCGTCAGCCAGTGGAGTTCCTTAATGGAGGTTGAAACTAGGTGGAATTTGGGCAGGTCGAAGACGAGCCTGGCTGCCGCATTCTGTACGCTCTGTAGTTTCTTCATATGTTGTTTTTGGAGCTTAATGAAGAGACCGTTACAGTAATCTAGTTTTGCTAGGATTAGTAAGAAGACAACTGTTTTTCTGGTGGTTAGGGGAATAAAAGGAAGAATCTTTCTGATGATTCTCAGAGTGTTAAAACTGGCCGACACAACTGAGCTAATATGTTTATTAAAATTCAGCTTGTCATCTATTATTATACCTACGTTTTTTGCGTTTTGGACTGGGGTCGGGAGGGTTCCCAACTCTGCTGGCCAGCATGCCGGGCTCCAAAATTGAGGTTTGTTACCAAAGAGTATCACCTCAGTTTTCTCTGAGTTCAATTTGAGACAATGCCCTCCCATCCAGTCACTAACCGCTCTCATACAGTTGTGAAACTGAGAGATGGTTACTTCTGTATTGTTAGCGGCCGACACCACGATTTGGGTGTCGTCTGCATAAGAAGTAGGGGAAAATCCAAAAGATCTAATCAAGGAGGCCAATTCTGAAACATAGACATTGAAGAGCAGAGGGCTTAGAGGGGATCCCTGGGGGACCCCGCACGGAAGTGAGAAGGAGTTAGATGAGAAATTCTCAAGCATGACTGAGTGACTTCTGTTGGTTAGAAATGATTGCGGTAGAGCCATGGCTTTGTCAGCAATGCCCAATTTTTTAAGACGGTTGACAAGAATGACATTGTCAACCGTATCGAAGGCCGTATCGAAGGCCTTTAGGGGTGACTTATAGGTTTTAAGTGCAGTGACCCTAGATATAGGAAACCTATAGCACCAGCTTACACAGGCTGCAATGGCAGGCCTGTAGTTACAGTTTGAATGGTC
Organism: Calotriton arnoldi; assembly: GCA_963921515.1. Taxonomy (NCBI): domain Eukaryota; kingdom Metazoa; phylum Chordata; class Amphibia; order Caudata; family Salamandridae; genus Calotriton; species Calotriton arnoldi. The sequence continues at coordinate 754,539 of CAWUFW010006769.1, forward strand.
TCCCATGGGTGGCATAATACATGCTTCAGCCCATGGGGGACCTCTGGGGTACCTTTGCCCTGGGTACTTTAGTACCATATACTAGGGACTGATAAGGGTACCCCAGTATCCAATCTGGGATGTACCTAAGTACTGAACATAACAACTTAAGGGAGAAAGCAGATAGACTGGGGTCCTGATTAGCAGGATCCCTGTCAGACTAGTCAATAACAGCTTAGCACCAGGCAAAAAGTGGGGGTAACCATCAAAGCAGATCCTACCTTCCTACAGAGGCTAATTCTGTGGTTTTCCAGCAATGCTAACCCTTTTCTTACTTTTTGTGTCATATAGCACCTTAGTGCCCCTTGTTAGAGTCGTATGGAACCTTAGGGCCTCTTGTTATTGTCATAGTTGAGCCCACGCTGAGACTCGAAGCTGGTTCGCCAGCCCCGAAGAGGGCAGCCCTGGCCATTACACCTCACCCTCTCCCCACTTTCATGGTTAGTAGTTGGTTCTGTTTTAGGTGGCGCTAACAGGAGAAATAGGCTGGTGCAAGCTGCATCCTGACGTGAGCCCCAGCACTTATTTTTTTACAAATTAACCACTGGGCAAGAAGAAGTGCACCTGCCCACAACATAGCCCAGGTCTGCCAATTTTGTTTTTGCTTTTTAAAGTCACTATTATTCTGCGGCTTCCGACACTATGTAACTCAACATAAGCTCTGGTCTCTCTCAATTTAAAAAGCCTCATACCAGTTGTGGAATGAAAGATAGGATCAGCAGACGTGGTTTTAACTAACAAGAATCCGAATGACGTATGTCCATGAATGATGCTGCCGAATACCAAATTTCTTAAATTGAAGGACATATGCATACTTGTCTCACCGATTCTGTCAAGGTAACCTCAAATTCTGCTGGGGCAGCCATGCAACAACATGGCTGCAGCCCTGCGTATATTTTTTAGGTCGAGCCTGTGTAGCGCATGTGCTGCTCTGCGAGGCATGCTGTATTCAAGTATGGACATGGAGCTCCGCCTACTCTCTGCCCACATTTTTCATTGCCTTTTGTGTCATTGTCCTTTGTAAATGCTGACTTCTGATTCGTTAATAGGCTTGTTACTCCCTTCTTAGTAGCGCCTTGTCTTCATTTGTAACCTCCCATAAGGACTGGCCCTTTTACTTTTGTTGTTACACAGTATGTCTTATTTAGTCTGTAAGCACTATTTTCTTAAATGAGTTTCTCCTACTGCAGGCACGACATACTTTCCTGCAACATTCAGCACGCCATGCCCGCTTTCACCTTCCAAGCAGCCTGGGACAATGGCGGTCAATTCTTTTAAATGAAATAGGTCTCGCATTTACAAGAGTTTGAGCGATTAGCATTGTAAATGACAATGCCTTTTATTTATGTGTTAATTATCAAAACACATAAATAAAAGGCATTGTCATTTACAATGTCAATAGCTTAAACTCTCGTAAATGCGAGACCTATTGCATTGAAAATGCTTGTTCTGTTATGTGAAATTCCTTATAACTACTGCTGTTAATAAACAAGCGAAGAAGGAACAGCATAATCCTCGCCTCCGTGTTGTTAACAGAAATGAAAACTTTCCTTTATTATAGCTAGGAAATGTTATATTCTAGAAGACATTTAAGAAGCTGTATTTGGCTTTTAGAAGATGCCTCAATCAACAGCAACTACAGGGGAAAAACGTGAAAATGTAAAGTGATAGGAAATTCTCATTCCCGACAATGGGGATGATTCAAACATGTGAATCTATGAAAGATACCAGTTTCTCAAAACTACAGTTACAGTTAAGTAAGTTTGGGTCATGTGTACTATTTATTGGTCATAAAATACTGGTTGCTGTTTATGACCATTATTTTTGCAACCAGTAAAGATTTTAGGAACCGACATATGTGGGGATTTACGAATGGGTTAGTAGTCTGTAAAAAGTTTATATTTTGGTGCCAGATTTGGTCACAAAACATGAATACATATTATAAAGAACTGGTATTTCGAAGGGATGCCGTGATATGCCCCTTCCAAATACCAAGTAACCGGTTCCTGAGACATTAAATGGGTTTAGTGCATTCCAAAACCACATTTAAAATTGCAAACCATTTTCATTTACCAAATTGCAGGGTTTGTGAACACTAAATGTTTCAGATTAAATTGGAGAAAAACTGGATGTCTTTGACTCTCAGTCTTTTATTCCGGGTGCAATGTAGATGAATGCGTTTTAGGTCTGTCCTTTGAAACAGCTTTAGTTGGTTTACCAGACTATTGTTTTTCAATATAATTGTATACAATATACAGTCATACAGGGGCCTTGAGTCAGTGGGCTTCATCCATAGGTTTGTTAAAATGCCATTCACATGTACAGCTTGGGGCAGTCCAAGAGCCCGCTTTACAGATTGGCGTCCTTCACTTTGAGTGACAGCACAAAGTCTGTGCACGTTGTTTATAGCTGCCTAAAAACAGTTCCTTTCTCATCAATCTAATCAATAACAAAGCTTGCTCAAAGTGTGCTTTTCTGTATTATTTATTTTTATTTTAACTTTAAACAGGGTTATACATTTTGCATGCACTTCGAATGTCAGTTCACTGATGGTTTTATTTTCCATTTCCTTTTCAGATTTGCTGTTATAAAATGATTAAGTGACATTATAACATTCTAGTTGCGTATGATTTGAATGCTTGCTTCCTCCTCACTATACTGTTACTGGATTGTACCTGGACCCACGAAATCTTAGTGGGTTGGACACTTCTCCTTAGACTGAAGTAGAATCTCTAGCAGGTCCAAAGTCAGAACAAAGTGCCTCCTTCATATTGGTTGTCCTCAGGGCAATTTAAAATTGCCTATAGTCGAAAAGAGGGGTAATTTGTTGACAGAAATCTTACATCCTGAACTTAACATAACATGTGTATTTGTAAAGCGCACATTCACCCCAGCAACGGGGCATCTTGGCGCTGAATAACAGATGTTTATTGTTACCCAACTCAATGGTACTCATTTTATCGACCTCAAATGGATGAAAGGCTGAGTGGACCCACCAGGATTCGAACCTGTGACCATGAGGTCGAACACAGGCCCCTGCAGTGGATGCATTAGTCCACTGAGCCACCAGACCAGAGCTTTGCTGCCATCAAATGAGTCTGACAGACGTCTTTTTACTTATTGGACGAAACCATGCTTGCTTCTTCCAGTCACTCACCTAGTGGCTATATGACATAGGGCAGCTCCTAGTGGCCTGGCCTTGCTCACCTAACAGCTGACCTTGGAAAGCTTAGTAGCCATTTTTACCAGCAGTACAGAAAGATAAAGACTACTCGCCGGGTCTGACCTATCAACAGAAGTCGTCCTCGCAGCCAGTTCAGCAGTTGGCCCTGACTTCATGGCTCTGGGAGATATGGTGGAGTCAAAGGTCACTGGCACCTTCAAGGACAGCAATCTTCAACTTCCTCCTCACTCGATGCAGCCACTTCCAAGTCACTTTTATTTCCTCTTGCTGGACCATGCATGGCCAGTAAGGGACAGGCTTCGATTTTTGAGACCCAGCAGGGAATTCATCACTTCAGATCGGTGGGTGTCCTGAATTGTTAAACAAGCATTTGCAATGCAATCGGTCTCGCCTTTGGGACCTTGTAAGTATTTATCCATGCAGCCATAGACTGAATACAGCATTTGTAACGGACAGTGTCTACAAAAGTGCACCAATAAAAAGGAAGGGAACACTGCAAGATCATTTCAAGTGGCCTGAAAGACAGATGACTACCTATGCCTCGACGGACCGAAAACGCAAACCAGAATTGCTAAAAGTGAGAGACCTTTCTGATCGTAGCAAATCCTCTCGAATGGCCGGATGAATTGAATGTAGACTCTTCGTAGGAGCCTTTCCAAGTCGTCTAAGGTATTGGAACTACCCTCCTCCCCCTCAAAGAAAGGACAGGGGTCCTTCGCATACAATTTCATCACAGCTGAAGTAGATCTGATCGGCTGGACATTGGGAGAAACAGCTAACAACCTTTATGGACGTGACAACGAAGGAAAATAATTATTCACACGGAGAGAGTACTCATTTATCAACACACAGAAGGATTGTTAGTGAAGCAAAATCCACTGTTTTAACCCCTGAGGCCGAAAACCTGCTTTTAAACCGCAGCAACGCATAAAATTTAGACTTCTTCAGTTCAGTGCCCTTCGGTTTTTAGGAGGGCAGGCATTTGAATGAATTACTTTTTAAATGTGAGGAGAAACGGAGCAAGTTTGTGAATTGGGGGTTCAAAGATGGTGGGACACTCTAGAAAGGTAAGGGAAAAGAGTCCTGTGAGCAGTTAAAAGTAGGTTACAGCCCACTTATGAATTACATTTGCTGAAAAAGCAGCCAACTATCTCTGATTCGTGATAAATGAGGACACTTGAGTTGGTAAAGCCCCTTTCTCCCTGCTCTGTGTTTATACAGAGATATGATTACCATTTTAGCAAACATGGCGCTTGTTTACTTACGCCTCAGGTAAATCGCTGCGGCACTAGAATTGAGCACATGTAGAACAGCCGAGCTGAACTTCACAAAGTATCTTGTATAAGTCGTGGATAAGTTCACTGAAACGAGAGCGAGACATGCATGCTGCCCAACGCTAAACCAATATTAAGAGTCATCTGAAAATCAGATGTGTGACATAGTTGCAGTTAGGGATATCCTGAACTTTTAACATGACTACAGATACAGTGTGTGCTGCATAACTCTAGAATACATCAATATATTTTAATTCATTTATTTGGGAAAACAGACGATCATACAAGTTGACAGTTTTTTCCCAATCTGTCAAAATTATCCACAAATGTCTACATACTCTAGATAAATCAGTTGCTGCTTTAAATGTCAGCCACGCCATGGTTAACGTTTTCATAAAATCCCGTGCCAATTAAAAGGGAATGAGAACACCCAAATCAAATTAATCTGAAGTGGTGCCATTTTCCAAAAACCCATTCATTCAACATAGCTGTAAGTTAAAAAAATAACAGCCTTTTCCTGAAGGAGTGGTTTCCAGTCAAAAACAGCCAGTCAGCGCCAACAGACCGGCTTTTGTTGAGGAGCCGGCCCTCAAGTTACTTCAGTGTGTGTGATCTGTGCCTGTGACGCTCCGACTGATCCATTTCAAACCACCAACATCCATAGTTAGAAAACAGGGACAAGGAGGATGCTTTGTAGCCAAACCACATTTGACTCGTACTTGGCTTCATAACTCAGTGTTACTTTCAGGCCCCCAAATGAGATGTTACATCCGTATACAAACCCGAGTCAGCAATGACACTACCCGAGATTCAGTTGCCCGTTCCTTTTAATCATTTATATAATGCTGCGTACACCATCTAGTCAGTGGTTCCATGGTGCTGGTGATTAAACACAATTATGCTCATACCTCTGCAGGGGGGAGGGAGAAATCACGTCATTATATAATCAAAAGGCTTTCGCACATCTATTATGGTGAGGAAATCAAGATGGCAAGTTGTAGTTACAAATCCCATGTTACATTATTTCACACTTGGCTGAATTCTATTACTAAGTGATGTATATGTCAAGACATAACCTCGAGGTATAGGATACACTGTAAGTAACCTCACTAGGTGACACCTGTCACCGCTTGGCAGAACATGCTTTGATGACTGATGAGACTTCCTTTCATCTCCGGGGGATCAGATCACTGGCAGCACATAGGTAAACTAAACAAGCTGGTTAGCCCTCATTCGCTAAACGAGTGATACGAGAGGGTGGGAAGGGACTGACTGCAGCATCTCGACAGAACTGAAACCGAGTACTTCCTACATGAACGACAATATGCGGCGCAGGTAGGGAAGGGGCTCAGAGCGTCCAGATTATAGTTTTATTTTTTCACACGGTGAAAGTCTGCGCAGGCTTCTAGGTGCTCGACTTGATTTCAGAAGGGTCACCTAACGTTTTGGGCAAATTTAGAACTGTGATCCCTGAGTTTTGCTATTTGGTTCCATTTTTTATTCTCGTTTCTCTCTGTTCAGCAAGTTAATGTTTGGGGGTTAAGGGAGGGCGTCTGTTAAGGGTCATGAACATTTCTTCCTCAAGTACCCAAAATCACATTTTATTTAAAAAAAAAAACTAAAAAAAAACTGTGCAATAAAGTGTTCTAGGTGCTTCTCAAAGGGGCCTACCCCCACTCCCAATAACCCCTTTCAAATAGAGTGAGTGCTGTGCGGGCCTTGATTTGTGGGACACATTGCGCCTCAGTAAGCTCCTTCAGAGAGGAAAGAGTGTGAAGGTGCTCTGGAAAACATGGCATTACAGAAGCAGGCGGGCAACAAGAGCCAAATTCCGGGGGGGGGCGGGCTGAAAAAGATTTCGGGGGGTGGGGGGGCTAATTCTTCCAGCCATAGGCAGAGTGGCTCCAAGAATTGGTGAAAACACAACAAAAGCCTCATTAACAAGTAAATGGTCATTTAAAGACCTGTACAGTACTCGGGTGCGGCTGCAATTAGACGGTCGCCAGCCCACGAAGCTGTCTCAGCCCGGGCTGGCACACACGACGGGGGGGGCGGCTAAAGCCCAGTGATGGGTGTTTGGCGCCTGTACAGAGGCTAGAAACAGAACTATCTGAAAGGAATTGGCATACTTGTCACCTCTTTTCGGGAGGGGGGGGGCTAAAGCCCGGTGATGGGTCTTTGGCGCCTGTACGGAGGCTAGAAACAGAACTATCTGAAAGGAATTGGCATACTTGTCACCTCTTTTCAGGTTACCATCTCGAATTGCTTAATAAATAGTGCCCATGGTCCCTGGAGGAAAAGCCCACTAAGTGAGAGTGAATGGGCACTATAAATATGACTGAAGAGCAGGTAGGAGAGTACTAGCTCCACTAAAGACACAGGAAGGCTACAGCTCGGGACCTCTCGGAGGACGCGGCAGCGGATCAGCACTACACAGCTCGTGGGGCACACTGAGGACGTGCCAAGGGCTGTAGGCAGGGTGCACCAGGCTGCAAGTTGTCTCCTACCCCAAGCTACATCACACACCGTTTTGTGCGGAGCCGGTCTTCACTGCGCTGACTTATCTGGCAGTACCCAAGCTGGCTATGCTGGTGCGGCCGGACGTGCACCTTCCTCTGCTGCCACCAAAGGGCCCGGGATCCCAGCCCCCGGGGGAGGTGCTGCTGGGAGCTCCGCTCCGGCCCTGGCACCTCCAGCTGCTACTCTGAGCCGCTACTGCTGCCGGCCTCTGACGTCAGCGGATGGCTCTGCCTCCCTAAAGCGCCGCTCGGAGTCGCTGTGCCTTGCTCTGTTGGTAGAGAATGTTTTTATCCCCAACTGTCGCGGGCGCTGGCAGTTTGGTGAAACTGAGGAGGAAAAAATTTGCTGACTAGCACGGCTGCCGTGAAATGGGAGCCGCGCTGAGAGGAAGCAGCACCGACCAACTACTATTTAGTTACGCTGCTGGCTTGTTTACCTGAATGATAACAAGGAAGTAGTCCCTAAATGGAATAATAACAGCCCAGCAGCGTAACTAAACAGTAGTTGGTCGGTGCTGCTTCCTGCAAAACGGAAGCAAAACGGAAGTGACGTTTTGCATGGCAAGCCAACCATAAGCAAGATAAGAAGAGCAATGTAATGTTAAACAAATGGTGAGCAGCAGGACATACTAGCCGCCAATAGGCAGAGTTTCACTCAACAATATAGATTACTTTAAGTCTCGGAGAGACTGCGCATGCGCTGCCTAGGCGAGACCTAAAAAGGCTATTCACTGCCATTCATTTCACCCGTCTGACCTTACCCAAACCTGTTTCCCACCCACTCCTACTCAAGTGCTAGCAGATCATGTTGCATTCCTTTTTCTGGAATTCATGTCGCTTTTGAGTAAGGTGGCCATTGAGGGGTTACTGGGCTCGGAAATTAGTATGGGGTGTTGCTTCCACCTCTACCTGGTACTCAAGATGGTTGGAACACTTTCAATTTGCCATTTTCCCCTTCATTCTCCCTCAGCCCACCTTCACAAGTCAGGGATACACTTATTCCCATGCCTTGATGTCTTCCTGCTCAAGGCGTGCTCGCCAACATCCATCATGGACGACCGGCGACAATCTTCCTTTTTTTATGCCTGTGGTTTACTATCTGCAAACAGAAAGTCCATCTAACACTGGTGCACAAGCTTGCTTCATAAGGGTCATCCGGAAGACTGTGGCATTTAGGGCCTTTCCACCCCTGCTATGAGACCAGGATATTCAGGGTTTGATCCTGGTATTTCGGGCTTCTTGAGTTTAGTTTTGAGTCTTATTGGACTGCTGAGCTCATGCATTCTCTTAGTCCTTTCTGTTCATTGATAAATGCAAGCCTTTTAGTAGAACCTCCTGTTCCAGTGGGCGCGGCACCGAGATTATCTGTTGGACAGCATTGTTGTCTTGAAAACAGAGCCCAAGATCCCCAGTCCTCGCAAGTAAACATTCACCTCATTCAGAGCTCATGGTTGTGATGCATCTCTGGGTTGTGGTGGTCATCTGGTAGAGGTTGAGATCAGAGGGTCTGTAGAACAAAAGCTTTACATCAGTCTCCTAGAACTTTGTTCCAACTTGCTAACTGTGAAGCTTTTCTCCCATCTGTGAGTAGGAGGCCAGTACAGGTGCTGACGGGCAACATAACCACCATGTGATACTGCAGCAGACTCAGTGGCATGGGGTCTTGGATGTTGTGCCAGGAGGCACTGTGCCTTTGGAGCTGGCAGACCACGAATGGTCTATTCACCCTCGGTGGCCTATTACATTTTCGTGCCCCGGGTGGATTTCTACCAGTTTTGAGACTACTGTGTGCTGGAGTTCCGCCAAGAGAATCCCTATAGGACGCATTCCACCAGAGGTGGAGCCGAGGACTTTACTATGCATTTCTACCACTGCCTCTTTTAAGCCATAATGTAATTTGGAAATTATATCTTTAGGATTTTGTCCCTTTTAGAGTGCACCAGTTATAATGTACTGGCCTTGTTACTTACGGCGGGGCACATTTATCCCAAACATAACATTTGGAAGTGATAGATACAAAAGAATTTACTTAAGCTTACTCAAAGAAAGTAGATAGTCCAGTTGAGTGACAAACACACTTGGTTGAAAATTGTTTTAATTTGTTTATATCCTGACTGCTCACCTTGCTTTTTTGTTAAGAGTAGTTATAGAGGGAATATCCCATTAGTCGTAAACCATCAGTGGTTCATCTTTGTCTTTCTTTTGTTCTTGCCCTGACAGTACCTCCGAACAGGCACATTTGAAGAGGAAGTGATGTTGTGGAGACGTTTCCTGGATAACAAAGTCCTTCTCTCCTGTGGAAAGGCATTTGAGTGCTGCGAGCCGGGCTGGTTTCGGATCATATTTGCCGACAAGACTCACCGTTTACAGTTAGGTGGGTTGCTTGGCTTGTTTCCATATTTTTCTGTTGTAGACTGCTTTTGTGCTCCTGCTGAGACTTGTTGAATTTCCTCCGTCTATGTAAGGCTGGAGCTCCTGGTCATACCTTCTAGACTGCCTTGTCTCCTGTTCCAGTAGCCTTGCTTTACCACCGTGAGGGAATCAAGTGCTTGTAATCTGTAGACCAGTGGATGCCCAAGACGAAGTAGATTTAAAAATAAATTGAGTTTTTGGTAGGTCATTGAAGCATAGATTTTTTTCATGTGTGATATTTCTGTGATAATTCACTCCAGATTTGCCACCTCCTTAGTAACTTTGTTAAATCTCACCCCTGTTCTGAATCGCATGCAAGTGACATGTTGCCCGCCCTGCATTTCATGCCCACAGTGTTGCTTCATGATGGCTTCCACATAAAAAATGGCTATAGATGCCACTAGTAATCCGTCGGTGAAAACCATCTTTGCCAGTTGGGGATATCTTGATTTTGGTTCCTGGAATGGATGCTATTTGTGCGTAAAGGCATCGCTGTAGAATACTTTTAATCTGTGTTGAATTTCAAGCTATTTCAAATGCTTTCTAATTCTCATTTTTTTCAGTGTAACACAAGACTGGTTGACAGCAGATAAAGGTTTCATCATTAGTGCCTCATTGTAGTCAACTATTTTGACCGCAGTAGTGTATTGTTGAGAATCTTGTAAATTGACACCCACTCTGCTTTGCCATAGGAATGCAGAGGATCCGAAAAGTGCTGGAGGAGATGGAACGTGAGATGGTGACAGAAGAAAGGAGTCACCTAGACCAGGCAGAACCGGATGGAAAGGCAGACAGCACCGACGAAGTGATATATGTCTCCAGCCACCAAGAGCCCTCCAGCTCTAACCTGGGTGACCTGATAGGTCTTTTGCAGCAGCAGATGCGATCCTCGGACTGGCTGCAAAAGAATACAGTGGAACAGTTCGCTCAGGAGAACCCAGAGGTCTTTGATGTGTTTGCCAAGTTAATGGGCAAGCACTAGGCTCTGGACTAATCATGTGCACCAACTTCATTCCTATTATAGACTTGGGTGTGCCGACATAGTGTCCAGATAAACAGGATCATTGTAATGAAACTGTTGTCTCTGTGCATAAGAGAACAGCATCACACCAATGGAGAAAGCGGTAGGCCCTAAAATGTCAAGCATGTCCTCTAATCCTGAAGACTCTGAAACATGTTACCTCCTGCAGGTGCACTTTCTGAAGCCTCTGCATTTCCCTGACCAGTGCTGACATACAGATCAGTTAAGGCAACATAGAGCTGTGTCATGAAGGATGAAAATGAATTTCCACGTTATGCACTGTTAACAGTAGTCATGTTTGTCTCAAACGTCCTGCACAGGGACATGCCTGACATATGCTTTGCTTTATTGTTTTGGTTGGCAGAAGGGGATGAGCAGTGTTGTTTGCCAGATAGGGGCCAAATCTTTCAAAACAAAAGCTGATTGAGTCTTGCACACTCCTTTGGACCGAACCAGACCAGCAGGTGGTGTGCAGAATAACAGAAGCTTCAGTACTGCAAATCACTTGACTGTTCCCTTCTATGAAGCTGATCTATGATTTCAGATTGGTTGTTAGAAAGATACGCAAGATCAGCAAGAATATGTTTCTAGTAGGTATAGGAGGATAGTAGCACCTGCCCAGCAGGGAATTGGCAGCACATGTCTCAGGAATGTCTAGAAGTCGTTCTGTGGAGGTCTGTCCACAGAAGAGCATGCCAACAGGAGGACTGGACATCCCCATGAACAGTTCAGAGACCACCCCTTTGAAGTATTGCAGGAAATAAAGGATTTCCAAGCAGTTATGTCTGGGGTTGGTGCCCTGAGACATTGCCTTTTTCAAGTTGAAAAGAGATGCCGGTGGCTTCAACCACAAAGCAATGAACATCCCTTGGTTTCATGGGGGATTGAAGCGGTTTTGTCCCATTTTTATAATAAACCTGTTTTACTGTCAAAGGTTTGATGTATTGATGTATTAAATGATGATATGTGCTATTTGTAACAGTAGAGTCTGGTGGTGCCATCGCCTTTTGATGGTGCTTCCCCTCTCTCTGTCCTTTTGACAGCTGCATGGTCTGGATGTCCTGATGCCTGGGACACAGTGTCTTGGCCTACCCGCCCCATGTTTTCATGTCTCCATCCACTGTGCGTGTTCTCTTATACTACTGTCTGCCTGTGCCATAGTATATCTAGTGTTCATTTCTTCCAGTTTCCATGGCTATGTCCACATCTCATAGGGCCAGAGTACATTTCTCCCTGTCTGAGTCCCTATGTTTTTGCTCCAGGGTCCCATTTCCTCAGCCCCCCCACCCCGGCTCTCTGCCCCAGTATTGGTCTATTTCTCCTTTTCACATTCAGTGTTATTGCTGTCGTCTGCAGGAGTTCTCTCCCTATCCCAATGTGCATGCTGTGTGTTGCCCTGTGTCTCTTTGTTCATGTGTGTGTCTCAGTAAGTATTTCAGCATGTATGCCCCAGTGTTACCATGTTCTTAGGTCTGTGCCTCCTAGTCTCAGTGTTTGTGTGCAGATCTCTCACTCGCATTGTACCTGTCATAGTTTGTATTCTCCTACTCCTATGTGCATTTCGTTGGCCCATCATGCTCCTTATTCATAGGCAACTCTAGTGTCTCCCTGTTCCTACGGTTGTGTCACCCTGTCCCCAGATCAGTGCCTGTGTCCCCAAGGACTTGTATTTGACTGTATCTGTGTCAGATTTAATTTACAAGTTTCCCTTTCTACCTGAGGCAGTATACTTATCTCCCTTCTCCATTTTTCTTGTTCTCCTTACGCCTCCAATAGCTCCCTGTCCTTTCGGCTATATCGCAAGGTTTACGTGCCCCACTTTCTCCAAGGTCCTCTTCAGTGGTTGGGTTTATCAGCAACTGGCGCAGTATCTGTGTCTCCAGGTGGCATTGTGTTGCTTTCCCCATCTCCTATTTCTGTGTGCTGTGCTTGTGGTTATGTCTCCCTGTCCCCGTACTCCTATCTCAAAGTCCTGTTGGATGCCTCCCCAGGCATCCAGTAGGACTTCTGTCTCTTTCTTTGACTCTCTCTGTCCCAGTATCTTTCTCCCTTTTCGCTGTCTGACTGGCCCTTTTTCTATGTAATATGGATTTCTCTCCATGGCCCATTTGTATGTGTTTGTACCCACGACCACTGCCTCTGTCAAGCTAGCATGGTCTCTGCATTCAATTCTCACTGTCTCACGATTCATGTTTGTCTTTCCTCTCCAGCCCAGTGCAAGTGTTTGTTCACCAATGTGTTTTTTCTTAATCATTTATGAATGAGACTGTTGGCTCACTAAAGATCAGAACCTGTCTCTGGCGCAGACGTCCTTCATGAGGTTTCAACTATCAACGCAGAACCCAGGGGGAGGATTAGGGGGGAGGTGGGAAAGGGAAAGGAATTGTGGTACAGCTGCAGCAAGAATCACTACATTAGAGCTCTATGGCTCATTAAAGAACATCATTCACTGCAATGATTTACGCAGGTCTGGAATGCAGGGTCAGTTAACTTGCAGGCTGCGATGCTTCTGACACTATGCCTCCACAGGCTTCTGCCCCAGTGCTTACGGTGAAATCGAATGCCTCCCGATGCCATGCCTCCACAGGCTTCTGCCGCAGTGCTTACGGTGAAATCGAATGCCTCCCGATGCCATGCCTCTACAGGCTTCTGCCCGGTGCCTATGGTGAAATCGAATGCCTCCCGATGCCATGCCTCCACAGGCTTCTGCCCCAGTGCTTATGGTGAAATCGAATGCCTCCCGATGCCATGCCTCCACAGGCTTCTGCCCGGTGCCTATGGTGAAATCGAATGCCTCCCGATGCCATGCCTCCACAGGCTTCTGCCCGGTGCCTATGGTGAAATCGAAAGCTGCTAGGACGCAACTACCTGTTCTCTCAGGTCCTTCTTCAGAAGCGATTTCAAAGCGGAGTGTGACACCCCCCGCGGAGCCGACTCCAGCCATGGAGTTGATAGGAGAGAATATCCTCTGTGTGGTAATGAAGAAGGCCAAGGCTAATTTTAATGATGGAGCTTATTGTGAGTCCATTTCTAGGGCCCAAAGTCTCACCAGCTTGGAGGCGATTTTCCTTTCAGATGCAGATGCCTTGGCTTTGGAGGATAATTACTATGGTGTGACACAGACTCTATACCACTTATTAGAGAGGGGGATGATTTACTTGAAATCCCTTTATGGAAGGTTATCACTCCAGCATCTGAAACAGAAAAAACAATATTTAACAGGGGAAAACGACTAAGAGGAGAAAACGAAATCAAAAACAGACTTCTATTACCTCCACAGGAGAAGCCGACACAGATAGATATTGAGGAAGGACAGACGCCAAGGGTAGGGGCGTACCAAGGAGGAAGAGAGAAGGGCGTGGAGAGATTTGAGAAGGAGCATGCAGAGAGAGTAACTAGATATGGTGAGGAAGAAGGAGGAAACTGATGTGACGCTACCTGAAGATACTTGGCGGGGAACCAAGCAGCTCAGTTGAATTCAGGAGGCAAACACACAACCGGAAGATCCTCCTGTAGATAGAAACCTCCGTAGAGGCCCTTGCTCCCGCCAGGCTGCAGGAGGAGAGTGGCTTTCCCAGGTGAGTGCCCAATTACGATGGGTGGCAAGTACAGGATCGTAAAAGAAACCATGGATACTAGAACATTAAACCTGACAAACCAAATAGTGAAATTGCTTCTGTTCTACCCCTCTCCAAGACCCTTTACTATATATATTACAAAAGACAAGAAAAAGAAACAAAGCACCTAAAATAGAGAAAGCTCTGAGGCTGATCACCTACTGCCGTCATTCTGTACTGATGCCGGGCTCTGCTTGGACTTTCAGAATTGTAGTAGCCTGAGTACTTCTCCAGAATGTGACATTTCCTACACCTCTTTTCTCTGCCTCGAATGTGGTTTCATCTTTCCCAACAGTTGCTTCGAAAGTACTGGAAGCCTTAGTAATTACTTTACCTTCTGCAGAAGTTCAATTTAACTTTCTGATGGAAATCTTGCGTCCATCCAATTCTACAGGGAAGCCCTTGTTTCCATTTAATGAGACCCTACCAGACCCTTTCATGTGTACAAGGGAAAAACCCTTTTTCGGCCTTTTAAGGATATCTAACAGTTTTTTACACAATATGATTGGGTTTCCAGGAATACTTCTATGTATTCAATTGGGACTTCAATCAGTTCTAGTACACAATCTCAAAGGTTTTCCTTAAGTTCTTGCAACAAGGTCCAGGGTGCAGCAACAATGTACCTCGTATACCAAAAATGCTGTGAACCATGCAGAAGTTATACTCAACATCTTGAGAATTGCTACTGCTATTTGCAAACGTCATGAGAGTATGTGACTCAATGGGAAAAGTAATTTCCTGAATTATACCCAGGTGCCTTGCATAGCAAGTGCTGCAAAAATACAAAGGCTCTCTCCAAGCAACTACACTCAGCCATTCCTTCTTCTCAATGTACAAACGATCTGCCACTAAGGAGTGCTGCTTTCAAGCACCTACAGAGGGCATAAAGGTAAGTGCAAGCCATAGCCACCTGCGAGCGCAGATAGCCATAGACAGTGATAGTTTGGCACGCTGCACGGGTAATGCCACCAACCTTTGAGGCCGAAACGTACATACCTTATGATATTTGCAAAACATGCAGTTATCACTTGGCCAAAGCACATGAAAAAGCTATTCTCTGACCTAGTCAGTGATGGCCTGGATGCATCAAAATATTAACAGAGTCCATTGGTCTGCGTTTTCATGCATGGATACGGTCCATTGGATTTTGGAGATGTCCAGGCTACCCTTATAAACTTGCCCTTGGATGGGGATCAGCTATTTGGAACTGATGGAGACTCCTTGTCACTTCAAGGACAGCAAGGTCACAAGTCGCACACAGGGTGCGGCCTTTCCTGCACAGCAGTGCCACCCACAATATTGAGTGCTATGGTTCTTTTTGGGCTCGTCAAACTAAGCCATCTAAGCTTGTTCCACAGCCACCAAAACGATATCACTACTTACGAGGCAGAGGCAGGGTTTAGAGGAAGTTGCCTGTAGGTAGCTATCCAGTTCTCACCATCCTTCTCATGCTGTGACTGTCGCCCTCACATCACGTTCCATTGGGAGGGAGGGTCTCGCATTGTGTCACTCTTTGGGAGGAAATTGCAACGGACTTGAGAGTTATCCAGCTGCTTTGCTGGGGCTATGCCATTCCTTTCCTATCCTTCCCTTCAGACCACACTGTAAATGCATATTTTTCCCTCCTTCCCATCCAAGCAAAGATCCATATGCTTTTCAAGTCACTCCTGACATAGTATGTGGAGATTATCATGGTCAAATTCATACATTGATTTCATGTAGAGTTAATGATGTTCAAATTCCCGCAAAAACTGTGTAATTACAAGCATGTTTAATTCTCCACATACTGTGTGATTATAGTGGTTATCAAATCCCTACCAATGTAGTGTTTAGTTATTGTCATTGTCAAATTCATACAGCGATAGTTTTTAAAGTTAATGACATTCAAGTTCCTACAGACTTAGTGTGTGTTGTTCTGTCATGTCATGTTATGTAGATTTGTTGAGCACACTTGTCATCCGTGAGAGTATCCAGGCGCTTGAGCAGGTGTTTAGGTTGAGCAGGAGTAGTTGTGAGCTTTCCAGAAGAGATCCACAGGTTAGTTGAAGAGCCAGGTCTTCAGCTTCTTGAGGAAGTTGAGTAGTGAGGACAAGTTCCTGATTTGTTGGGTGAGGACATTCCAGGTCTCAGAGGTGATGTAGGAGAAAGAGTGACCTCTGGCCCTGCTTCTGTGAATTTGCGGGATATATGCTAGAGAAAGGTTCATTGATTGCAGTTGTCTGGTGAATTGGTAGAAGAGTAGGCTGTGGTTGAGGTAGGCAGATCCATTGTGGAGGGCCTTGAATGTGTGGGTGAGGAGTTTCAATTGGTAGCGTTTCTGTATGGGGAGTCAGTGGAGCTCTCTGAGGTGAGGTGAGATGTGGGTGCCGCGAGGGAGGTGGAGGATGAGTCTTGCGGCAGCGTTCTGAATTGTCTGGAGTCTATGTGAGGTGGGTTGGGATTTCTGCATAGAGTACGTAGCCGTAATCAAGCCAACTTGTGATGCGGGCTTCAGTCACGATGATTCCGGTGTTTTGGGGTTGCCACTTAAAGATCTTGCGTAGTATTCGAACGATGAGGAAGCAAGAGGTGGTGAGGGCGTTTACCTAGGATGCCACGGTGCATTTATTATCCAGGATCATTCCTAGATTTCTGGCATGTTCTAATTGTATTGGAGTGGGTCCTAGTTCCACTGGTCACACACTGGCTACCTGAAGATACTCGGCAGGGAACCAAGCAGCTCCGTTGAATTCAGGAGGCAAACGCACAACCCAAAGATCCTACTATAGATGGAAACCTCCGTAGAGGCCCTTGGTCCCGCCATGCTGCAGGAGGAGAGTGGCTTTCCCAAGTGAGTGCCCGATTTCGATGGGTGGCAGGTACAGGATCGTAAAAGAAACCATGGATACTAGAACATTAATCCTGACGAACCAAATAGTGAAATTGCTTCTGTTCTACCCCTCTCCAAGTTCCTATACTATATTACAAAATACAAGAAAACGAAACAAAGCACCTCAAATAGAGAAAACCCAAGGACAAGAGAGGGACTCCGGGAAAGGGGTTATCTGGACCTATAAACAGGGAGATACCTATAACCATGATAGTGGGACTCTTATTTTTTTTTTTTTTTTTTGTATTTGCACTTTTTGATTTCAAACCAAGAATTAGGAAATTACCTATATAAACATCTTAGAGTAATCACAGCCAATGCTTGCGGATATATTGACAAGCAAGAGCATGGTGAGCTCTTGTTTTCAAAGATCAGCACTTTTGTTTTGTCTGTGTTGAGCTTTAGGCGGTTCTTTTGCATCCAACCAGCCACGCTGTTCATGCAGCTTGTGTAGTTGTTTCTGGTGTTATTGGCACAGTCTGTCAGGAATAGGAAGAGCTGCATGTGGTTGTAGGGTATGATGCTGATTCAGTGGGCTGTGGTGATGCCTGTGAGGGGTGCCTTGCAAATGGTGTAGAGTGTTCGGCTAAGAGATGATCCTTGTAGGACTCTACAGATGAGTGTCATGGATTCTGAGCTGTATGGTGGGAGCCTGAGACTTAATTTCTGCCTGACAGGAATGAGGTTATAAGTTTCAGAGCTAGTCCTTATATTGCGGTGTGGTGTGGCCTTGAGATGATGGTGTGGTGAGAGATGTAGTAAAAGGCTATAGAGAGATCAAGCAGGGTGAAGTCTGCGGTATCTCCGTGGTAGAGAATGGTCCGGATGTCGTCAGTGGATGCAGTGAGGGCTGTTCCTGTGCAGTGGTTGCTGCGGAAGCCTGATTGTGTGCTGCCCAGTAGTTGGTGATGTTCTAGGTGACTAGAGAGTTATTTGTTGATTGCCTTCTCCATGACCTTGCTGGGGAGAGGTTGCAATGAGATAGGCCAGTAGTTGCTGAATTTGCCAGGGTTGGCCATGTTTTTTTCAGGAGGGCTGGGACTGGGAAGGTTGTGCAGTTTTATGGTTGTGTTAATGATTGACGTGAGCATGGAGATGATTGTGGATCCTCCTAAATTGTACATGTGATGGGGACATAGGTCTGTGGAGCCTCCTGAGTGGATAGCTTTCATTAATTTGGCCGTGCCGTTGATGGTGAGTGGTTTCCAATCTGTTAGGTGCTTGTCTTCGCACATGGTGGTGGGCAGTTGGTAGAAAATGTATCTTGGGTTGGGCTGGGGGTTGAAGGTGCTGTAGAGCTTTGTAATTGTGTTGTGGAAGAAGTTGGAGAGTATTCTGGAGAGGTCTTGTGAGGGTGTGATGGAGTTGGAAGCAGCTGCGGGGACGGAGAATTCCTTGACGATGGTGAATAATTATTTGCTGTTGTTGGAAACGATTCCTATCCTTAGTGCTAGGGCAATTTTGTTTTGTTTCTTTGATTTGGTGGTCGTAGCGTCTGTGTGCGTCTGTTTCTGGCAGTTGTCCCAGCTGGTTTTCCATTTCCTTTCCAGTTTGTAGTAGTGTTTGGATTCTCTGAGGTCATCAGTGTGCCAACTGGCTTGCTTGTAGGTCCTCCTCTGGTCTGCTAGAGGTTTGCAAAGACATTGGAGCAGTTAGATATCCAGTTATTGAAGTTTGTTACATAGTGGTTTGGGTTGTTGGTGGGGATTTGCTGGTTGGTCCTGAGGGTGTTGGTCCAGTCTGCTTCAGTCATCTTATTTCAGCTGTGTCTGGTGGTGCTGGGTATAGTCAGAATGGTGGCTTGTCGTGTGTTGATGATGAAGTGAAAGATGGAGTAGTCTGTTCAAGTGAGCGGAGTGGTGTGGCTGAATTTGATATTGTTGCTGGGGGTGAATCTGGGATCCAGGGTGTGTCCTGCATTGTGCATTGGATCCTGAATGAGCTTGGTGAGTCCGATGTTATAGGCTTTCGAACAGGGCTGCTGAGTTGGGGTCCATGGGGTCGTCGAGGTGCAAACTGTGGTCGCTGAAGAGGAGGAAGTCCTTAGAGCTGATGGTGAAGAGGGCCACCAAATCTGTGATGAGGTTGAAGAAAGTGTTGTGCTGTACAGGGGCCTGTATGCAAAGGTTCCTCTGATGTTTTTCTTTTTTGTTTGAAGTTTGAAATGCTTGTGTTCCATGAACTGAGTGTTCTTGTCTGCAGGCGAGGTACAGTTAATTGTGTCCTTGGGATTATGGGGAGGCCTCCTCCTGGCTTGTGAGGAGCTTTCTTGTAGCCATTGGGATGGATTGTGGTGATGACGAGTGACGACGCTGGGTTGAGTCAGGTTTCATTGATGAAAAGGAAGTCTGTGGTGTGTGTTTCAATGAGGTCCCAGATCTCTGTGGCATGTTTACTGAGTGAGCGTGTGTTGAGAAGCATGCAAGCGAGGTGGGGGTCTTGGGGGTGAGGTGTGTGTACAGGCTTCTGAGGGGGTAGTGCATGCGAGGTGTTGTCGCAGGTGAAGTGACAATGTGAGCAGGTGAATGGTTCTACCATGGTGTAAAGTGTGGCGTGGAAGCAGTGGTCATAGCGGCGAGGGTTGAGCATGGGGGGTTTATTGGCACTGTAGCTCTGGTGGTCTGTCGGACTTGGTGTCGTGATGCTGGGAATGGTCAAGGCACGGATGAGCACATACGGGCTTGCCTTTGGTGTGCCACGTTGCTACGTGCAGCATCTTCCATTAAGTAGCTCCTGGGGGAGGGGTGGAGCACATGGGAGTGGTAGGCATGTCTAACTGTTGCAGGGATTCTGCACATACACAGAACTATGCGCATGAATATGGGACTTCGGTGCATAGGGACTGTGCCTTCCTACCACCTTAGTGCCCACGCGCCCAGGACCGGCTAGCTATAGTGTCTCACTCGCTCTCCTACACACTCATGGAGAAGCAAATGATTAGACACCCCAGAACACAACACTCCCGGATCTCTCAGGAATTGCGGTAACAAGACACACCTTTTTGCTCACACTCTCGCACCTGTCCACACTAAGATCTGACCGAGACACGAATATAGTTTAAAATGTTTATTTTAACTATCGTGCTCTAACATGTAGTATACGTGCCACAACATGCAGAAAAATGCATAACACCAATATAGTTAGCATTGCAGCTAGGCCATACATCATAAAGGGAGTTTTGCAGCGTGAATCTTTCTGGATTCACTATGCTGTGCATTATTCCGCCATCTTGTGGTTGGGTCCGGAATTGTAGTATTTCTTCTTTTTTTTTTTTTTTCGTGGCCCAGGTGGGCGGCGACGTCCCACCATTTGGTGTCCTTCGTGACGTCGACGCGCTTCCTGCGGAAGCTCCCACCTTTGGTCACCATCTTCAGATTCTTTTTTCCGCCATTGGGTCTGGATCGTCGCCGAAGAGTTCCAGAAGTTTGGAAGAGGAATCAAGGCAAATAGAAGAAAAACCGACGAAAATCAGTTTCCAGTACACCGGACTACGAGTCAAGTAGCCGGGACGACGAGGGAGAAGGTTTACGACCGAGATCTCGACGTCCTACAGAGAATGCGCTCACAGGGGGCTCCCTGAGGGCGGGTATGGACAAGACACCGTTCAAGTTTTGCATCAACTGCCACCACAAGTACGCCCAGAAGGACCAGCATCCAGTCTACAACCTCTGCTTGCCGCTCGACCACAGCAGCGAGGACTGCAACGCGTGCTCGGCGTTTACACCCAAGACCCTCAAGGTGAGGGAGAGGCAGAGAAGGGCGAACCACAACATGCAGGGGCAAGGACCACCCCCATCGCTCCGAGACCTGGGCCTCTCAAGTGGAGAGGAGGACAACATCGCCGAAGGACCAGAGGACTGCACAGTCGTCGAGGTCCAAAAGAAAACGTCGAAGGAGTCGTCGACCCATAAACACTCGAGCGACACTCGAAAGGGTGAAGCCAAAGCCCCGAGCGACACTCGTAGAAGTGAAGCTAAGTCCTCGAAGGGAGCATTGCCGCCGAAACAGTCGTCGAAGGCAACAGCGACCAAGGACAGTCAGCCGAGCGGATCCTTCAAAAAGGACTCCCAATCGGCAAAAACCCTCGAAAAACCAAAGGCGTCGAAGGTTGCCCCCGAAAAGCACACCTCGGCGCCGAGAAGGGAGGGGCAATCGTCCACGTCGACGGCCCCGAAGAGAGCCGCTCCAGCCCTCGACGCCGAACAGGCACAAGAGATGGAGAGGAAAAAGAGGAGGCTCAAGGCCGAAATGGCGAGCATCCTACAGCGGAAGAAGGATTTCGACCGCAAAATGAGCGAATACTCCATCCCGTCGAGACCCGCGCTCGAGGTCGAAATAGACTACAAAGACGCCGAACCGCCGAAAACGCCCGAACCGGTCGAGGAACAGGGGGATGAAGACTATTACTTCGAGGGAGAAGGCGACGAAGATCTGCAATCCTACCGGGACTCGACGTCCTCGGAGGCACAAGACCTGGAATGGCAAGACCTCAACGCAGAATCGACGGAAGAAGGGGTAGACACTTACCCTTCGAGGCCCTCGCCGCCAGACGACATCGGGGTCTACAACACAGTAGTCCTAAAGGCGGCACAAACCTATGGGGTAAAAATGGAAGAAGAGAAGCCCAAGGCATGTTTCCTCCTGGAAACTCTACTGCCTCAACAAACCAGGAGCCTATTCCTTCCCATGCTCCCTAGTGTGCTGGACCAAGGGAGAGATGCCTTCAGGGAACCAGCAGTATGCAGGGCTGTCACTCCAAGAACTGAGAAGAAGTACAAACACTCTTCCCAAGACCCTGCATACATACAAGGATCAGTGCCAGCTGACTCCATAATTACGGCCACGGCCAGGAAAAGGGCCAATGTGCCCACTAATACCGGACCACCTCCAGACAAGGAGATTAAGAGGATGGATCTGACAGGAAGAAAGGTGGAGAGAAATGCGGCAATACAGTGGTGTATCGCAAACTCAAACGCCCTGATCAACAGGCACGCATACCATCACTGGGACGAAGTGGGGCAACTCCTCAAACATCTACCAGATGAGTACCAACAAAGGGCAGCTCACCTGGTGGAAGAAGGCAAAAGCATGGCAAACACATGCTTGAAGTCAGCCTTGGATGCTGCAGAAACATCCAGCAGACTATTGATGATAGGACTGACCGAGAGGAGACACGCATGGCTCAGGATTTCAGGGTTCAAGCCAAAGGTGCAGAGTAACATCCTGAATACGCCCTTCAACGGCGGACAACTGTTTGGCACGCCCGTTGATGACAAGCTGACGCAGCTCAAGAAGGACAATGAGACAGCAAGGTCCATGGGAGCGCTGCAGTTCAGGGGGATGAGAAGAGGGGCACCCACCAGAAGGCCGGGCGGTAGAGGAGGCAACGTGCCTGCCACATCGCACCAAACGTTCCAGCAAGGCTACCAAAGGAACAACCAAGGCCAGCAGCAGCAGGGACAGCAGCAGCAAAACTGGCAGTACCAGCCCCGGGGCCAGTCCTTTCGAGGGCGCGGAAACGGACGAGGACAATCTCGTAGAGGAGGCCAACAGCCCACCTCCAAGTGACTTCACCACCAAGCCCACAACCACCCTAGCAACACCTCGGGGTGGGGGCAACAACAAACAAAGAAACAAAGACCTAACAATCCACAGAAAACAGTCCCTAGAACACACAACACCGGTAGGAGGCAGGATAAAAAACTTCCTCAAGCAGTGGAGGAAGGTCACTACAGACAAGTGGATACTAAACATCATACAATACGGATATTGCATAGAACTGGAAAGACAATCCCCAACAAAAAGACCAAGAAACAACTCACTCAGCAAAAGAACTCTCGCTCTTGTAGCTGGAGGCCAAGGAACTGCTCAGCAAAAGGGCAATAGAGACAGTACCGCACAACCAAAGGAACAAAGGGGTTTACTCAACCTACTTCCTCGTGCCAAAGGTGGACCAAACACTTCGACCTATCCTAGATCTGAGATTCTTAAACAAATTCATAAGAACTCAAAGATTCAAAATGACTTCCCTACAGGAAGTAATACCACAAATACAAAAGGGGGAATACATGGCAACAATAGATCTGAAGGACGCGTACTTACACATCCCCATCAACCACAGGCACAAACAGCTACTACGGTTTGTAATCAACCAGACTCACTACCAGTTCACAGTACTAGCATTCAGACTCAAATCCGCTCCAAGGGTGTTTACAAAGTGCCTAGCAGCAGTAGCAGCGCACCTACGAAGGCAAGGAATACACGTATATCCCTACCTCGACGACTGGCTCGTAAAGGCAAGCTCTTACAGCAAATGCAAAGAACACATCCTGCAGGTCGTGCAAACACTAAGTCAACTGGGTTTCTCAATTCATTGGGAGAAATCGTCAACCGAACCAGAGCGGAACAAGATATTCTTGGGGGCCGAGATCAACACCATACAGGCCAAAGTGTTCCCCAGCAGGAGGAGAACATTGGCGATACAAAAGGAGACACGTCCTTACCGCAAGGGGCAAGTTCTGACAGTGAGGACGGTGAGCAAGCTAATGGGAATGATGGCGTCATGCATCCACCTAGTCCCAAATATCAGGCTACACATGAGACCATTCCAGGAATGGATTCAGCAGCAATGTTCACAGGCAACAGGGAGTTGGGAAGATCTTGTGGTTGTCACACACGCAGTGCATCAGGAAGTGGCGTGGTGGAACAAGGAAAACATCACAGGGGAAGCCATTCACACAACCAACTCCAACAGTGACCATCACAACGGACGCCTCCCAACTGGGGTGGGGCACACACATGAACAAGCTCAGGGTGAGGGGTTTATGGTCGCAGCAAGATGCGGTCAAACACATCAACTACCTGGAGCTAAAAACTGTGTTCCTAGCCTTAAAAGCCTTTCAGAAACAGCTGTACGGAAACAGGGTATTGATCCAAACAGACAACAGAACCACCATGTTCTACATCAACAAACAAGGAGGAACTCTATCAGGGCTAGCACAGGAAATATGGAAATGGGCCATCCCACTGGAAATAGACCTACTGGCAGTACATCTCCCGGGGAAGAACAATGTGGAAGCAGACCGACTCAGCAGGCAGGCGTCAGCATCCCACGAGTGGGAGCTCAATCAACAGGAAACAGAGAAGCTATTCCAGAAATGGGGTACACCGCAGATAGACCTATTTGCAACTCACCAGAATGCAAAATGCCAACACTACGCATCCAGACAACCAGACCATTGGTCACAAGGGAATGCGCTATGGATAGATTGGTCAAAGACATTTGCATACGCTTTTCCCCCGATACCACTGATACACAGGGTACTCAGTAAATGCAGAATCAGCAACATGACGCTAATACTGATAGCACCCCAGTGGGCCAGACAGTCCTGGTTCTCACAGATAGTAGAAATGGCACAAGAACCAGCACACAGGTTCCCAAGAAGAAAAGACCTGTTAGCAATGCAGAACGGAAGGGTGCTACACCCAGAACCGGAGAGCCTCAGCCTAGCAGCGTGGCTCCTGAAGACTTAGAATTTGCACACCTCAAATTACCACCAAGTACCATGGCAGTACTCAGGGAGGCAAGGAGGCCCTCCACAAGGAAGTGCTACGTAGCAAAGTGGAAGAGGTTCTCCGAATGGTGCATCAAGGAGAATCTGCAACGGAAGATCACAAGGGAATCAACGGTACTAAAATACCTAACGCACCTGCTACAAAGCGGATTAAGTTACACATCCCTGAGGGTTCACTTGGCTGCGGTAGTGGCATACACAAGAGGAGAGACAGGGAGAAGTTTCTTCACCTCCCAAGTTGTGAAGAGATTTCTGGAAGGGGCGAAAAGAATCGCGCCCCCAAAAAGGATGCCAGCACCAGCATGGAACCTCAACGTAGTGCTCACTCAGTTGATGAAGGCGCCATTTGAACCTATTCACAAAACTACACTGCACATGCTCACGCTAAAGACGGCCTTCTTAGTAGCTATCACTTCACTACGAAGAGTAAGTGAGTTACAAGCACTGACACTCCAAGAGCCGTACCTGCAAATACACATGGACAGGATTGTAATAAGGACGGACCCACACTTCATGCCAAAGGTGGTGTCTCGGTTCCACATTAACCAAACAATTCAAATACCAAGTTTTTTCCAAAACCCTTCCACACAAACCGAAAGGGCGCTGCACACACTAGACGCCAGAAGGGCCATAATGCACTATATGGAAAGGACAAAGGAGTGCAGGAAAACAAAGCAGTTCTTTGTCTCCTTTGCCAGGAGTTTTCTGGGACGTCCAGTCACCAAAAATACCATTGCACGATGGATTGCGCAGACAATTCAACTCTGCCACAAACAGGCAGGACAACAATTACTAGGAGCAGCTCAAGCTCACTCAACAAGGAAGAAGGGAGCAACAATTGCGTTTCTAGCAAACACACCTATCCAAGACATTTGCCAAGCTGCAACATGGTCTTCAGTGCACATGTTCACTAAGCACTACTGTGTGGATATTCAAATGAACAAAGAAGCGCAAGTAGGACAAAAGGTCTTACAGCATATTTTCAGTAACCAATGCTCATCTTTCACCCAGCCACCGCAATAATGGAAAACCGCTACTAAGTCTATGCACAGCATAGTGAATCCAGAAAGATTCACGCTGCAAAACGTATAGTTTCTTACCTGTCGGTGTAGTTTTGCAGCTTGAAGACTTTCTGGATTCACTAGCGATCCCACCCTCCTCCGCCAGAAAGATGAGGCATAAGGACAAAGGAGGCTAAAATTGCTTACATAGCTAAAGGGATCAAACAAGCGGACAACAAAACAAGAAAGGAGAAAAAAGAATCCGAAGATGGCAACCAAAGGTGGGAGCTTCCGCAGGAAGCGCGTCGACGTCACGAAGGACACCAAATGGTGGGACGTCGCCGCCCACCTGGGCCACGGGAAAAAAAAAAGAAATACTACAATTCCGGACCCAACCACAAGATGGCGTAATAATTCACAGCATAGTGAATCCAGAAAGTCTTCAAGCTGCAAAACTACACCGACAGGTAAGAAACTATACGATGTCATCATATAAAGACAATAGAAAAAGGACTATAGTGCCTAACCTCCCTCCCCTTGGTAAGAAGAAATATTATTATATAATAGAAGATCTCTGGGATTTGTCAGCAGACCCCATACCTTAGACTATATGTTATAAAGAGGACTGGAAACAGGTGAGTGAAGATTCTCTTTATTAAGGCCTCCACTCTGCACCTCAAAGACGTCGAGCACAGGGCACAGCAACCAACGAACTCTGCCAGTCAGGCTGCTCTTGTCAACATTCCAAGGCAGCCTCTGGCTTAACAGAAGGAATGTTCCAAGGGGTGGGAAGAGGGAGGCGGGGGGCAGGGGACAAAGAAGAAACCAAGGCAGGGTTCCTAAAGAGTCCCATTGTACAAACCTGGAAAGGCAAGAGATTATAACACATCTTCCCCCCTAACAACAAGGGAAAGAATAAAGGTGAACATTATTGCATCATGAAGTCTTTATGCCATTTAGGTGAAACTATTGGTCTTCTGATGCAGCTCCTTTGATGAGTTGTCCAGTCTCCGGGGCCAACAGAAGTCTGGGAGCTAGCGTGAGTGGTGTTCTCTGGGCTTCGGCTTTTCGCTAAACGGTCCATGCTCCAGTTCTGCCCATTCTCAAGGACCTCTGTGTTGTTTTTGATCTCCACTATTCTTTTGGGTTCATAGAACTTGGATTCGTGATCCCCCGCGAGAGTGGGTTTTTTCACAGCCACCCAGTCTCCTACAGCCCACTTCTGGTGTTTGGTTCCATGCTTGTGATCATACTGGTCTTTGTACTTGGCTTGATGAGAAGCTATTCTGGATTTGAAGTTGTCATAAGAATGTGCTGTTACCTGTCCCCCCCCGATCCAGTTAGGGAAGAACTTAGTACTGGGTTTTCTTCTTCTGAGTGACGAGAAGGGAGAGATACCCGTGATCAGGTTGGGAGTGGTGTGATATGCCCAGAGCATATCTTGTATAGTGCGTTCAACAGGTAGATGGTTGATGCAAGCTAGCTGTATGTTCTCTTTCACCATTCTGTTTACTCTTTCTACTAAGCCATTTGCCCGAGGGCAGTACAGAGCGGTTTTAAGGTTAGGAAGTTGGGAAGTTGGTCATGGCTGACGAGGTGAACTGAACTCCATTGTCCGTGACCAGGGTGGACGGAATGCCTTCAGTCACAAAAGTATCTCGCAGGAAATTGATTAGGGATTCGGTTGTAATTTGGTTCACCATTTTGATGACGACCCAGTGTGAGTGAAAATCAGTCAGAACAAATGCAAATCTTTTGGTGACACCTCTTTTATTGATCGGACCGATGATGTCCAGTGCCAGTTTTTCCCATGGTTTGTCCGGAATGGAAACTGGGGATAGTGGTGCTTTCTGGGTGTGTTTAGTTTTGTCACTATTGGCGCAAATAGTGCAGTTCTTGACTTTGGTTTCGACCATAGAGTCCGTTAGGGAACCAATAGTGCTCTCTAAGTCTAGTTTTTGTAAGGCTTCTCCCTAGGTGGCCCTCGTGAACCAAGTCTATTATCTTGTCCTTCAACCCTCCAGGAGGTATGATTTTGTTATTTCGCCAGATATAATCATTATTTACGTTGATTTCGTCTCTGATTTCCCAAAATTTATCTAGTTCTTGGCTAACGCTTTTGCGAGTAGCTGGCCATCTTGTAGAGTGTATTCTTTAAGACAAGTTAGTGTAGCATCTTGGGACATGCTCTCGACCCATTCATCTTTATTTATGGTAGAAGAGTGAACTTGTAAAATGGGAAATTCAGGTGTTTCAAAGTTTTCCACCAGATCTAATGGTGCTCTCGAAAGGAAGTCAGCTGCTCTGTTAAGGTCGCCCGCGACATATTCAAGTCTAAAAACCAAACTTTCCAGGCCCAGCACCCATCTTGCTACTGTGGGTGTACTGTTAGCTGTGCCTTTGGAACTGAACATGTAGATGAGAGGCTTGTGATCGGTGCGAACTGTGAACTTTATCCCCCATAAGTAGAACTTGAAATGTTTTATTGCCCAGAAACAGGCCAGGGCTTCTCTCTCTACTACAGAGTAGTTCCTTTCTGAGTTGTTAAGTGTGCGGGAGGCGAAAGCTACAATACGTTCTCTCCCACCGATGACCTGAGAGAGAGTTGCGCTTAGACCTTTGTTACTTGCGTCGGTGGTAAGGATGGTCTTCCTGGAAGGGTCGAAATTGCATAAGTGGGGGGCACTTAATATGTTTTTTTTAATGTTATCAAAGGCTACCTGGTGCTTCTCTAGCCATTTGTAAGGCGTATGGTTTTTTGTGAGTTCCCTGAGATCATTGGAGATATCGGCAAAGTTCTTGACGTAGTTGGCCATGTATTCAGCAAGGCCAAGGAATGATAACAGTTCTTGTTTGGTGGTCGGTGCATTAGCTTTTTTAACAGCATCAAGGAGGCTTAATTTGGGTTTAAATCCGTCCCTTGATATGGTGTGCCCAAGGTAATCAACAGTTCCCACCCCAATTAGGCATTTTTCTTCTTTTAGGGTGAGACCCGCCTCTTTGAATCTCTCGAGAACAGTTCTGAGAGACGAGTCGTGTTCATCAGGAGTTGCTCCGTAAATCAAGACATCGTCTTGGAAGCACATTATTTTGGGTACCCCTTCCAAAATGTGTTGCATTATTTTTTGGAAAACCGCTGCCGCTGAAGCGAGCCCAAACGGCATTCTGAGGAACATGAACGACCCCAGCGGAGTGGTAAAGGCAGTTAATTCTCTGGAGTGGGGGTGTAACTCTACCTGATGGTAGGCATTTGACAGATCCAGCCCACTAAAGCACATGGCTTCCCCCATGGTACTTAAAACCTTGTGGATGCGTGGCAGTGGGTGTCTTTCTATGATGACGTTATCGTTAAGGTCCCTGAGGTCGATGCACAATCTAATGTCATTCCCTTGAGCTTTCTTAGTGATGACTACCGGGACAACCCATGCGGTGCAATCCACGGGTTGTATTACACCTAGAGTCTGTAATCTGGCTAGTTCAAGTTTTAGGGGTTCCCGCATAAGGTGAGGTATGGGTCTTGTTTTGTGTGCAATCGGTTTAGCATTGGGTTTCAATTTTATTTTGTTTTGGAAATTCTTAAGGAGCCCTAGCTCGGAAGTGAACACCTCGGGGAACTCTTTGATGAAGGTTTTACCCGGAATGGACAAGTCAATAGTAAGCACTTGTTCCGGGTTGTTAGGGTCAAGTTTTATGCCTAATTCTTTTTGGTGTTGCCAACCAAGAAGATTGGACCCCTCTTCTACTATGTAAACTTTCCCTAGGGTAACACGGTCTTTGAATGTAATGTGAGTTTTAACCATGCCCTTCAAAGCGATAGATTCTCTAGTGTAGCTGCTAGGGGAAATGTCAGCTTTTATTAATTCACTTTCTTTGCAAATGTTCATGTTTTTAAAATCTGAAATGTTCACAAAATTGAAGGGGGAACATGAATCCGCATACATATTGATTTTCTTGCCTTTCAACCCAATTTCACATTCTGGGTAGTTTATTTGGTTGACAGTATTGGAGTCCCGGACTTGGAAGATAATTTTCTTTACTGACTGGATTTTTGTTTCAGGTGTTACCTCAGCACTGTTTTGTTTACTAGGTAGACTGTGACAAACCCTAGCTAAGTGGCCTCTCTTATTGCACTTTTTGCATATAGCTGATATGGCTTGGCAATTCGGGTTGTTGGCCAGGTGGTTACTACTACCACAACGGTAACATTTAAGTTTGCTAGGGTTGTTGTCACAGGCAGGGTTAAAGGTTTTTGCATTTTTAACTTTGCATATAGTATTTTCTGTGAGAGGATCAACAATCTCCGACACCTGACTGTGGTCAGTATGGGAATGGTCAGGGTGAAAAGGACTAGGCCTAATTTCTTTCATACAGAGGGCGGTGTGTTCAATGGATTTGGCAAGCTCAATCGCATCTTGTAGATTGGGTTGTTTTTGCAGTAATTTTTCTTGTATTTTCCTATTATTGGTGCACCTCACCATTTGGTCCCTTATTAGGGAATCGTTGAGATCTCCGAACTGGCATAGCTCACTTAAACCTCTCAGCACAGCTACGTAGCTTGAAATACTTTCATGTTTTCCTTGAACTCTACAAAAGAACTTGTGGCGTTCCAGGACAATGTTAATTTTGTCTCCAAAGTGTATTTCCAATTTTATTAAAGAGGTTTCGTAAGCATCTCCCTTTTCCTCTAGGTCTGGTTCTGGTAGGGTATCAAAAACTTTCCTCCCATGGGTACCCAGGTTGTGAAGAAGAATGTGTTGTTTCCTTAAGGCACTGAATTTCTCCCCCCCAATGGCAATAAGGTATGACTCAAAGATCTTGATCCACTCTTTCCAAGTAAGATTGGATTCCCCACACTCATTCAAGAATGGCGGAGGCTGGGTCATGCTTGTAGCAGCCATGTTTGGATACAATTGATAAGTGTGGAGCACAAGGAGAAGAATATCTTGCCCGCTGCAGAACACAGGAATACACTCACGGAAAGAGGCGATGCTTGATGCAAGAAAAAGAGTTGCCAGTTGAAGAAATGGCACACAAAGGATAGGTGTGCGTGCCACCGCAAGAATGACTGTAGCCAAGATGGTGAAGATGCCCAGAAAGATGACACGCAAAATGCCTATGAAGTGTGTGTATCACTGTAGAAGGAGTGGCACACAGGTAAAAGGTGTGTGCATCACCGTTGTGAACACTTGCCAGCTGCAGAACACAGGAACATGTGAAGAAATGGCACACAAAGGATAGGTGTGCGTGCCACCGCAAGAATGACTGTAGCCGAGATAGTGAAGATACCCAGAAGAATGACACGCAAAATGCCTATGATAAACCTTCAGACACGCAGCATGGTGTGCACGTCACCGTAGGGCATAAAAATCAAATGACAGATAGCACACGCTGCAGTATGGTAATGAAAGTGAGCGTGTCACTGAAGTACGTTGGAGACACGCAAAATGGTGTGCGTGTCACCGGTGCAAGATAGAAGTGCACGTGTGAATATTGATGCGGGGGAATGTGCAGTTGACATAAACCTTCAGCTTGAGCGAATGCTGTAGAGGGACGCTGGAGGGCCTTTAGAAAAGTGAGCGTGTCACTGGGCACGCAGGGGCACACAAAATGGTGTGCGTGTCACCGGCGTCCACTAGATCCTCCGTGGCCAAATGTGAAAGGAGATTTTGATGCAGTGTCCTGAGGCTACGTGAAGGGAGGCGTAGCAGAGGGGAAGGAAGGAGACGGAGCAAGCACCCTACGGCACGCCTCTGGATATACCGTGGTGCCGAGAGGCGGTATGAAGTGGAGAAGTACTGCACCCCAGAGGAGCCACACGCCTCCTAATACGGTAAAGACAGGGAGTCTTAGGAGGAGTGGAAGCGGCCGTGCCAGCAATGCCCGAGAGGCGGGGAAAAGTAAGAATGAAACGCCCCCTGGGAGGTGAAAGCAAGCGCGGGGGAAACGCCTACCGAGGCGTGTTCAAAATCTCCACAGAATCACCTCAGGGGGAGTGTGAGCAGGCGTGGTAGCAACGCCTACAAGGCGTGGAGCTTAGTCTAGGAGGGAGGATCCAGGAAGAAGCACACAGAGGGAAGTCAGAGAAGACGAAGACTCCGTCGTCGAAGGTGCTTTGGTGATTACAGGCACTTCTTCAGAGCTTGTGAAGCAGGGCTTCCCTCATGGAGTGCTCGTAGTGAAAATAGAGGAGAAGGGCGAGGAATAAGGCTCTTCCAGTACCAGAATCAGCGTGATCTTGTGGTGTGCTGGTCGCTGCTTTTGAAAACAGGAAAACAGTACCTTAACCTTGTGGGCCACAAGGTAATAATTTTGCTCGACGTGGTGGATGTACACAGAAGGGAAGGAGAGCCGTCCTGCTCCCTTTCGCAGACCAGTCGTCGCCAGTGTTATAAAGACGACTGGAAACAGGTAAGTGAAGATTCTCTTTATTACGCCCTCCACTTTGCACCTCAAACACGTCGAGCACAGGGCACAGCGACCAACAAACTCTGCCAGTCAGGCTGCTCTTGTCAACATTCCAAGGCAGCCTCTGGCTTAACAGAAGGAATGTTCCAAGGGGTGGGAAGAGGAAGGGGGGGGGGCAGGGGACAAAGAAGAAACCAAGGCAGGGTTCCTAAAGAGTCCCACTGTACAAACCTGGAAAGGCAAGAGATTATAACACTATAGATGGTATTTCTACATCGTAGGTGCGTGTTGCTCTTCTCCCTGGAAAGGTCCCTCTCCAAGTGTCTGTCTCCTAAACATGTATCCCCATAATATCAAAGTACGAGTCTCCAGCAGCAGCTGCGTTAGTATGTTTTGTCTAGGTGCTAGGGCCTGACCAGAACAGAATAACAAGGGGCATTGTTTATCGACCTTGCTCACAATGTTCAGACTTGACTCCAGGAACAGGCAGAGAACGAACACAGCAGACAGTTCTCATGTGAAAGGCATAAACAGAGTCTTGCAAAATATAAAGCCATGCTGTAACGTGCGCAAAAGCTGCATCATGGCTGCAGGGCTCATGCTAACTTAGTAATGTCGACAATGTCCCCATCGGCCACGTGACATAACAGGAGGCAGAAAGAAGACGTGGCAGAGAAGGTAAGGAGCAGGGAGAAAAGTGTGGGAGAGGGTTGGAGGGCTGGGAAAAAGCAGTGAGGTGCAGAGGCACGAATTTAAAAGTGGCACAAAGCAGAAAAGAATGGGAAAGGGGCACAAAGCATTAACAGAAAAGTGGCACAAAGAGTAGAAAAGGCACAAATGAAGGCAGGGAGTGAGAGAGCAGTCAAAGGGCAAAAAGCAGAAAAGAGGCACAAAGAAGTAAAGAAAAGTGGCACAGAGTGAAAGAGGCACAAGTGAAGGCAGCAGGTGAGAGAAACGAGTGAGAGAGGGCAGTCAAAATAGACAGGCAAAGAAGAGCGGCAGCAGTGGGAAGTGTGAGACAGGGTCTCGAGGGTCTGAAAGAGCTTTAGGGCCTTATTATGACTTTGGCGGTGTGGGAGTGGGGCTGCCGCCCCGCTCCCACACCACTAAAGTCAAAACAGACCGCCTGCCAAATTACAACTTTTGTTGCTAGCGGGAAGTTCTTTGGCGTTCCCACTCCGGTGCCTGTAAAATAGGCATCGTAGTAGGAACGTCAAAGGATGTTCCTGCCTGGACTGAAATGCACAATGTTGGGCATTTCTTTCTGTGTGTGAACAATGGGGTGCATGCAGGCAGGGGGCACACCATGTTCCCCCCTGCATGCACCCCATTGCGCAGAGGCCCAAGGGGGCCATGCAGGGGCCCCCTTTGTCTACTGCCACACTTTACCTGGCGGTCGGCGGTGAGGAAACTCCTAATATGCTTGGTGGTGCCGCAGCAGCACACCACCATATTAAGGGCCTCAGACTACTGCACCATCGCCAGGGATTGTGGATCCCTTGAGGAAGCAGCAGTCTTGTGGTGGTTCAACCGCCACAGTCCCCAATGCGGGGGGCTGATTGCCAGTCTGGCAGTCTGCAGACCTCCATCATGGGTTTGGCAGTCCATTGGACCGCCAAACTCCTAATAAGGACCTGTAACTGGTCGGAGGACCAGTTACAGGTATGTGGGGGAGCTGGGGCCTTAGCACTTGATTGTCGGCATATTTAAGTCTCCATATAGTGTGTTATTAGAGTGGTGATCAAGTCTCTATCAACAAAGTGTGAAGAGATTATCATGGTCAAGTTCATACAGCGATATTGTGTGACAATAAATTACAAAAACACATGTTAAATCTACCATCCTATATAAAAGACAGTAAAGACATTTTACTAAAATTCAAAGACTTCACATGGTCAGATGACCTATGTTTCGTCACGCTGGACGTAGTTAGCCTTTACACTTGCATCGAAGATAATTTTGGGCTTCTAGCAACACGCTCATATCTAGATAAAGAAAATGCTGACCATTATGAACACAACTGTATGGTACTAGAAATGATTGAACTGATTCTGACAAACAATTTTTTCCTACATGATGAGCAATGGTACCATCAGGTACGCGAGACTGCCATGGGGACCAAATTCGCGCCGTCGTACGCATGCCTCTTCAAGGGGTGGTACGAGAAGGAACATGCATGGGGCAGAAACACCTCCCCCTGGACACAGAACATAGTGTTCTGGGGGAGGTATATAGACGACATTATCTGCCTCTGGTCTGGTTCCACTGAAACCCTGCTGGAGTACTTTAACTATCTTAACGATAACCCATACAACGTTAGGTTGACAATAAACCACCATAGAACTGAGATTGATTTTTTTAGATTTACATTTTTATGTAAAAAATGGAAATATCGAAAGTAGCCTCTTTTGGAAAGACACAGCATGTAACGGAGTGCTTCATGCAACTAGTGCGCATGCAAGATCAGTAATCAAGAACATTCCCTTCGGTGAGATGGTAAGAGTAAGGAGGAACTGTTCAGAGACTGTGTCTTTTGAAGCAAATATTGAAGAAGTAAGTGCCCGTTTTTTAAAAAGGGGTTACAAACCGAAAGGTGTTAAAATAGCGGAAACAAAAGTGAAAAATATAAACAGAGAAACAACACTTGAGGTTAGGCCCAAAAAACAATGTGCCACTCATGAGATAAAACCTAGATTTGTCACCAAATACACAACTCATAGCGATCGAATTTTCAGGATTTTGAAGAAACACTGGCATTTACTGCTGGAAATTCCCAACTTCAGACAAATATTGCCAAAAAAAACATCAATTACGTTTAGAAAGGGGCTGACACTAAAAGATATGCTATGCCCAAGCTACATAACATCTAAAACAGTGGGGACATGGCTACCACCGAAACCGATTGGCTTCTTTACATGCGAAGCCTGTCATGTATGCCCTTTTGGTAAAAACAAAATTAAGGACTTTATGTACAATGGCCACAAAAGATATAAGATCAAGGAATTAATTAACTGTAATACCACATTTGTCATCTATGTACTGGGATGCATATGTGGATTAATTTATGTGGGAAGCACTACACGTAGTCTGAAAGCGCGAATCCAAGAACATCGTAGAACTATTATTAACAGTGATCCAAGATACTCTATGGCAGAGCATTACAAGGAAGCCCACGTTTCGGACTGCTCTTTTTGGTTCCATGGGATTGAACATGTCAAAACAGACAGAAGAGGGGGGGTATTTTAGAGTTTTTTCTCAAATGTTTACACCCTATCTGTGCTTTTCCTCCCTTCTTTCCTTTTTTCCTCTCTTATATAATGTTTAAACTGGCAACTACCCTATATATTGTGGCGAAAGAGGACAGCGATGTTTCCGATGCCTCTCTAGGACTTGCTACTGTCCTAACAAACAAATTAATTATCCGATAATGTAGAAAATTACAACACATAAGTTCGAATATGGCACTGTATGGGTCCCTTTACACACTATTGTATGTTACTAAACAACCGCCCTACTCCTTATATATCCTATTGTGAGCGCTCTTTGACGTTCATTATATAGATTTATACACAAACATCACATGGCCAGCACCATTACTGAAGCGGATTGACCACTCCAATATGGCCCCCATTTCACCGTCTCATCTTTGAATTTCCAAGATGGCCCCCATTTACCGCGTCAATTTTAAAACTTCATTATGGATTCATACAAAACATCGTATGGCCACCAGATTTTTTCGAAGCAGATTGTACATTACAACATGGCCCCCAATTCATCGTCTCACTTTCCATAATTTCAATATGGCCCCCATTCACCACACCACTTTCCAACTCCCAAAATGGCCACCACCAAGGTCCAAAAAGTAACTAGATCAGCAGTCTAGCTCGCAATATAACCAGGTGCGTTCAATCAGCGTCCAATCAGCGCTCTTTAAATAGAACCTTGGGCGGGAAACTCTGTTACACCCAAGAATCCAAGGAACTGACGACCGGTCCGCTTATTGAGGTATGTGGGTATAGCTAAGGGGCACTGATAGGATTAAGAGTAGATGTTATAATTTGGGAATAAGGACGGGATGGCGCTGCAGTTAGGACTTTCTAGTGCAATATTTATCGTATCAGGTATTATGTATTAAGCGAGAATATTGCGCTTAACACATTGAAATATGACTTTATCTGCAAAATAACGCTATGCCCCAATTTAAATGCAGTTTGCTTTTTAGCGGTCACAAATACCTGACAATTAAGCATCGTCTCCTAATTAAGTTTGAGACCAGGACTTACGATCTCCAGCACATGCGCATAGGTTGTTGCTGGATTTGTGACATCCACTATAATGGTTGTCAGATTTGGGGTTAGGTCTGAGCAAGAAATTTGCCCGACTATCGCACACAAAGACATAAGCCTTCAAGTTACTACAGAAGGCAATGCCGATATACAATACAGCTTGTTCGTAAGCGGTTGCAAGCAATTGACAATTAGGCATCGACCTTTTAAGCACAGCTGGTTCCTTCCTTTTTAAAGCAATTAGGCTGCGCATGTATTTTGAAAAATTAATCAGGACACATTTCTAGGAAATTTGACGTAATAATTAAATCGTTTAAAGTACAAATTTGTTATTGAGGTGGCAGGTCTTACTTGGAAAACCCATTAATCCTGGGATTCCCTATGGTCATCCATTAAACTACGTTTCTGAATTTATCTCAAATAAGGTGAGGTGGTCAATCCCAGAGCCTCCCTGCTCGCTTTCCTAATCTTCCCCCTTTCTTCTCCACCCTCTATTTTCCGCACTTCTTCTTAAACATTCCCCCTCTCGCCATATCTCTCTCTCCTTTACCCATCTCTTCCTCCCTCACACAATCAGATCATTCTCTCACACACCTTTTATCTGGTTTAGTAATTTTGCATGTTCGCTTCGAATTTGAATATTACTCAACATGAATATTTTTGGCAATTGCACGGTTATTCCTTTTTAGAGATTGTATGATCCAAATTATTTTGTGTAGCAAATTGTTTTCTGTCTTCTCCTTTTCTTTTGGTTTATTTCTTTTAATATCTCTGTGACCAAAGGAAATTATACATATTGAAGAAAATAATTTAAAGACACAGACCAACCGATTTAAGAACAACTTTGTGTGTCTTTATGTTTGTGCTGTTTTTTAATTTAAGGAGTTGTGTCCAATTCTATATTTTCTGTTATATATATTTTTTGTTATTATTTCTTGTCCTTGTCCTAAAGTGTAAATATATTTATGTTATATGTTACAGCCCTGATGAAGTTCCACACACTGTAAAGTGGGAACGAAATGCGTTGGCTGTTTGTTGCAAAAGAAATTGAAATAAAGAATAAAAGGTTGAAGAACAAACCAACACAAGATTGTGCTACTTAATTTTCGGTGCACCTTCAATTAAATGTATTAAGCGATATTGTGTAAAGATAATGATATTTAAGTTCCTACAGACAAAGTGTGTGTTTACAGGCATATTTAGGCTTCCATGTAGTGTGTGATTATAGTGATGTTCGAGTCTCTGCCAACATAGTGTGTGGAGATTATCATTGACAAGTCAATACAGTGAGTGTGTGAAGATAATGATATTCAGGTCCCCACAGAGATAGTGTGTGGTTATAGGCATGATCAAGGCTTCACATAATGTGTGATAGTAGGGGTGTTTGAGTCCCTCCTGAGATACTGCATGAAGAGAATTATGTTCAAGCCCTTAGACTGATGATGTGTAAATATGTTTTAGTCCCCACAAAGAGAGAATGTGAAGATAACTATGTTTAAGTCCCCAAAATTATAGTTTGTAGAGATGAAGTTCAAGTCCCCACAGACACAGTGATGGTAGATAATCAGTTTCAAGTTCAAATAAAGATCATGAGTAACTAGAGTACTGTTCAAGGGCCCACAGAGATATGTGATCAAACAAAGATAGTGTGTAAAGATAATCATGCTCATGTGAAGAGTTTGGGGCTTATTCACAAATGTAAACTCACACTTTTAAGTTTACAATTTTTTTGCTATTCACAAACTACGAGTTATTAGTAAGTTTACAACTGCAGGGGTCTGACAGTCGGGGCGGAGAACTCCGCACATAAAAAGATAGGCCTGTCCTATATTTTTGTGTGCGGAGTTCTCTGCCCGACTGGAGTTGTGGCAGCCGTAAACTTACTATTAACTTGTAGTTTGTCAATAGGAACAAAATAGTAAACATACTAGGCTTGGGCGGAAAACTACGCTTCACTCAGAGTTTTCAGAATTCAGGCGCTCTGCAGTGGAGCGCAGAGTTCCTAGATTCTGCCTTCAAGGCACGAAGCAGTTTTTCTGTTTCCGGTCGCGAACTCAAGATTTGTTTTGGTGCTCGCGAGCGAGCACCACGATATTCTCGGGCCGCTAGTGATCATGCACGAAACACCATGCCCGTTCGCATGGCTTTTGCCTGCAACAGCGCCAATGTAGTGCTGCTCGCGAACGCACCACTCGAGTAGCTTTTGTGCACGAGAAGCAGTTTTATATGCAAAAAGAGGTTTTCGAGTAGATTTTCTTCTCAAACGGAGCGTTCGAGTTGCTGTTTTATGCTAAAAGCTTTTTTTCCCCAACAGGAAGGAAGTACCCCACAGACTCCAATTTTCTGTTCCTTTCCAACAAGCTCCTCCCAGTGCTTTTGTCCATCTCCTGGTCACTTTTCATTTGAATTTGGAGCTGGATATATACCATTGGATTTAAGGACTTTGTATTTGAAATTTCACAAGTAAGTTCAAAAACTCTTGTATAAGAGTGTTGTTTGTTTGATGGAGGGCATGCACCAGTATTTATTTGTACTTTTATTCGAATTTTCAAGTTTATTGTGGTAGGTGGCCTGCAGTTTCAGTAGGGGCCTAGTCATATTTTTGCATTTAATTTTTCTTCTTTTGTAAAGGAACAATGTTGCACAGTACAGTACATGTTCACTATGTTTGTTTTAATTTGTAATATTTATTTATTTTACTATGTGGCCTAGTCTGCCAAGGGGCCTTTCAGTCAGAAGTCCCAGGCCAGTAACAACAGTTTCTATGGTATATGTTGTTTTAAAACATCAATTAGGACTACGATCGCATTAGATTAAATTAAAACTGTGTTGGTTTTGTTTTGTATTTCATGTTATTTGTGTACAAAAAGTGTATGTGTGGGGTAATATTCGATGCCTTGGGAGGCTGTGTGTTGTAAATGTTTTGTAGCTCAGTTAATTTTCATTTTTGCAATTGCCGAGTTAATGCTAGTGTATTCTTCAGTGTTACCATGCCTCCTTTGTCTGGCCAGTGAGTGTGCTTGCCATAGGCCACAATTTGTCTTTGTTCTACATGCCATGTGGCCAGGGTCCATTTTGTTGAGTCTGTGTCCATAGGCCTGAATGTGTTCTTTTTGGTCCCCATGCCTCCTTGCTCGCTGTTGTTGTTTGGCCATGTGGCACTGGCTGTCAGCCATTTTGTGCCTCCAGCCAGTGTGCCTTTGCCATAGGCTTGCATGTGTTCTTTGTTCCCCATGCCTCCTTTCTCGCTGTTGTTGTTTGGCCATGTGGCACTGGCTGGCAACCATCTTGCGCATCCAACCAGTGTGCCTTTGCCATAGGCTACAAGGATGGATGTGATATCAGTTTAATAATATGCCCGAGGATCATTGAAGTGTAACTATATTAAGAATATGATTTTGATAAACAGTGCTTAAATATTACATGCATTTTTTTATTTGGCACCACCTTGCCTCACAATAGGTTTCTTCTCATCCTCCCATACAAACATCGGCAATTATTGATCTTTATTTTCTTTGAATTTTTTCTTTTAATTGTTTTCATTTTTAATTTTTAGCTTTTATTTTTTATTTAGATTTTTTAAATTTGTTTGTTTTTTATTTTCTATTTATTTTTATTTTTTATTATTATTTTATTTTAATGTACATTTTTATTATTTGTATATTTGTTTTTGCGCTTTTCCTCGGTTAGTCCATCCATCTATCCACCATAAGTGCACAGCCACGCAATAGCATTCAGTTTTTTTTAGGTATAATTTTTTTTCCTCCTGGACAACCTGGCTGTGGTGCTCTGCAGGCACATTAGCATCATACTTTGTTTTATGATTATTCCATTTCCCCCTGGACCACATTGCCTGCCAAAGGCATACACTTACCTTCTTTTTTTTAAAGATTTTTATTCCATTTACCCATGCAATTCTTTGAGTGCCACAGGTGTCTCCTTTAGAATATATGGACATAAACCGAAGAGCTATATCGGTATGTTGTGTTATCTTAATTTGAAATTAAATTATATGGTACGGAGGTGTGGTTTGACTTTAAAGTGGCTGATTTATTATTACCTAAGTAACCAACCACACTAATATTGTCTTTGTCTGTACTAATAAAAACTGCAACAATGCCACGTTTCACTAAATGTTTTCCTTGCTTGTTTGCTTTTAGGTGCACAAGAGAAGAAGAGACATCACCCGCACTACTGCTAAACAGAAGGCCTCTACAGTGACGTCAATCCTCCAATCTCTTTCGCTTGTGAAGCTTAGTGCCACTGCCAACTGAGAGCTTTAAGATGGCCCCAAAGAAAGTTGGTCCCAAGAAAGTGGTCAGTGAGAAGAAACTGCTTTCCACTAGTGGTGTGCTGACCACCACCTTTTTCGGGAGACATGTGCCTGCCGGACTGGCCTCAGAGCAGGAACCTGGGAGCAGCACTCCCGCATCAACAGCACCACCCCAACCTAAGCCCAAGACCACATCTGTCAGTGAGGCAGCCACTGCAATCATGGCGCCGCCGCCGAGCACTGACGCTGATTTGAATTTGTCCCTTTTGCAAAGTAGTACCTAATCGTTTCAGGAAACAGAGTAAAGTGGACAACAGTGGACAACAGCCAGCAATAGTACATCTTCCTGAAGTTGGAGCTGAACAGGAGGTTGAGCTTCCTGCCGAGCAAGAACCTCGTCTTTTAGAATAATTGGCTCCCAGATGTCCGCAAGGAAAAGGAAGGGACTACTCCAGCATCTTCTCCAAGCACCACTTCTAATGAAAATGATGGGAGTTGACCCCGGCAGTGTGTCGAAGAGACGACAGGAGAAGCAAGGGAAAAGAAAAGTTCCTGAAAGCCTTAGAATTATGGAAGGGGATGATGAGGAGGATGACGATGAGCTAGTCATTGTGGAAGGTGACCTACCGGAGCACGACATTACTATTCCACCTGCTCCGAGGCATGTGGCACAGGTAGCACCGCCAGCTTTCATATTGGCAGAGCCCCAGCTGATTCCTGCACTAACCCCTACCTCAGTAGAAGTACGCACTACAGAGAGGCAATTGGCGACATGCCCACCTACCCCAGTTCTTCTTCAGGCATTGGCAGTGTCCCATTAAAAAAGTACTTCTCCCCAGTTTGGGACTTTTTTACGGTTAGCACACAATGGAAGCACATTGCAATATGCATTGTTTGCCACATGAATGTTCATCGAGGTAAGTCTGGTTCACATTATGGTACTGGAGACCAAACGACCCATATGAAAGCAATCCGGTGGGAGGAGCACCTTAAAAAAATTGCTGAACGTGGTCGTGATGGTGAAGGTGAGGAGAGCCGGGGAACATCAGCTATAAGTCCAATCACATTGGGAGATAATGATGAGGAAGAAGAGGGTAACATAACATACTCATGAAAGGCAGTGCTGTCCCCAGCAGTGTGCCAGCAGAATCACCCACCTCAGCGACTTCACAATGGCACAAGAAGACGCAGAGTCAGATGGAAACACCACGGCATACAGTGACTGCCCCACCATGAAGCACACTGAGTCTACCACCACCTACTTCTCAAACGTCCCCTGCATCAGTGGCCCAGAAAAGAAGAAAATAAAATTCAGGCTACTATTATGGGCATGTTCAGGCAGGAGGGGCCCTATGACCGCAACAATCCAACTGCACTTTCATACAGTGGGAAGCTGGCAAAAATGTTAGCGTTGGACCTCCTCCCTTTTTCTTTTGTGGAAGGAATGAGATTCTTAGAATTTGTAGCAGCCATCTGCCTGAAATGGAAGGTGTCACAGTTGCTG
Source organism: Calotriton arnoldi (assembly GCA_963921515.1). Classification (NCBI taxonomy): domain Eukaryota; kingdom Metazoa; phylum Chordata; class Amphibia; order Caudata; family Salamandridae; genus Calotriton; species Calotriton arnoldi. The sequence goes on from CAWUFW010006769.1 coordinate 796,517, forward strand.
TTCCAGCGCTGCATACGATGTGCTGCAATTGGTTGGACAAGCTTTGCAGCAAAATGCTGTTTACACTATCCACCTGACAACAGACATATGGACCAGTTGTCAGGCGACTGATTACAAGTGAATCACTGCACACTGGATCTCTTTTTCAGGGGTAAAGCAAAAGCTATCTACAGGTCTTGGCCCTGTGAAAGTTTCAAGAGCGTTCTGCGGCATGCAACAGTAGCCATGGGTGCCATGGAGAAATCACATACAGATGCAAACATCTTGGATTAATTTAACAGCAAGGTGTCTGAATGGCTGCGACCCAGAGGTCTCAGAACTGGATTTGTTGCCACAGACAATGGCAGTAACATAGTCAAAGCCATGGCAGACGGTGCTATTTCAGGGTCCTGTGTTTGGTGCATTGCATCAACCTGTTTGTGCAAGGCTTTCTCAAAAAATATCTAGCCAGCAACATACTGACCACCGACAGATGAATCTGCACTCATTTTAGCCATTCTTTTAAAGCCCGGAAACAGTTGCGGATTATTCAGCATGCTGATAGTTTACCAGTTTAAGCCCTGATACTGGAGATGGCAACATGCTGGACCTATTGCATGTTGCAACGTCTGTTTGAGCAGTACAATCAGATCAATGACTATGTCAATCAAAAACAAAAGTGCCTAGTGGAACATTATGTTTGTGTCAGATTTATGCTACCCTACCATCTTTTAGTCACATATATGGCCGGCTTGCAGTTGGACAAGTGTGCAGTGAAGAAGCCTCCACAATTCCTTCATGATATTGGAGACAATGCCTGCCTCCCTCATATGCCATAGTTTTTTGCATCACTTAGCAGGGCTGCCCCAGAAGATCGTGAATTAACAAGAATGCCAATACCAAATTCCAATGTGTTATCTGCTTCAAAGATACAATTGTGTACCTACTACCTAACCTACCCATGCTTGGATTGGTAGAGGTAACTACAACTATTGCAACAATGAGTGAGTGTGAGTGATAATTGACGATTCATGTGGTGGCAGACAGTGAGGTAGGTTGTTCAACTAATTTGTAAGCTTGATTACGATGATTTGCAATGTGTGGGGCCTGAGGGGTGATCATTTTTCCTGAAGGGAGTTGGCCTTCTCAAACTTACTTAGCAAAAATGTACCTGTACGATCCACTCCCATCCTTCTTTTTTTCATCCCTTTGGGGGGCTGCCCCAGAAGATCATTTGATTTACAAGACTGCCAAATTGCAATGTGTTGTTTGCATCAAAGAGGAGATACAATTGTTTACCTACCACCGTGCTTGGATTGGAACAGGTAACTATTCCACCAATGAGTGATAAACTATTGAGTGATTGTGAGTGATGATTCATGTGGTGGCAGATAGTGAGGGAGGGGGTTCAACTAATTTACAAACTTGATTTCGATGATTTGCAATGTTTGTGGCTTGATGGGTGATTATTTTTCTTGTCGGTGATTGTCCCTTTCACACTTAGCCAGATTGACTTGCAGGGTCCATTCCTTTTTTCTGGTTCTTCAGAGAACAGACCAGTCATTTTAGTTAACAAACACAAGCCTATACAAAATACTGCAATTCTTTTTCTCTATTTGTTCTTCAACAGCCGTACACTACACGTCTATCTTGCTTGGGTCGGTACTGAGACGGAGTTACTCAGACTCAGGAGGAGAATGGAAGGACTCAGGGTGGGGCTACCTCATCAATAGCTAGAAGAAGGAAGTTATCGACTTCAAAGGGAAACAATGACTCTGAGGCCTAGTACTCAGCTATGTGGAATGGAGAGAGGTGATGAGTGTGTGTTGCAATGGTGGCAAAAGTGAAACTCCGAGTCATCTTGTTTTTTGCTCAGCCTCTGAGTCTTCTTGGTACACTCCCCATGTAACTTATCTTCTTTCTTTCCTTTTCCTTGACTCTACAATACAGTAACTGTTTTTGAATCCACAGGCCTTCTGGTCTCCTGCATGAACAAAAGGCGAAAGCTGAGCTCAACACTCCTGCGTACCTGCCGAACCAGTCCAGACAGGCACCCAAGAGTGACGGACATTCCTGAGGAGATTGCAGATGCACCACCCAATTTGGCAATACAGTATCATTTTTCTTTTAACAGTCATATTTTTAGAACTGGGTGGGTTCAATTCACCACTCCATAATTTTATTTTTTCAAACCTAGAAGACAGAACATTTAGATATCTGATAACTTGGGTCTCTGGGGCAGAAGGATTGTTTGCAAATGCATTTAACTGTACTGTATTGTATTGTAATTACATTTATATAGCGCTTACTACCCCTGACGAGGCATCGAAGCGCTTTTTCGGCGAGTAGCACGCTACTCCGGGACCCATAAAGGATTAGTGTTGAATTAGTATAGTGAAATATGAAAGTAATTAAAGTGGTGGATAGGTTAGTCAGTTATTTGGATTCGGAAGGATAGAAGAGGAAAAAAAGGTTTGTATTTATATAGCGCTTGTTACTCCTGATGGGATGTTGAAGTGCCTTTTTTTTTTTTTTTTTTTTGGGCAGTAGCACGCTACTCCGGAAACCCATAAAGGATTAGTGGTGAATTAGTATGGTGAAATATGAAAGTAATTTGAGTGGTGGATATTAGTCAGTTATTTGGAGTGAGAAGGATAGCGGAGGGATAGAAGGGGGAGAAAGGTTTGCATCCATATAGCGCTTGTTACCCCTGAAGGGGTGTTGAAGCGCTTTTCTGTCGAGTAGCATGCTACTCCGGAACCCATAAAAGGATTAGTGTTGAAAATTAGTATAGTGAAATATGAAGTAATTTGAGTGGTGGATATGTTAGTCAGTTATTTGGATTGAGAAGGGTTGGGGAGGGGTAGAAAAGGGAAAAGGTTTGCATTTATATAGCGCTTGTAACCCTGATGGGGTGTTGAAGCGCTTTATTGGTGAGTAGCATGCTACTCTGCAACCCATAAAGGATTAGTGGTGAATTAGTTTAGTGGAATATGAAATTTGAGAAGTGAACATGTTAGTCTGTTATTTTGATTGAAAAATATAGTGGAGGGATAGGAGAGTGAAGGATTTTTATTTTTTTTATTTTTTATTGGAGGTCATAGCAGTAGGAGGAGGCTTTTGGATGAGTAAAAAGGGGAAGAGTCAGAGGTAAGAATTTAGAAAGGTTTGTTTTGGGGATCGGTATAGTAAAAGAGGTGTCGGATGATGCAAGGAGGGGTAGAGTAAGGGAGAGTCTAGAAATGGTTATTTTGGGGATCATAGTAGTGGTTTGGGATAAATGAGAGAGTGGGTGTAAAGGATATATTGAGAGAAGTATAGGGTGAGAAATAGGGTAGTGCATTGGATATGCTGAATTAGAAGAAAGTGATAAATATGTAGATCCATAAGTACATTGAAAGTATATAGATGCATAAAGGAGGTAGGTATATGTAGATTAAAGATGTTGATAGAGGTACAGGATGAGAAATAGGGTAGTGCATTGGATATGCTTTTCAGGAGAAAAGTAACAAACACACAGATCTAAGTACATGGAAGGTACATAGATGCACAATGGAAGAAGTACATGTAGACCAAAGATGCACCAAATAAACTCCGGTTTTCAAGTGTTATTGTACTTTAATTTTTTTTTTTTTTTAAACATAATTATTCTACATGTTTATACAAAGCAATACACAAAGATAGGCACATATTTATAGTAAAAATAAATGATTATATACAGAGGGATATGCTGTAAATTTCTGTTTGCGTATGGTGCTTATGTGGGGAAGAGCCAATTCTTGAGCAGTTTTCTGAAGATAAGGTGGCTGTCCGTGGATCTTATGTTGGGGGGGTAAAGAGTTCCATAGTTTGGCTGCTTGAACAGAGAAGGATGTGCCACCCATGGTTTTTTCTTGTATCTTTGGATTTTGAGGCGAGGTGCCATTTTAGAGCGGAGGTTCCTTTGTTGAATGTGTTTGGTGATTTTATTCCTGATGAAGAGCGGTCCCATTCCATGTATTGCTTTGTGGGTGATACAAAGCAGCTTGAACGTGGATCTTCTGGCAACCGATAGTCAATGCAGGGCTTTCAAGGCAGGTGAGATGTGGTCTCGCTGTTTGATATGCAAGAGTAGTCTGGCAGCCGAGTTCTGAATCCATTGTAGTCTTTTCATGGTCGTTAAAGGTGATCCGTGGTAGAGGCTATTGGCGTAATCGAGTTTGGACAGAACAAGGGAGATGGTAGCTTCGACCTTGTGTGGAAATCCCAAATGAGGGAAAATTTGTCGCAGCTTTTTTATAGTGACAAAGCTTAATCTTGCTAGTTTGTCCACTTGGGCATTCATCGACAGCTTGGAGTCCATGGTCATTCCGAGGTTTCTTACTTCCTTCGATACTTTAGGTGGTGATCCCAGTTCATCAGGCCAGTTGGCAAGCGGGTCATAATGTTTCCAATCGCCACACGTGAGTATTTCCGTTTTGGAAGCATTCAATTTGAGGTGGCTCCCAGTCATCCACTGATCCACGGCTCTGAGACAGCTGAGAATTGGGGCATTTCCAATATCTTTGGGGCATACCAGTTGAAGGAGTATTTGTGTGTCATCTGCATAGTTATAGCACGTGAGGTGAAATTGATTGATCAGTACCGGTAATGACTTCATGTAGATGTTGAAAAGCATGGGCGAGATGATAGAGCCTTGAGGGACCCTGCTTTTGTGGAGTATGGTTTGGATGAGAAAGGTGGGGTATGGATGACATTATTTCTGTTTCGAAGGTAGGACGCAATCCAGTCTAGAGCAGTCCCCTCTATGCCGGGTTCATAGAGTCTTTGTTTCAGAGTGTCATGGTCAACCGTGTCAAAGACAGCCGAGCGGTCCAAGAGGAGAAGCACAGCAGCCCCGTTGCGGTCTACTGTGTTCTTCAGGTCATCCCAGACGGCAAGGAGGGCAGATTCTGTGCCTCTTCCCGGACGGAAACCTGTTTGGAAGTCTGAAAGTATGTCATTCTCTTTAATAAATTGTGACATCTGGGCGAACGCTGCTCTTTCTATCAGTTTGCCCAGCAAAGGTGCATTTGTAATGGGTCTGTAGTTGTCAGGGTTCCGCGGGTTCAAGTTTGTTTTCTTCAGTAAAGGGCGTATGTATGACTTTTTGAGTTCTACTGGAAATATTCCGGTAGTTAAGGAATCGTTGATGATTCTTCTTACTGGAGTGGCAGCAGAGGTTGTTAAACGAATTGCCTTGAAAGTTTGCGGTGGACACGGGTCAGAAGGGCTGCCGGCAGGCCTGCTTGCTTTGACCAGGTCCATAAATTCATCGTGTGAGATGTGTTGGAAGGAACGGAGAGGCTGGGTTAGAGTATTCGTGGATTGTTGTTTTGTCAAAGGGTTAGTGCTGGTGCTTTGTCTCTGTTTTAAGTATGAGTCCAACGTGTCTGCTTTGTCAGTGTAATGATTTGCCAGTTTGTCTGTGAAATCTTGAGTAACAGGATGAGTTCCTTCTAGGCAATTTGGTTTGCGAAATTCATTGAGTATTTTATAGAATTCTTTATTTGCACATTTAGCATTTTGAATTCTGTCTGAATAGTACATTTTCTTAGCTTTTTTGATAGCTGACTTGTATAATCTGTTAATTTTCTGTAGGTGTAGTTTGTCTTCTTTGGCGTTTGTTTTGAGCCAGGTACGTTGCAGCTTTCTAATTTGTTTTTTTATGTCTTTTATCTCTATGTTCTCCAAGGCGCTTTTTTCTTTTGTTCTGTTGTCTGGTTTTGAGTGGTATCAGGATGTCAAAAGCTTCCTGTAACCACTTATATAGTTGTTAAACAGAGTTTATTGTTTCCAGATTTGTACTGGATGTTAGTTGTGTTTCTAAGTGTTCCAAATTGAGTTTGTTCCACGGCCGATAGGTGGATGGATGTAAGGTAGTTATAGGTGAGTCGCTTAGTGTTGTTTTATGTTGGAAAGCAAGCAAGTGGTGGTCTGACCATGTGACTGGAGTTATAGTTTGAAAGGTAACTAGTTCGACATTAGCAAAAATGACATCTAGGATATGTCCAGCGATGTGTTTGGGTTTGTGGACAATCTGATGCAGGTTTAGTGCGTCTAGGCCAGTGATTATTGTTTTTGGATGGGTCATATTGGGTTTGTCAAACCAAATGTTGAGGTCACCCAGAACGCATAGCTTGGAGTGTATTGTTATCAGGTTTGAAACTGTGTCTAGAAGTGCGTCTGGAAATGTCGCCTTGCTAGGTGGAGGTCTGTAAAGGAGCAGGAAGTTACAGGAGGAAGACGGTGTAGGATTGCATCTGGTGAGAAGAGCCTCACAATTCTTTATGGTGATGTCGGCAACTTTAGTGACATGTAATGTTTGCCTGAACACAACATCTAGACCACCTCCTTTTTTGCCTATACGATTTTGGGTGATCGTTTGATAGCCTAGAGGAATGGCTTCATGCAGGACTGGAGCCATATCATCTTCCAACCATGATTCAGTTATGAATAGTATGTCTGGTCTTGCATCGGTGAGAAGGTCGTAGATGTGATATTTGTTTTTAGAGAGGGATCAAGAATTTATTAGGTGACAGTTTAGAGAATGGACTTTGGTGATAGTGAGACTTTGTTTTGTAGAAGAGTGATTAGTATTGTGTGGGTTTGTAGCAGGTGTGTTTTTAGTGCTGGTATTAGCTGTGTTAGGATAGCAATCGTGTAGCTGTTCTGTATCATGTTCCTCATCCAGCATGCTAAGAAGGCATTTTGATGGGTCTGCGTGAGTAGGTGGTGGAGACGGTGTTTGAGAGTGAGTTGGTGTGCTGTGTTGTTTTCGTGGTGCAACATTGTTGTGCAGTAGACATGGGGAAGCGAAGTTGTGAGGTGTGGCACGTCGCTTATATTGTTTGCGTGTGTTTAGGGTGGAAGGTGTATGAGTCAGGGGTGGTGGTGCAGCATGTGGGTCATGTAGTAAGGTTCTAAATTGTCCAATGGATGAGAGGCATTTGGAAGAGAGTTGCTGTATCTGTGTTAGATGTGGTGGAAGATAGAAAGCTTGGCATTGGTGTTTGTTCCTTTGTGTGGTTTGAAAGGTGGGTGTATGTTTGTATTTTGTGATGGTAAGTATTATGAGGTGTTGCGCTTGGAAGATCTTGTTGTGTTGGTGTGCGTGATAGGTTTTGTTTTTGAGGATTAGTGAAAAGAGGTGCTGGTGTATTTGTTTCATGCGATGGATTTGTTTGTATAGTATTGTTTGTGAGAGGAGGTTGTAAGGTAGAGGGGGTGGTGATGTGTTTGAGTAGAGTGTATGTTTTGTGTAGGAGGGAATGAAGTAGAGGTAAGAGTGTTTGACTTAGACTGGTTTGTTGCAAGAGTTAAAAAGTATGGTGTCGTGCAGTGTATGTGTTGTGCGTTTGTGTTATGGTAGAAGGAAGAGGAGGGTGTTGGTTTGACAAATGATGGATGGCTCATTATATGTTTGTTAGTGATAAAAGTGGTCTGTTAGGAGTATTTAGAGCAGGGAGTGTATGTCTGGATGGGATGTAGTTAAGTATGGTGTGGAATGGGGTTGTGTTAGTGATGAGTGGATTGGTTTGTGGTATAGGATAGAGTTGTGTATTGTTTGTAGGTGATGGCGGAAATGTGTGGTAGCTGGGATAGAAGGGTGTATAGGTGTGGTTTGTGTGGTTTTGTAGTGGGTGCTGAGACATGGATTTGTGCATAGTGTTGGTTTGTAGTAAGTGTGTGGTGTACATTTGGTGTGGTGAGTGTGTTGCTCTGTTTGTGGATGTGGATGGTGTGGGCTGGGTATTACTGAACGGGAAAATGGGCAGCATTCCTGGCCCTAGTCCCGACCAGTCTCGGATAGGCTCAAACAGGCAATTGCCCTTGTCCTCTCTGCCCTTAGCCTCGACGCCCGGGCTGAGGCGCCCTAAGCCTTGGCCTTTTATAGCCCTATTAATCAGGTGACCCCTTCAGCCAATGGGAACCCTAGCCCTAACACAATCCAATCACAACACTAGCCCTAAAATCTAGAACCAATAGGAGACCAGGACCTTACAGCCAATCTTAGCCCTAGTCCAAGCACCCAATCAGATTCAAAAACCCTGATCTCTACGTCCACTAGAGGCCCTAGCCCTACCAGTAGTCCCAACTCAAGTCCGAGCAACCAATCACACAGGAAGCCCTAGTCCCTACTTTCAATAGAAAGCCTAACCCTACTCTTAGTCCCACACCTAGTCCAGCAACCAATCACACCAGAAGCCCTAATCGCTACTTCCAATTAAAGGCCTAACCCTAGTCCTAGTCCCAACCCTAGTCCCAACAACCAATCACACAGGAAGCCCTAGTCCCTACTTCCAATAGAAATCTTAACCCTAACCCTAGTCCCAACTCTACATTGATTGAGTCACAGACCCAGAAACCAATCAGAACCCTCAAATACCCAACCAATGAGGACACTAGCCCTAATCCAATAGAAACACCAGATACAACCACCAATCAGTGTACACATGTACCAACCAATAGCACACTATATAAGGTCCCAGCGACCTCAGACAAGGTTTGCTTGACAGGGAGTTGGAAGCTGCTCCTCTATTCAGAAATCTCCTAGGAGACAGACAGGCTCAATCCACACTTTTGGACTTCTGCAGGTAAGGGCCTAACAAACTTGTCCTCTAACGAATACTGTTTGTATAAAACTTTACTCCCTCTCCTGGCCAAAAAACGACGAAGTGCACAGTCCCTAATAAACACACCTTAAACAGCAGATTACTGCTGTCTCAGAGCACCCTCTGTTCTCTCTCTGATATAGAAAAATCCCTGTTGCTAGGGGGTGCGAAGGGGGGCTGGTTTCACTCACTTGCTAACACAAAATGGGAGCTGGGGGTGGACTGCTTAACATACAGGTCTTAGCACAGAGCAAGGGAGACAAACGGAGGGAAAAACTGATAGTCACGGGGAATGAGAGGGAAAAGGACTGCAAATCCCACAATTCAACAGGTTAAATGGAGACAGTCACAGGCAAGGAAGAACCACAAGTTTAAACACAAAACAGGTGATAAAGTATACAATCACGAGCAGGTTAAAACTACAATTTTAAACTGTAACAACCACAGGCAAAGACAGTTAAAGAAAATAAAAAAAATTGATGCAATCACAGGTAGGGAAAATCGTTTTTTAAATTGTTAGGAAAGAGACAGCACTAGTCTGCCTCCCTACCACTTCCTGGACTCTGCTGCTTCACTGCAATCTGGGGCACAGGTAGACTGCAACTCACCAAAATGGCGGGGAATGTTTCGGGGTGCACCCAGCAAGGCCTTAAGGGGCCTGGGCAGGTGTGAGAGGAGGGCTCAGGGTTGCCTGCGAGCTGAATAGCCAATCAGCAGGCCTAGGTTTGCTGGCCTGGGGGTGGGGCTGGGGAGCTGCTCTTCTATTCAGAAATCTCCTAGGAGACAGACAGGCTCAATCCACACTTTGGACTTCTGCAGGTAAGGGCCTAACAAACTTGTCCTCTAACAATACTGTTTGTATAAAACTTTACTCCCGCTCCTGGCCAAAAAACAAAGTGCACAGTCCCTATTAAACACAGCTTAAACAGCAGACTACTGCTGTCTCAGAGCACCCTCTGTTCTCTCTCTGATGTAGAAAAATCCCTGTTGCTAGGGGGGAGGGGGGCTGGTTTCACTCACTTGCTAACACAAAATGGGAGCTGGGGGTGGACTGCTTAACATACAGGTCTTAGCACAGAGCAAGGGAGAAAAACGGTTGGAAAAACTGATAGTCACAGAGAATGAGAGAGAAAAAACTACAGAGTTAGGACTGCAAATCCCACAATTCAACAGGTTAAATGGAGACAGTCACAGGCAAGGAAGAACCACAAGTTTAAACACAAAACAAATGATAAAGTATGCAATCACGGGCAGGTTAAAACTACATTTTTAAACTGTAACAACCACAGGCAAAGACAGTTAAAGTAAATTTAAAAAAATGATGCAATCATAGGTAGGGAAAATCGTTTTTTAAATTGTTAGGATAGAGACAGCACTAGTCTGCCTCCCTACCACTTCCTGGACTCTGCTGCTTCACTGCAATCTGGGCAAAAAACATATACCTCTTGGACCTTCAATGCTGTAATCTATTTTCAACCTCAGACGATCTTTTATCTGCAGGTAAACTTTAGTTAATCTAGTACATTTAATACATTTTTAATTGTAGGGGAAACATATTGGAGCCATCATACATTCGTTGGTTTGCACAAACCAAAACTCACTGTATGACTTAATCAAAACGGAGATTTTTTACTAGTTTTTTCTTTACTTTTCTTTTTCACAACAACAGGGATGTTGTGCAATCTTAACACTGGACTTTACAACAAACAATTTACAAATAATTCTATATACAATGACAGTGAAACAAAACATACATTACATAAAATTAATTTGTCTTTATCTGAATAACTTGGGTAGTCCTACTGTATTTCAAAGTATTGGGTCTCTTTTGTTTGTGCGACCTCTATACAAAAGAATTCCTAGGTCCGAAGTGGGGAGGTCAGGGAGAACCTGTCAAAATCAAAGACAAGAGCTGTCTCAATCCAGCTTGAGTGAAAGTCGTTTTCGAGTCTGAACAGTTCCAAACAGGGAAACCCTTGGCCTCGGTGTGGGGGGTGCCGACGCGTTTCGACCTTCGTGTGGGGACCGATAGGATTTTCAGAAGGTCTTCCTCGGGGCTGGGAAATTCTGTGTTGGACTCTGTGGTGGGGAAAGGGACGAATTAGTCTAACAGTGTTGAGGAATATTTGTTACAGCACAGTGCATTCACGTGTTTGTGAAGAAATTAAAGGGGTTACCCATACTTCATAAGTGTCATCGTGTATCTTATACTGATGTCCTGGTCCAGGGCATGTGGCACTTCTCAGGTTTCTTGATACTTCTCTTCTGTTCTATATGAAGTCCTCTAAAAACATGGAGTGGAGAGACGGGGGTAGGAAAAGTTCTTGTTTAGAGGAGTTGAGGAACGCTAATCAATTGTACATAAAGCTGTAGTTCTACACATGGGTGTTTGGCTCAGGCGGGGAACAAAACTTAGGGGTGTGCCTATGTTTTTGGGTGTTGTATTAGCGATACCAAGGTAACTTGCAAGACTGGTGGTGTGCTTTATCGTTACTTGTGCGCGTCCGCCGTTTGAGGTCTGGTGCCAGTTATGTAGGTTAGTTCGTATTGGGTGCATGGTTGTGACCAGGATCAGTTGTTCATGCTAGTTGCGGTCGAGCAGGCAGTTGCTCCGTTTTAAGCAATGGGTTAGATTGGTCTCTAGGTCCTTTTTTTTAAAAAAAACATGCGGCGTGTTACCTTTGGGCCGATGATCAGCAAATTTCCATTGTTCCATTCGTCCGCCTCCGCATTACTGATGCTTCTGGTCGGCCGACACGTTGTCATGTGTGCGGCCAGTTCCGTGTTCAAATCCTGGACGCCTGCGTACTGCGACGTCATCGCGTCTTTTTGAGGGGGCGGTCCGAGTGTCTACTTCTGGTGCTTGACTTCCGATTGACGATCCAGGACTTTGGTGCCTGACTTCCTGTTGTGCCTTGTTTAACTGATTCTAACCTCTTGGCCCTTAACTGAATCACTCCCCCTTCTCCTCACTGCAATCTGGGGCACAGGTAGACTGCAACTCACCAAAATGGTGGGGAATGTGAGTTGCAAACCACAAAGCCAATGGTAAGCAAAGGGTGAATGCATTCCTTGGTCAGTTTTCTGAATCTCCCCAAGATGTTTTCAGCAAACCAGACAGCTGTGCTGTGCTAACCTAAAAAGTAGCTTAGTTACGTAGATTAAAAAAAAATATAGAAACGAAGAGTGTGAAATATGGTAAGAATAACAAAATTGTGATGAAAAGATGAAACAAATTGAGAGGAAAGTACAAGACGAAAAGAGAATAAAGGGTAGAGAGAGGAAAAAGAGGTGACAGAATTAGTTTCAAGCATAATTTCTTTTGTAGGTTATTCAGCCCAGGTGTTTTTATGTCTGGTGATTTCACTAAACTTATTTATGCAATAGACTTAAATTGCAAGGACGTTCAGTCAGGCCTCTTCTTCCACTGGCCTGTTATGTCATTTACAATTTGACTAACTTCACTGTGACATCATTCTTCCTTTCATAAGGAAGACACTGCGAGACAGCATAGTTCCTTTCAGGAACTGCTATAGCAAGTGTGCTTAGCTTTTAGCTATTTTAGACTGGCAAGAACCCTGCAGCTTCTGCTAACAATAAAGTTTTGCAAAAGACATGAAGGTTCAGAAACAATCATGTAGGAGGCCAAAATATTCTAACACTGCTTTTTAACTACTTCGACATCTACATATATGTTTTTACTGAGCATATGATGGCAGACATTGGCATTTGAAATACTTGATTGCAGAGTTGGGGAGATCCAAACACCTGGGAACTTATAACTGACACCACTGAGCTCCCTTACCATGGGCAAGATTGAAAATAAATGTCTCCAACGCAAAGGGCACGAGTAAGGAGCACAGTTATTGTCGCAATGTGTGACTTAGTAAAACATTAGTGCAAAAAAGTGCCATTCACAGCATTTCAAGAATCAAGGTACCGGTGATAGGAGGGATGATTGGAATGACGAACACTATTATACTGGTAGTTCCCTAATGTTGAAAATGTCTCGCCCCGGCTGACCGACCCAGCAGTGACTTAAAAATAGCTTTGCAAACAGAATAGCCTATGCGAGGTGAAAAACAGCCATGCTACAGGAAGACAGTCTCAAATCGTGGTAGATAGAGATACCCTAAAAAAGCCAGAGGAGTGACTCCATTGTGAAAACAATACGGACAGGGATTGCCAAATACGCAGTCCATACCTAATTGGTAACACAGGCATCCTGTGATTCTCTGCAAATAACGTAAGCTTCCCGTGCCTAAAGGAAAACACAAATGTGACCTAGTGTAATATGGATGCCCTTGTGTCATACTCATTCCTTTGCTTCCTTCCACAACAGATTGATAATGATGATGTACTGCTCATTGTTCTCATGAATATTGATCTTGTGTTGTGTTTGTCTTTGTCACACCTTTACCCAAATCCCCTTTCCCATCCATTCATCCAACCCCTAATCCTCTTCCTCCAGGTTGTGTTTTTTGGAGCTGTCTTAATATGCACCAAATAGATCTTTGACTTGATGATTTCATAACTTTGGTTTTCAAATTCCATGTTCCCCACTGCTCAGAATAATTTACTATTGCTAGTTTTTGTTATAATATGTGGTATTCTATTCTTTGTGTCATGGTGGTAGTAGTATGTCCTGAGTCTTTCTAAAGATATAATATAAATGTATATGTAATAACCTACGAACTCCTGTTTTTTTCTTTCAATTTAGTTGCATGTGATCCTTTTGATTAATCTTGCAGTTGGAGATCACCTAGATGGTAGTGGGACATCTCTGTTAGTGCACTACCACTACCATAAAGAAGGCACCTTGGGAATCCCTCCACTAAGGTGTTGGAAGATTAACAGAGGGAGCAGCCGCCAGCCATCACTTCATCTAGTCAGGTAGGAGAACTATGGGGTGAAGTGAACTACTTTACTCAGTTACTGACTTGTACTGCAGATAAGATAACTTAATTGTTTATCCATATTTCTGTAGGCAATGGCAGCATTCCTTCCTGCTGCATACACTTTAAGAAATAGTAAAGGCAGTCTGCGCAAAACGGTATCAGTGCAAAATTGAAGTAAAACACCCTAAAAAAAATTCAGACATAAAGTGGATTATAAAAGATTTCCCCTTTACTAACATGTATATAATAACATAAAACCCACCCTCTCCCCCCACAACAGGCCCAACCCTCCCCCACATTCTTTCCCCATCCCAAATGAATGTACAAAATAAATATAAATCACGCCCAAATTGTCCAAAAATGCCCTACCCGAATTCCAACCCGCTCTACCCACAACAACTCACTCCCACCCAAACAAAAAGTTAAAAAAAGAGCTAGAAGAGGGCGTTCTGGACGGTGTTCTTCAGATGTTGGACGTGGGCCTCGGGGCATGCCATTCAGTGTCCCAAGTACGTCAGCTCATGCCAGTCTGAAAGGAGGGCAGCACGGGCAGCTCCAAACTGCCTGCGACGCTGCTGTGGCCGGGAGGCGCAGGCAGTTGGCCGTGGAACTGGGACCTAAAGGAGGGGCATGTGTCAGACCCTCCTCTTCCACTAGCAGCTGTTAGTGCTCCGCAGTGGCCTCTAGTCCCTGCCACCGAAGTTGGACCGCGGTCTTCTGCTGGGTCGGTCGTGGACCTGCAGAAATAGCTAAATCAAGAAAGAAAAAGAAAAGAAAACAAATTGTAAAGAATGCTCTGTGCCAGCACTTGCTTTTAAAACTATATATTGGCACAGTATAAGTACATATACTGGTCCCCCTAGGGCCATTGGAATTTTTGATGTGATTAGGAAAGGCGGTCACAGGGACATGATTTTAAGAACACATGCCTCACATAAAAGCACTGACTGGCTGAAAGGAGGCAACATAAGATTAAAGAAACTGAGAGTTTTTTCTTCTTGTAAAGGATTTCCTAAAAGAAAGTAAACCACACAGACACTTTGTCTGGAAAAAAGAAAAATAACTGTTTAATGAGTAATGCATCATCCACTATGGCGCACAAGTGTTCTATTCTTGTTATGCTAAATGAAATGATGGGTGCTACCTAGCACATTGTGTACAAATTTGCTACTCTCTGCAGTCTGCTGGTTGGGGCAGCTGCAATAGACAAAAAATGAACTTTGATTCCAACTGCCGTGCTCTCCTGAAAAATGCCTTTTAATTCTACCCTGACTCCAAAGAAGCAGGTGATTAATAATATGTCACACACGTCATGTATAACATGCAGATAATAGATATCCTGTCTGCCGTAAGTAGACGGTAGGAAAAACGATGCTTTGCAGTACAGGGAAAGGAACAGAATATATAGATTTTATTGGACACGTTCGTCACAGAGTATCCCATCTGCAAAACACGAAATCGCAGACACGTAATCCCACTTTACTTCCTGGGCTCACCCTCAAACTCAAATGATTTAAATCAAATACATTCGCTTGGCAGTAAGGGAAGGAAACCTGACTTAGGGATTGATTTAGACTGGAGTTTGGCAGAGGTGTTACTTCATCACAAATGTGACAGATTTTCCGTTCGCCGTATTATGATTTCTGATATGGCAGACAGAATGCCCGTTATATTTGTGACAGAGTAACTTCCTCCACAAAACTCTAAAAATCAGACCTTTAGTTTGCTGCAGCAGTGCAAGGTACACTGAAAAGGCTGGGTATGTACGGTAAAGGTTTTGCTATAGAATAATGGGTGGGGGGGAGTTCATTGATGATGTAGCTTAGGCTTAGTTAGTCACTGTTGTTGAAACTGAAAATTGATGACTGTCAAATCTGAACAGGCGTGAATCCATTATGAAAGCCATATGAATCACTTGTCCCGTAACTTGTGGCACATGCCATAAATGTTTTTTTCCATTGTTTCTGGTACGCTGGGACTGAAGTACATAGGAACAAATAAAGGAGTGTGGTACTAGGAGGTGAGTGACTGAGTGGGCACTAGTAAGAAAGAGAAAGACATCTTGTTTTTGGATTGGTTTGCAATCCATTGAAAGCTTTATAAATGCTACATTAACAGAAGCAGATGTACATTGCACAGCCAACACTGCAGTTCTGGATTGAGCTATGCTGCAGTTGGGTGAGGTCATGGCCCATGGGTCGCGACTCGCAAAGGGCCATGGGCAGGGAGGTCATGGATAAATGATGATAGGTAAGATCTGCCTCACTTAACAAATACGGGGGGAATATACTAGTAATATATTCCCCCCGTATTTGTCAATAACCAAGCTATGTGACTTACCATTGTCTGTCCCTGCCACAGCTTTCAGCTTTCAGCTGCTGCTGGCACACTGGTGCTACTGGCCCTGTCACTGGTGGTCTGTGCAGCTAGAAAAAATATCACACATTTTTGATAGCAGATGCACCTACCCCTTTTTAATATTTTAAAACAAAATACAACTGCAACACTTGGCTACTGTTCAGTTTGCAGTATCTCCTCTCACATCTAAAATATCACTTTCGGCATTTTGCTGGTTGACAATGCTAGAAAAGCCAATAGTAATGGAGGGGCAGAGATATGATGATAGTGAAGTAATGTAACGCAATGAAGGGTTAGAATAAATTGGTCAATAAATGACATGGTTTTGGTTGGGACCATCCTCATTCTGTCCTGCCATGCTGCACTGTTATGGAAACTGCTGGGATTCTGAATAATAATACATACAACACAGCATTGGAGGGTCACCATAACCAAGGCCACTCTCTCGTCATTTGAGCATGAGCAAGAAATAGCAAGCTTTCTCAACAAAGAAGCATAGAAGAGCTTGCTTGGGTCTGCAAACTCTGCAATCTTCACAGTAGACTACTTAATCTAGAGTCTTAGTCTTACAATACCAGTCTTCTGGGTATAAAGTTAGTGGAGAGAGACAGCATAAACAAACAGAATAATACTTAAGCTACAGATTAGTACAGACACAGGAGGATGTCAGCTTCAGAAACAAGTATTATAGAAAAGAATAAACGTGAAATAGAACGATGAGCATTTAAAAAAAAAAGTCACAGTATAACAGATAGGAGGAAAAATGTATCTTATATGGAGAGGTAATAGAGAAATACATAAAATTAATGAGTACTTACAGGGGCCAGCAGAGCGGTCTGCAACGGCGCTAGTGGTGGCGGTGGAACCTCCACGCGCCACAGCACTGGTGGTGGCACCCTCCTCGGCCTGACCCTCTAATGCCCTCTTCTTGCCCTTGGGTGCTGAAGAAATAGAGAAGATAACAAAAATGGATTAGTGGTACAGTTAATCTCCTAGAAAAATCTTTGACTAGCAAATGCAGTAACATATTGACATTATACTTTTCTAAAACAGAATGCCTATGTTATCCAGTTGAGCTATTCCTAATATCCAAAACCTTACCTAAGCCATAATCTTTAATTTCCTAAACTACATTTGGAAATACTTGATCTTTGCTTCACAAATCTAACCCCCTTTGATGGGCCAACTCAGTCAGTTTCCCTTTTCAATGCATAGGTGCATATTTTACATACTACATCTCTGAAAGACTGCTTGTGACTATACAAACTACATAAAAAGAAAGACTCGGAGAACGCTAACTCACCGATAATATATTACTACTAGTACCACAGTACCACTATCTTAGTGACAGGAAGACAGAGGAGTCAGCATAACGTTTTACATAATCAGCCCAAGCGAGCACCTACAACAACGAGCAGAACTAGGTAGCACCAACCACCTGGCTCGCTCAAATTGGATCACATAATATTTGTAACGTTACGTGGACTTAACTTAGCTTTGAGTATGAGCAGCATGCTATTTGGAAAAAAATACTTAGCATTATAGGATAGGACACAACAAATTAGTAATAATTAATTACTAGTTCTCTCCAAGCCCTGCAACCTGGACACCCAGCAGGTCCCGCTCCCTGTCCAGGATGTCAGCCCAGCGGTGCATCAGCTGTTGCTGGGTTCGCCGAAGCCCAGTGCGTTGGCAAATGCAACGGCACACCCGCCCCCACAGCAGGCTGCACTCCCGCTGGCCGTACCCTCTCCCAGGCATGCCGCCTGCTGCTAGCATGGAGGGGAGGTGGCACAGCACAAAATAACCTAGTGTAACTACCTCCTCCTAGCTAAAAATGTAATGAGGCTGCACTCCCTAGCGACACCGGCACCCACAAGGTGTGAGGTTCGCTGCACTGGCGCCGCCTCTCCCACGCTCAGGCATAGCGCCGGGTGAATATGAAAAAAGAAAGGCAGGAGAAAGAGAAGGAATAGTCTAGAGAGGGGGAAATTAGTAAGTTGGTGGAAGTTAGGGAGGAAGTAATAAGAGGCAAAAACGTAAAATCACAAACACACACTAAGGAAATACATGTAAAATAGGAGAGGATAAGTTAAATAAAGTTAGGAGATGCTATGCTGATGCTGAGGTGGTGCTGCGCTGATGCTGAGGTGGTGATGCGCTGATGCTGAGGTGGTGATGCGCTGATGCTGAGGTGGTGATGCGCTGATGCTGAGGTGGTGATGCGCTGATGCTGTAGTGGTGCTGCGCATTTCAATTGAGAGACAGACTAGTGGTTATTGGCTACTTTTATCAAACTGAACAGACTTTTCAATTTCATCTAAACCTTTCTCTTTTTTATTAAAGCATTTTTTTGCTCACATGTAGTGCAATAATGTGCACATTGTGTCCCAGATATATAAAAAATCAGGGAGAGCAGCTATGCATGAAAAAACACAGCACTGATGAGCGAATGAAAGACCATTTCAGTACCAAATTTACGAAGAGATGCACACCAATTACGCCAGTGGCTGCATTCATGCAAAAAAAGTATTTTTTAGCACCATGCTAATGTGCGAATGCACAAGGACAAGTGAGCAGTGTTTTTTATGGAATTTTTATTTGAGGTTTATTTTCCAGTACAAATGTCTACATGCACACAAATGCATAGAGTAGGCCACATACATTCTGTAATGTTGCTGCTGTGCAACATGGCTAAAACAAGCATTGGCATAGCCAATAGGTCTCGCCTTTGGGACCCTTATAAGTGTTTAGGTAGATCTATTGGCTTTGCCAATGTTTGTAAGCTATGTTATAGAGAAGTTAAGTATTAAAATGGTTAATAAGCTGTCATTGAATTCCAAGGTTTCTTTGGCAACAGGAGAAACAATGTAACTGGCCTTTCATTTAGACAGCCATACGTATACACTGACCCCTCAAAAATAGTCACTTGTGTAAAACTGATCATCTCAAAAGTCAAAAGATATCCACACAAAAGAATGTGCCCCCAGTTTAAGTCCTCAAAATACTGCCCCACATGCACATTGTCACCGAAAGTAAACTCTTTATAATACACGCGCCAACAAAAGATACACCGATAAACCGGAATGTAATCTCCACAAACTGCACACACGCACACAGCACAGTTAAAAAAGAACCACACAAGAGATGCAAAAGCCCGCACACAAAAGAAACATGAATAAGTGAATCATGTCTCATAAACTAGACACATAACACCCCTCCCATTAAAACCGCATAGAAAATATTAACTCTCAGACAAACGGCAGTTCAAAACAATCCCACAAAAGATCTACGACATATATTCTCTCCTCGCCAAACATGTACACAGCTATCCAGTAACATAGTCACGTTTGACAACAGTCTCAACAGAACACAATACATAAACAAAACCACCAAGTCAGAGGAAATTAATGAACGAGGCTTGGTGTAGGAACGCTGAGAGTTGCATGAATACTTGTCAGTAAAACGTTCCCGTGAAAGAATACGAACCCCATGTAAAAAAATCACTCTAGCCACATATGCAAACTGTCAGTAAAAAGAGACGCACGATCTTTCACTAAAGGCAGCCGCATACAGTAAAACCAGACACTCTGGCAAACATCTTCCGGGAAATGACACCCCATGTCACAAATACTCAAAACGGCCTCTCCCCAGAGAAAGTCATCAATGCGGTCAGAGCCATTTGCCGAAGAAGCACAACTTGTGGGGCACAAATGTGGAGCACATCTAGAAACACACACGAAAAAAACACAGATGGAGCCCGCGAGTGGTGCGCGCGAAAAAAACACAGATGGAGCCCGCGAGTGGTGCGCGCGAAAAAAACACAGATGGAGCCCGCGAGTGGTGCGAGCGAAAAAAACAGAGATGGAGCCCGCGAGTGGTGCGAGCGAAAAAAACACAGATGGAGCCCGCGAGTGGTGCGCACGCGCTTGGGAGAGCAGTCTTCACTTTTCAAGCACTGCACTCGTGCTTGTGGCGCGCCGCTGCTCGCTCCCGCAAGGTGGATGCCGCCACAAGCACGAGCGCAGTGCTTGAAAAGTGAAGACCGATGGCTAAAGGCCCTTCTGCCTAGGCGAGACCTAAACATTGACAGAGCCAATAACTGACTGACGAACGACCTACTATGTTCATGATTTCTTGCACACAGGGATGTGACCCATCCACTGATGTGTGTTCGTTCATATGTGCATCTTGCAGATCTGTTTACACATAGAAATGTGTTCCTTCTACAGACCATGTATCATGATCAATTTATATGCATGGCCTCAATGCATCCACACCAGTGTTAAAAGGATTCTTCCATTTTAAAGATTTCCCCCCCTCCCCTGCCCGTCTCACACTTTGAAGTGAGTTTTGGACCTTTGTATTAAATAATCCTATTATTTAACAGACTGAGTTATGTTTGCTTTCCAGAAGGGCTTGTTTTATGTGTTTGTTACCACATCGCAGGCGTAAGAATCTAAACTGGTATAACAGTCACATTTATAATGCTTGGGTGACATTGCACCTTTTCCATAGGTGCGTGTCTCTGCTACACAATACTCCTGTCCTACACTTTTTCTTTTGCATCTTGCAATACGCTTGTGTTGCATTCCAATGTGTGGGCATTGGCCTGCACATGGAAGTACTTCCTGATTTGACATCAAAAAGTGAATAAAATAAACTCCCCTGAAAGTTTTAAGGAAGGCGTATTTTTATGGCAGTTTCCATTCTTTCCACAGGCCTAGATGGACAATGCTTCTGTTACTTTGTCTGCCATATGAAATTACTTTACGTTGTCAGAACACATGCCTCCCAAGAACTGATTACCCGTTCTACGTGGGTGCTGTACCCCTATAATGCATTCCTTTATAATGGCAGTCTTCAGTCCGAAGCCCATCATCCCTCAGGTGGTACAGATGAGCCAGGCTTGCCACCAGAGCAAACCCAAGGCAAATTTGAATTCCTGAAAGAAGCAGGAAATTGGTTGTTTCAGAGCAAGGAGAGAAGTGGATGTTCTGGGCTTCTCACAAATGAGGTAAAGAAGAACCTTTCACCCTAGCTATGAAGACGGTAATAAGGTTAAAATTATGGAATTCATCTTGTTCCACGATCCCTCACTCATCTAGCTATTTATTTTCTAATGTTGAGACATTCTCATCTTATAAAATACATAATTTCCCTGGTTGTGACGTTAACTATCCAGGCGTGTGTCCCAATGGAAGCATGTGCACCCGCATTGTAAGATACTTTTACTTAAGTAACAGCTTGAGTCCTCAAGTAATTGCTGTAACCAGGCTGCAGTGGCTCTGTTGGTTCTAGCCTTTGCTCATCCAAGTTCTACATGCCTTAGCAGCTTGTTTCCTATGAGAAGTTTAATGACTTTCAGAGCTCTAGTGCTTCCGGCGAGCTCTTCAAAAACACAGTTGCGCTGCTGTGCAAAAGGTTCAAAGAAACATTTGCAACACCAATAGCTCTCATAGGCGAGACCTATTGACCTTTCCAATACTTGTTTTACATTGTAACACTCATTGACAATAAAAAGATTCCAATGTTATAGAAAATATATTCGACTCAAGAAAGCAAATATTATAGTATAACAGGTATGATTGAACTAGAGATCACTTAATAGCTAAATGGCAACAAATGATCTTGGTGAGCCGCCCTGATGAATGTTATTCGCTAGCAACTACCCATCTTGCATATTGGATCATAATCAGCATTTTATTAACACTGTCCTGTTTACTTCCTTGAGTAAAATTGTTTGGTTAAATCATATAGAATGTTGAACTCAGCAGAAAACAGACGTATAGATACAAACGATGAATAAATGGTGCGCTTCTTATATTCTATACAGTCCTGGTCTTTTTGTAACTTATTTTCATTATCAGGTTTACCTTGTGCTCACACTACACGGCCCCTGGTAGCGCTTCTGTTGTTTACAAAACAGTCCTCCAGAAGAGCATTGCGCATTTAGTGTGTACTTTATACCTGTCTCATTAAGTTACAATTTAAAATTCAAGACTGCAGACTTTGAAATACCATGGATGAAATGATTCGACAGTATGTATAAAGCATTTGCCAAATATTTCCAACTTTCAGTGTGTGTGAACCTATCATGAATTTACAAGAAAATGGAACAAAAAAATGTAATTAAAAAGGGAATGATTGGTTCACCCTCTTTTAATCGTATATATGACATTTTGTTACATTTGGTTGATAAAAATCTTTGCTTCATTCACGCAGCTGGGGATGTTTGAGAGGAAGCTTAAAGCAGGACTTCAGGGTGACACGCCTCGGATATGCAGATGCCGACTCACAAATCCAAAAGGCTGATTAGAATGTCAACAGACCATTGCTCTGTTAAACCCTGTAGTCGGTTGTTCGCTCAGACTGGGAGAAGGGCATTGCTGCTAAAGACACAGGGCCTGATTCACAGAACTAACTTACGTCAAAAACGTAAAGTTAGTACTTTTTGGTATTCACAGAATGAACTTACTCATTTCGGTATTCACAGAAGTTAGTAGTCCTAACTTTAGGACTCCTAAACTGAGAAGAATCCTAACTTTAAGACTTTCGGTATTCACAGAAGGCATTTAGGAGTCCTAAAGTTAGGACTACTAACTTCTGTGAATACCGAAATGAGTAAGTTCATTCTGTGAATACCAAAAAGTACTAACTTTACGTTTTTGATGTAAGTTAATTCTGTGAATCAGGCCCACACTTTTGTTTACTAAGAAAAGAAGCAGCTTTCGGTGAGACAGATTGCATTCGGGTTCGGATAGCAGCCAGTTGGAAGCTGAAATGTTCAAAGAAATGCTCTCTACCTCCCAAAATCCTAACCCTAGATACAGAGCGATTTTACACTTGTAAGAAGTGTATTTTAGAAGCTCTGTAGTAAAAAATGTAATGTGCATATTGTTCTGATCATTTTAATGGCGTTAACTTTACAATTAAGAAAGTATTGCGCCTGTTGCGACTGCAGTTGCATCAAAAGTTTGCATTTGTTTAAATGGATACATCTCTCAGAGCTTTTCACAAGCTGAGCGCTTGTGGCTAATCTGATGTATTTTTCACCTACATGCTCAGGAGCACTGCATTGTGAACAAAACCAAGTGATCCATTTTTAGCGTCTTCGGTCCACAACCAATGGTGCTCTAGATTTCTGTTTGTTATTTTAAGGTTTACTGGTTCTAGTATACACTATTCGTTCAATGCCTTATTTACGCATAAGAATTTTGTAAAATTATTCGTTGGACTTTCCTCCATACTAAGCATATAAGTTTATGAACAGTGTAGAGTTCCATATGAATGTAAACGTGCCTGCAGGCCTGCCATCAGTAACCTGACTATGCAATTATTAACTGAAAATTGGACCTGTCGAAATAACTCCTTTGATAAGCCTTAACCTTCTTTTTAAAGATTAAAAAGTCACTATAAATAGGCTTTATTGCACATTTGGCCAGGTGCATGGTATTTAAAAGTAGGACATGTTAAAAGTCCGTGACTAGCCTCTCAAAGCTATTTTCACTGTAGCGGGGTTGGATGTTACATAGGAAAAAACTGGGATGCAGTATTAAATACAAATACTGTAACTTGGAGATGGGACTAGCTAGAAATATATTTTAACAACAATTTTTAATAGTTATTAAGAATCCAATTCAAAGGTGTAGTCAGCTTTTTTCTAGCTGTTATTGAAAAGTAACTTTTAGAAAATTAGATTTGCCCTGCCTGAAGTCCATGAAAGCTAAACATGTATTTTGCTCTCTGTCTTCTGCCATTCAGTAATTAGCATTTGAATAGGGGTGAACTTGCTCCCAGGGACAAACAATGGGCTGATCTGAATGGGCAGAGAGACCCGTCTGAACCTGACATGATAATGAAGGTGCTGCCAGGAGGATCTTTTTTGACAATAAAATGTCAACTCCTGCTTGAATGTTACATCCTGCTTTTTCATAGGACACTTGGGGGGCACTTCAAAGAAGCCTCCCATTTCACAGGCAAATTTTAACTGAACTTGGGCAGGGCCCTTCTTTTATCCCTCCAAGCCAGTAATGCCCCAATCACAGTGGTCCTCTTTTTGACATAGCATTGTCACCACCTGTTTGACAAGTCTGCTGAGTTTACATATAACATTTGGGTGCATTTCAAAGGGCGAAAGCAGGATGCCAAAATAGCCCTTGAGTATCCCATGTCTGGTTGCTCAAAACTCAGCTTTGTTCTACCAGGCTTCTGCCTGTGAGGTTGTTGAGAATACAGGAACTGCATTTAACTGTATTTTAGTTCTAGATGTGGGAGGACACTAGGATTACTATAGTATTCTCCCCGTGCACACCCCTAGGCCTCAGAGTCAAAGCAAAGTTTAGTGTGAGCAAAGGCTTCAGACATCTTGAAAATGCCAAAAGTACATAGAGGTTGCCCCAGGAACCTTTACTCCATGTGTTAGTGTGTCCCCGGGGGTCATTCCCACCCACTAGCACGTGCCAGGCATATATGTGACACCACCAGGCACCAACTTTAGAATACTACAGGACCTGTGGAACCTTAGAAGCAGACTTAACCTGCTGTCTGAGATCTTTGAAGACTCTAAAAGACGGAATCTGCTCTCCCTCTGCCACTGTTACCTAGGACAAACAAGCAGACTACACGGGTCTAAAGACTGACCACCTGTAAGGACACAAGAAGCTATAGGAGGCCTTTTCCTCCCCAGCTAAACTGTGGCAACACGACCTGGACTGAACTCTTCTGATGGCCCCTACCTGCCACTCTGTGAGTATCTAAGTACCTCCCATGAGATCTGGGGGGGGGGCTTCAGAAGTGTATTTCTGTGGAGAATTGGGACTTAAAGGTATACATTTAGAAGGTAACATGTTTGACCAGGATGAACCTGGTTAGTGCTTCCAAACCGCGCTCTGTGGTGGGCAGCATTACACTGTGCCTAGGTCCTGTTCTACTGCAACCATTGACTATCATTGGCATTCGGTTAAGAGGTCTTTGGAGTGTCTCAGTCACTCCAATTCTTCCTTTCACGCCACTTACCTCAGCAGTCTCTCACTATGTTAAAAACGTATGCCATTTTTCTCCCCCACGTTTTTCTGAAATCCTTAATCTGCATATCTCACACCTCATCTCTTTCCTCTTGAGCATCCTATTTCCACTGTCTCCTGCATGTACTTGCTTGCATTTCCCTTACTTCACCATCCCACTTACATAACAAACCAACACACCCAATCACCTATAAGCACTATTTCTCTTCCACTGGAGACCTGACAATATTTTGACATTCGCATAGAATGACAATTAAAATTGCCACAAGTGACTATTGCTCTGTGTACTTTACAGACGGATCAAGGATTGCATGAGCATGTGCTCCAAACATCTTTAGGACCCACTAACCGACACTGTAGGAAACCTGCACTGTCTTCAGCCTTAACCCCAGAGGTTTCGATCTTGGCTTATAGTCAACCCCCTGTGCCCCCCACTATCTCAACCTACAAAGACACCGAGAGGAGACCACATCCTGAATAAAGAAAACAACATAATATCCTGTAAAAATCAAACACTCTTAGGGAAAGCACGGTTAGGTAAAACATGGAATGTTCACAGGAATTACATAGCTGACCTGGATTACCTTAACAGTTTTCACAGTTGTCATCCATAAATTGATCAGTGTTTATTTATTTTATTTTATTTATTTTATTTGTTTTATAATGCGCATGAATCATCCCCGAAGGGATATCTCGGCGCAGCGGGATCAAAAATGTAAGGCGAGGAGCTTAGAAGTTTAAAATAATTCAATGCAATGCTCGGATGGGACGTGTCAGTGAACCATTGTCCATGTCATTCCCTGGGATGAATTTGCAACAAGTGGCACCGAGCTTGGCACACACCCCTCCCTCCATTGCGGTTATTAAGTCCAATACATATCGGTGCTGCATTACCATGAGGGTGATCCCTCACGTTCATTCTTTGATCGAATTGAGGCCAAGCACAGT
Organism: Calotriton arnoldi; assembly: GCA_963921515.1. NCBI lineage: Eukaryota > Metazoa > Chordata > Amphibia > Caudata > Salamandridae > Calotriton > Calotriton arnoldi. Next base: position 822,359 of record CAWUFW010006769.1, read on the forward strand.
GCTGTTCATCATTTTGAGCATCCCTCACCGGGTTATTTGAAGCCAGCAGTTATTAGCTTTTGTCTGCAGGGTGAATAAGGGTATCGACCCCTTTGCCCCCAGCTGTTCTTCAGTCAACAGTCTGAATTCTTCTGGAATGTCTTTGAACTGAGCCTAGCTAAAATAGTCCATGGCTCTCCTTTCATGAGCTTGGTGCAGCAAGGTTGTCTTCTTCCCTAAAGGGTGGTGGTATAAGTCAGATACCTCTTCTCCAGGAATGACCAGGGTCCAGGTGTGCATGATGACCAGGGAACACAGTCCTTTCCAACCGAGAGGAAGTTGAGTATTGGCATACTTGCTGCATTGCCAGTAGAAATCCATCAGTGTGGTGGTGCCCCATTTCATATCCGGAATATATGAAATCACTCCGCAGTTAGCATTGGGCATTCGTGCCCAATGGAAGCATTCCTTTTCCTCTAAAACATATGGAGTACATGGTTAGTTTACGTACAATTAGGGGTTGTTCTTTCTCTTCTATCCAAGTGTATACACCTACCTCGGTGTCCCAGATTTCCTGACATGGGATGGTCATGCTTTCATTCATACCTCCCCAATGCAACTTATTCCCCCTTCTATCCCTGAACTGGACGTTCCTACATTGGAAATCCATGTCTGGATCCACACCGGTTACACTGAGAGCCACTCATGGTCCACAGACGGACACTGGAGCAGACGTATTTGTGCACTGAGTGGGGGGTTTTGCAACTCCAAGAATCCTTTCTCTGGCAAATCTTGTGGCCATGTGATATCTTCCACATATTAGCCCATCCTATGCATCTTCTCCAGCTCGATCTGGATATCAGTGGGTTCAATCACAATGTATAAAGCTGTTGGGCTGGTATCATATTGGGTTTTTCTTGACAACTACCCTGTGTTGTACCCCCTTGCTGGGCTAGATCTTGGCCCTTATTCTACATACATAGAGGTGTTAAAGGCATTTTGCTTTCGCTGGGGCTACTTCTTGGGACATGTAGAGCCTGTCTGCTCCTACCTCATGTGGGAGCACTGAGCAGACGTGGCATGACCAGGCTGATGCTTGGGAGCCGACTGTAGTAATGTGCTAGTACCATGTGTTGTGCAACAGGGCGCTGTGCAGTGCATGTAGGGTGCTGATCTTCTGTTTAGCATAGTTGTAGGTGACATATGAGAGATCCCTATGCAGGTACTGTGGTAACCTTTTAGTAGACTCCTTTTTATTCAGCAGTTCCTCTGCATGAACAAGTGTGGGACTACCCACAGCAGGCAGATCATACATAACCCTACAATTATAGATAACTTTTGTGGCGATATTGCAGGTCTTGGTATTGGTCCCCTGGGAATCGTCTGTGCTTCTCCGATTGCTTTGTTCTTTCTGACCAGTTCGGTGTAGTTCATAGTTTTTGGTTCTGGGGTGATGTTGTCATAGAAGGACTCAACCGTATGCTGACATGGCGCAGCCACGCACTTTTTCCCTCTTCTGTGAGAGCCGTTGGTGTTAGGCAGACCCCTCTCTGAGGGCCCGTAGGTGTTTCCTCCTTCCACTGGCATACGTTCAACAATGTACTTTTTCCTATTGTTGTGGGAGTGGATGACAAGTCAGCATTGGTGCACTTTGTTGTCCTTGCGGCTACCTGTTGTGAAAGAACTTTGATGATTGTTAATTCAGTTTCATTACATGTGCTCCATTTTCGATTGTGTGGAGAACCTTTTATTTAACCCTAGGGGTGTGATCTCATCAACCTACCAGTTGCAATCTGGTGAGGTATGGGAGGGTGACCCCTGTTAAATACGTGGTTGTCATTAGGGAAGTAAGGATAATTACTATACACATGTATTACTAAGATGGATCTTATTTTTAATAAGCCGTTGAGCCCCTCCACCCTCCTTACCTATCTTAATAGGGTGACTTCTTGACATATTCCGATAATTTGGCCCTGGGTGGCCAGATCAGTGTCGGGTAATATTGTGTTTTTTTAGCAGGGGCTCTACATGAACTACCTCGCCTTCCAGACCTCTCTCTCAGATGATGGCTGTGCGTAGTAGGGTGTGTACATGGACTGGCCTCTTCTGTCAGACCTCTGTTTCCAGTGACCGATGCGAGTAGTAGGCTGTCTGGAGAAAGGCTGGCCTCTTCACTGAGACCTGTCTCTTGGATTACATTTCTGCATAGTATGCTCTGTCCAGGGACTGTCCTCCCTGCTAACACCCCTCTCTCGGATAATGGGTGTGCCAAGTGGTGTTCGGGAAGAGACTATACCCTACACACAACCAGTGCCGGCTGTTAGTAAACAGGGGCGCAGTCGCGTCGCAGCTGCCGCCTCTCCTCCGTCGCAGGAAGCACCCGGGCTCCCCATAGCCAAACACAACGCTGCAATCCAGCTTTGTGATTGGTCTGAGCGCCGTGGTTCGGCACTCAGATGGGGAACAGGGAGCCCATGCATGTTCTCACCAGGCCGTGCATTACAGCCTGGTGGGGAAGATGCAAAGTGCGCATGACTGTTTGACTGACCCAAGAGGGCCGGCCAAACAGTCATCCGCACTTAGGGAGTGAAAACCACCCCTCCCGCTGGCCCCTGCTCTGGCCAGCCCTGCCCTTCTATGCACCTAGGAACAGAAAAGTAAGATGATAATAACATTCAGTTATTATCATTTTATTTTTCTTCCGCACTGCTCTCAAAGCAGTGGGGCGACGCTCCTCCACCTTAGCAGAGAAGCCGACCCTGCTCACAACTCTTACAAAGCCATTGCAGCCTGTATGTCCTGGTGCAGAGAAATCCGAAGAGTCAACATGGCACACGGCCTTGTGTGCCATGCCACCCATACATTGCATAAGGTATAGGTAAGTCACCCCTACTGCAGGCTTTTAGCCCTATGGCAGGGTGCACTATATCCTATGTGTGAACATATCAATATGAATTGATATGCCCCTATAATGTCCAGTCTATTCCTGGATATTGTAGGTGACCAGGGAAGCCATAATAAGTACATGGGCTGAACACTTGTCATTATGAGTTCCATAGCTCGACGATGGCTTCACTGAAGTATGGGATGTTTGGTACCAAACATCTCAGCATAATAAGCATGTACTGATTCCAGAGATGGACATAATAGAGGGTGTAGACACTCCCAAGGGACCCATTGGCCACTACCTGCCACTCCCTTGTAACACCCCTAAATCTAGTATTTAGGTGGCATCTCCAGACCCTGATCTTCAGTTACTGACAACCTAAGAAGAGCCGGACACCACAGAGTCACACCAGCAGAGAAGACTGCAGAGAACTACTGCCTTGTCCTTAGCCCTACCGGCCAGTCTGCAGCCCTTAACGATCTGCGCCAAAAGATGACTCGTCCTACAGCCCAGCAGCCTCCAAAACCTTAGGAGGACTGGCTGCATTCGACAAAGACCAAGATCTCCCGACATCAGAGGATCTGTTCAAAAAGCAACCATATTCAAAGTAAAGACTCTGTGACCTGAAGAACCGTGAAGCCTTCCCCTGGTTCCACCTCTGCACCCGACGCCTCTAACCCGAGTCTGAGTGGCTCACTGGTTCCAGCAAGGCTCCCCAGTGCTCCAGAGCCCTAGTCCACCATGAGCTGACCTCTCCTAGACTTGCTTAAAGCCTCTACACGGAGACCCCCTCAATCGCGACCTAATCCGGTAATCCATTTCTGACACCAAAAGACACCCCTGCACTGTCCGTCCTGGACCTTGGTGAAGAAGATCAAAGGTGTCTCTAGGTCCCTGAGCATCGCAATTCACCTCTTCAGCTGTTGGTTTCTTTCGACTGGCTCTCTGGCCTGATCCTGCAGCCTTTTTCTGATTTGGCATTTCTCTATTGCTTTTTTATTGGGCACCCGATGCTGTGTTGGCACCCTGCACCCGGCTGCCCCTGTGCTGCTGGTGGTGTAGTGTTGGTGTTTCTTTAGGCCCTGTCCAATGCTTGCCTCAGCCCCCCCGGAGACTGGTACCCCAAGTTACTGCTACTTGCCTGTAAGCAGCCACTGTCCGATTGCCCCAATCCCCATTGATTTGTATTGGGCGCCCGACCTAAAACTTGCACCCTGCCCCCGGCCTTCTCGGTGCTTCTGGTGGTGTACTGTTTGTGCTGAACTGAACCTTGACCAATACTGACCTTAGCTCACAAAGACTGGTCTTGTAGGTCGATGTTACCTATATGTGTGCTGAATGTTTTCTTCTTCCCACAGGTTAATATTGTGAAGTCTGAAAACTGAACTAAGTGTCCACTTTTTACATTGAAAAGTATTTCAAGTGCAAAACATATTTACCTAAGACAAAGTTCTGTGGTTCTGCAAAATAAATATAACCAAGTACTATTTTTAGTCTCGGATTTATTCATTAAGTGTGTCTCATTTATTGCCACTGTGTGCACAACAAATGCTTTAACACTGCTCTCGGATAAGCCTAACTGCTTGCCCAAACACTACCACAAAAGAGGCAATACTATTATCTACTTTAGGCTCTGTAAAGTCTCTGGGGATCCACTGGATTCTCTGCACACTATACTTCATTTTGGTATAGTATATAGAGAGCCAGCTTCCTACATACACCAAACCACAAAAAGCACAATCTACGGACCAAGATCTAGCTTCCTGACGAATTTGGTGTAATTCTGTTCAGCAGTTTTTGCTGTAGCATGGTCTAAAGAAGTCTATGGAAAATGAATGAGGATTTTATGTTTTGGGACCCCCTCTTCTTTCTCGGCCCCCGCTTGACATATCTCCCCAAAATTTCCAGGAACAGCTGAGGTGGATGAACTTTGTTTTTGGAAAGGTTCATAAGAATCAAACAGAGCCAAAGTTATTTGCAAAAAAATGCTCTGTGTATGGAAAAGCAGACCTAACTATAACTGGCGACCACCAGTAGGTAATAGAAAAAGAAAATAATGTTCTTTGATGCAGGACAATAAATTTGACACCTCCCCAGTTTCTGCCAAAAGTTGTTGGCGTTTTGTCTTCCCGCTTTTATTGAATCCAAATATATAGGGTTTTAAGTGGGGCGGATCCCTTCGAGTCGCAGACCCAGCAGTAATGAAAACCAGACCTTGAAATTGGTGCCTGTTGAGTTCTATATTCATGTTTCTACCTTTACAAGAAAAACACTGATCGAGTTATAGACTACGACTGTAAAAACCATTAAGGTAATCCAGGTCTGCTATATAGCTCCTGTAAACATTCCACTTTTTACTTAACCTTGTTTTCGCTAAGAGTGTTTGCTGTTTACAGGATGTTGTGCCATTTTTATTCATACAGCTGGTTGAGATAATTGGTGGGTTTTGAAGGTGGGCCAAGATCAAAACCTCTGGATTGGAAGGCTGAAGACAGTGCAAGCTTCTCACAGTGCCTGTCAGCAGGACATAAAGGTATTCATCCAGTCCTTGACCTCCTGCAAAGCACACACAGCAATAGTCATGTGTGGCAATTCTAATTGTCATTCTATGCAAATGTCAAAATCTCATCAGGGCTCAATTGACAGAGAAACAATGATTATAGGTGAGTGGGTGTGTTGGTTTGTTATGTATGTGGGGATAGTGAAGTGAGGGAAATGCAAGGAAGTACATGCAGGAGACAATGGAAAGAGGGTGCTGAAGAGAAAAGAGATGAGGTGTGAGATCTGCAGATTGAGGATTTCAGAAAGATGTGGGGGAGAAAAATAGCATACGTTTTTAACATAGTGAGAGACTGCCGAGGGGAGTGGCGCAAAGCGAAGAATTAACTGAGACCTCAATGATAGTCAATGGTCATAGCAGAACAGGACCTAGGCACAATGTAACGCTGACCCGATAGGGCGTTGTTTGGACACACTAACCAGGTTCATTCTAGTCAAAGATTTCATTTCTGAATGTATTCCTTTAAGTACTAATCCACCACAGGAGTACACTTCTAAAACCCTCCCTCCAGGACCTCAAGGGAAGCACTTAGATACTCCTAGGGTGGCAGGCAGAGGCCATCAGGAGGGTTCAGTCTCTGTTGAGTTGCCACTGTTTAGCTGGGCAGGAAAAGGCCATTTGTAGCTTCTTGTGTCCTTATAGGAGGTCAGTCCTATGACCCTTGTCCTAAGTACAAGGGGGAGAGCAGATTCAGTTTTGAACAGTCTTTAAAGGTCTGACAGCAAGTCTGCTTCTAAGCTTCCATAGGAACAGTAGTGTTCCGAAATGGGTGCCTGGCGGTGTCACATTTATGCCTGCCATGTGCTAGTGGGTAGGAATGACCCTTGGGGGGCACTCTAACAAATGGGGGTAAAGGTTTTTCAGGCTAACTCTGCCCACTTTTGGCATTTTCAAGATGTTCAAAATCTTTGGCCACACTAAACTTGAACTTTGTGGCAGGGATTTGCAGGGGGGAGGGTGTACTATGGAAATCCTAGTGTGCTCCCACATCTAGCACCAAAATCTAGTTTAAAGCAGTCCATGGACTCTCAACAAACTCAGAGACAGCAGTCTGGTAGAACAAAGCTGAGTTTTGAGCAACCAGACATGGGATACACAAGGGCTATTTTGGCATTTTGCCTTCACCCTCTAAAGTGCACCCAAATATTATATATAAAATCAGCAGTCCTGTCAAACAGGCTGTGACACTGTAATGCCAAAAAAAGGCCCACTGTGATTGGGGCCTGACTGGATGGGAGGGACAAAAGAAGGGCCCTGCCCAAATGTCAGCTAAAATGTGCCTGTATCATGGGAATCTTCTTTGAAGTGCGCTCAAAGGGTCATATGAAAAATCAGGATGTAACGTTCAAGGAGCACTTGACACTTCAATATCAAAAAGGATCCTTCCCGCAGCCCCCGGATTATGTCAGGTTTAGATGGGTCTCCGCCCATTCAGGTCAGCCCATTGTTTGTTCTTGGAAGCAGGTTCACACCTATTCAGTTGCTAATTACTGGCTGGCAGAAGTTGGAGAGCAAAATACATACTAAGCTTTCATGGACTTCAGGCAGGGTAAAGCTAATTTTCTATAAGTTACTTTTCTATTAATAGCTAGAAAAATTCTTACTACACCATTGTGAGAAGGCCTGCCCAACCCCCCCTACTTACTGTGTGTTTATCCTCATGTCCCGGCTGCCAACTCCAGGAAACCACTGGAACACTAACAAAGGACTATCTTATCTTTGGGCAGAGAGGCGGGGTTACCGTCAACCAGAGTGAATACTAAGACAAAGAGAATGAGAAAAAGGCACCGGCAAAGGAAGGATGGAGAGTGAGAGGAAAACAGAAACTGAAGACAGAGAAGATGAACAGTAGCAAAGCAGGACACCATCCAGGGCAGTTGACGAGTCGGAGGACACCACGGGCCTGTATGAGACTCCCGACTCTGGGAGTGAGGAGTGGTTGACACCACCAGAGGATGCTGTCACCTGCAGATACCCGGGACTCAGCGGTGCTTCAGATGCAATGTAAACATGGCCCATTGGGGCTGAGGCTTACCATGCCAACTCATGAGGAGCGCGTGCTTGTGTTTTGATGCCTGATTGTAATTTGTGCTTCTGAAAGTCATTCGTTTGAATGCTTTTGCTGGTTTGAATTAATTGCCATTGCACTGCTTCTTGCATTTAAAAAAAATATAACCCAATGAAGAGCATTAACCCCTACGATGCTCATGACGGAGCGGTTCCGTCATGAGCATCGGTTGGGCTGTGCTTATGACGGAACCGCTCCGTCATGAGCACAGCCCCTGGGGGAAGCGCTGGCGCTCCCCCCGTGGGGCATCGATCTTGCCCCCACAGAGGGGGATGGCAGCGGAAGAGTTTCCGCTGCCACCCCGGCCCCCCCCACGCTTCCCCAGCACAGCGCGCGCCGACGTCATCAGGAAGCGCTGGACGCGCTGGAAATCATTTCTTTCCAGCGCGTCCAGAGGGAGGGTGAGTGTTTGTTGGTGGGGTGGGGGGCCCAAATCTTGATGCCTTGAGGTTTCCTCTCCCCTGATGTCTCAATGCAGGGCATTCCTGGTGCACGATCGCGCACAGCGTCGCGATCGTGCACCAGGAATGTCCCACTAGACACCAGGGATTCCTTTTTTTTCTATAAAGGAAGCGACCCCTTGGGCAAGGGTCGCTTCCTAAGGGGGCAAATAATTTAAAGACTTTTCTGCCCCCCCTGGGGACAGATCGGCCGATTTTTGGCAGTTTGTGGACCCAGGGGGGGGGGGGGGCAGAAAAGCCCACTAGAGCCAGGGATCTTTTTTTAAATTAAATTAAATTGGAAGCGACCCCTTGGACAAGGGTCGCTTCCTGGGGGGCCAAATAATTTTAAAGTATATTCTGCCCCTTCTGGGGGCAAATCGGTATTTTTTTATTAGGCCTTTCTGCCCCCAGAAAACCCCACTAGACACCAGGGATTTTGTGTAATTGTAAATGGAAGCGACCCCTTGGGCAAGGGTCGCTTCCAGGGGCTAAATTTAAAAAAAAAGTATATTCTGCCCCCCCTGGGGACAGATAGCCTGATTTTTTGGGCGTTTCTGGACCCAGGGGGGGCAGAAAAGCCCACTAGAGGCAGGGAATTTGTTTTTTTTTTAAATTGGAAGCGACCACTTGGCCAAGGGTTGCTTTCAGGGGCCATATTTAAAAAAAAAAAATGATATTCTACCCCCCTGGGGGCAGATTGGTTTGTGTATTTGGCCAGGGGGGGGGCAGAAAACCCCATTAGACACCAGGGAGAGTTTTAAATTTTAAATGGAAGCGACCCCTTGGCCAAGGGTCGCTTCCTTATGGGCCTAAATAATTTTTAAGACTTTTCTGCCCTCCCTGGGGACAGATCACCTGCATTTTATGGCATTTCTGGCCCGGGGGTGGGGGGTAGAATAGCCCACTAGAGCCAGGTATCTAAAAATAAATAAATTGGCCGCTTCCAGGGGACATATATTTTTTATGTGTATTTGGCCTTTCTGCCCCCATTTGGGTAGTGACATAGCGTGTTATAATGTTGTTTTATTTCTTGTGAATTGCAATTGTAATGCTTTATTTCTCCTTTTTTGTTAGGTCAAGGCTTTTGCTCTTTAGACTGTTCCAGGTTGCGGTTTCGTTACTGTTTGCGTAGTTGCATGTGTTTGGTAAGAGACTTTTTTTGTACAATGTAAATGAGTTTTATTTCTCTGCATGAATGTGTTTTTTGCGAATGGTGTAATAATAGCAGTATGTTTGGCTTCTGTTTTTTGAGTGTCAAAAACTTTTTGCATTTGTGCTCGATGTGTATTTTGTTGTATTGTGAGTAATTGGTTTTGTTTTTTTCTTTCTAGTGGGATATCGTTGGTTTTTGCTGTGTCTCTGCAGAGTAGGTGCTGGTGAGTGTAGCTGTCTCTTGTAAGTGAATCGTATAGTTTTTGAGTATATAGATCTTTGTGATAAAGGCACACATTTTTTTACTTACTTGCTGTGCACAGTGTTGGTTGTTGTTGACTTGTTTGTGCAGTCTCCTTTCTTAGTAAGGATAATGGCTAGCCGCAGGATTACTGCTCAGCAGGTTGTTGGTATGCTTTTTGAGTCTTCCTCTGACCATGGTTCAGAGACTGACTCTGCATCTGAGGCAGAGGAGGCAGGGGACGATTCAGGCAGTGAGTTTTCTCTCCACATGGAATCATCGGATGATGAAGCTACTCTCAGTGCGGATGAAGCTACTCTTAGTGCGGATGAAGTGCCTGTGTTAGAGGAGGACATTGATGTGCCGATAGTGCGGCAAGAGGCATCTGGGCTGCAGCCTGGGGCTGCAAGGCTTCCTGTTGAAAGTGCTGACCTCTGGGTTGCCCCAGGCATGGTGCAGCCGGCATTGCCAGACTTTAATGGTGTTCCAGGGTGTAGAGTGAATACTGAAAACTTTTTGACGATACATTTTTTTCAGTTGTTTATGGACGATGTGTTTTTGGCAGAGATTGTTGAGCAGACTAATTTGTATGCCGAACAGTTTTTGAGGGACAACAGTGCCAGCCTTAAGCCCCACTCTAGAGCTACCCGGTGGACTCCCACAAATTTGGAAGAGATGAAGAAGTTCTTGGGTTTAACTTTTTTGATGGGCTTGCTAAGGAAGCCATCAATGTCTTCATATTGGTCTACTAGTCCCTTGATGGCAACGGCTATATTTCCGGCAGTCATGAGTTGTGATAGGTATTTGCTTCTGCTTCGGATGATGCATTTTGTCGATAATGGTTTAGCGTTGCCACGAGATCACCCTGAATGTGACCGTCTTTTTAAGATTCGGCCTGTCATTGATCACTTTGTTTATCGATTTTCTGAAATCTATGCTCCTGGGAAAGAAATTGCAGTGGATGAGTCTTTGGTGTTGTTCAAGGGCCGCTTGGTTTTTAGGCAATACATTCCTAGTAAGAGGGCACGCTATGGAATTAAGCTGTATATGCTGTGTGACAGTAGGACTGGATATGTCTCTAATTTCAGGGTGTACACCGGTAAGGAATCCAGGATTAACCCCCTGGTTGTCCGTCCACTTTTGGAGTGACTGAGAAAATTGTGTGGGAACTTGGTAGAGGATTTTTTAACAAAGGCCACCATTTATATGTAGATAACTTCTACACTGGTGTGTGGTTGTTCAGGGAATTGGCCAAAGTGGACACTGTTGCTTGTGGCACAATCCGCTCTAACCGTAAAGGTTTCCCAAAAGAACTTGTTTGCCAAAAGCTTGTGCGGGGACAGTGCAGTGCGTTGCGTATGCGAGGAGCTTCTAGCTGTGAAGTTTTCAGACAGGAGAGATGTCTACATGCTGACTACCATCCATGATGAAAGCACTGCACCTGTGACTGTTTGGGGTCACATTGCTGAAGTGCGCAAACCTGTGTGCATTTTAGACTATAATAGGCACATGGGTGGTGTTGACAGAGTAGATCAGAGGTTGGAACCTTACGCTGTTCTTCGTAAGGCTTACATTTGGTATAAGAAGTTGGCTATCCATCTTTTCCACTTGGCAACCTTTAATGCTTTTGTTGTGTTCCAGGATTCTTGTCCTGAGTCAAAGATGACTTTTGTTAAGTTTCAGGAGTCTGTAATAGGCAGCCTTGTTTTAGTGGAACAGGCAAGTGTTCCTAGAGTTGGAGTGGTGGAGGATGTTGCTAGATTGAAAGATCGCCACTTTCCTGATCACATTCCTCCCACACCCTCAAAAGACTTTCCCAGTAGGAGATGTAGAGTCTGTTGGCGAAGAGGTATGCGGAAGGAGACTCGTATGTACTGCCCCGAGTGTCCTTCTAACCCTGGGCTGTGTGTGCCTGCTTGTTTTAGAATGTACCACACGCAAAAGAATTTTTGGGAACATCCATGAGTGGTAAAGTGAACTGCCTGGCCTCTATTGTTTAATATTTTTTGTTCAGTTTCAAGGTTGGCATTTGTGTAGTGTATTTAGTTTCAGATTTTGTGTTAGTAGATTTGTATTTATTTGCAATTTGTTTGTGTTTTTTTATTTATATTAAAAAAATCCTAAATGTGATGGCGGTGTGCGTGGAGTGGCGCTTGTGTGGCGGTGTGCGTGGTCTGGCGTTTGGCTGGCGGTGTGCGTGGACTGGCACTTGGCTGGCGGTGTGTGTGGACTGGCGCTTGGCTGGCAGTGTGCGTGGACTGGCGCTTGGCTGGCGGTGTGTGTGGACTGGCGCTTGGCTGGCGGTGTGCGTGGACTGGCGCTTGGCTGGCAGTGTGTGTGGACTGGCGCTTGGCTGGCGGTGTGCGTGGACTGGCGCTTGGCTGGCGGTGTGCGTGGACTGGTGCTCGGCTGGCGGTGTACGTAGACTGGCGCTTGGCTGGCGGTGTGTGAGTTGTGACTAGCTGCTGGTCACTACACACACTGCTAGCCAAACGCCACTCAACGCAATCCGTGAGCTGGTGTGGTTGCTGTGTCAGGAATGTGGGCGTGTGAAAGTGATGGGCCCTTGAATGGCGCTGTCTGCTGGTGTGAGTGTTGTAATGTGCTGGGCCCGCGGCTGGCGTTGTGAATGGTTTTGTATGTGTCACACGTATGAAAGGTGTATGAATGGCCTGTAAAGAGGTTGGTGCCTTGTCGTGGCTTTACAGCTCACGAGCTGTGAGTCAATGGTTCAGTTTCTCGTCCTTTCAATTAATAGTGCATTTCATTTTTGTGAAATCTCTGGTTAATACAACTGTATATGCTGAACCATCACTCACCCTCGTGCCAAATCCAACCAGTATGTATGTGTGCGTGAGGAATAGGTGGTTGTGCATAAAAATGTCTTTTCTGTTTTTGTCAAGCAGGGTGTACTCTTGTCCTTTTTGGTGAATGTTGTAATGTGTTGGTTTTGTGCCTGGTGGTGTGAATGGTCTTGTGTGTATCATGTATGAAAGGTGTGTGAATGGCCTGTAAAGCGGTTGGTGCCTTGAAGTGGCTTTACAGCTCACGAGCTGCGAGTCACTGGTTCAGGTTTTTGTCCTTTCAATTATTGACAGTGCATTTCATTTTTGTGAAATCTCTTGTTAATAACATTTTATATACTGAACCATCACTATCCCTCGTGCCAAATCCAACCAGTATGTGTGTGTGCTTGAAGAATAGATGGCTCTGCAGTAATCTTTGTCTGTTTTGTCTCTCTGCCAAGCTGTACATTTCATCTAAGAATAACCTAACAACTGTAGTTTTTGTCAGTAAACTAAACACCCATGGGAGTGCATGGTGATGTCTCTCTTGTGGATTCCAACAAGTTATCTTACCCACAATGTCCTGCAAACCTCAAAATGTGACTGCAAAATTTTCCTTGCATTATTGTGTCCAAATTTTCACACTGCAGAAAGTAACAACAAATTTCCAACCCCCAGCATTTCTCCAAGTATCCCAATAGAAATGGTACCTCACTTGTATGGGTGGGCCAAGTACCCGCTGCAGGGAAGGGCCCAAAACCTATTGATGCGACATTAAAATTACCTATCACAAACCAAACTGGTTTTGCATGGGGGTCCCATGAGTTTTTGGCCCGGGGCTCGCAGCCATCTAGGGAAACCTACCAAACCCACACATTTCTGGAAACTAGACACCCGGGAGAGTCGAGCGAGGTATGGCTTGCGTGGGTCCCCCATCATTCTCCTACCCAGAATCCCCTGCAAACCTCACATTTTACCGAAAATTTCACTTTTTTCTCACATTTCTGTGGTTGAAAGTTCTGGAATCTGCGTGGATCCACAAATTTCCTCCCACCCAGCGTTCCCCCAGGTCTCCTGATAAAAATGGTACCTCACTTGCGTGGGTGGGTCAAGGACCTGCGACAGGCAAGGGCCCAAAAACTATTGATGCGACATCAAAATTACCTATCACAAACCAACCTGGTTTTGCATGGGGGGGTCACATGAGTTTTTGGCCCGGGGCTCGCAGCCATCTAGGGAAACCTACCTAACCCACACATTTCTGGAAACTAGACACCCGGGAGAGTCCAGCGAGGTATGGCTTGCGTGGGTCCCCATCATTCTCCTACCCAGAATCCCCTGCAAACCTCAAATTTTACCAAAAAGTTCACTTTTTTCTCACATATGTGTGGTGGAAAGTTCTGGAATCTGCGTGGATCCACAAATTTCCTCCCACCCAGCGTTCCCCCAGGTCTCCCGATAAAAATGGTACCTCACTTGTGTGGGTAGGCACAGTGGCTGCAGCAGGAAATGGCCCAAATCGTACTCTGGAGACTTCAAAATTACCTACAGCAAAACTACCTGGTTTTGGTGGGGGGGGCACCTGAGATTTTGGCCCCGGGCTCGGCGGCCATCTTGGGAAAGTACCAAACCCAAACATTTCTGAAAACTAGACACCCGGGGAGTCCAATGAGGTATGGCTTGCGTGGATCCCCCAACGTTTTCCTACTCAGAATGCAATGCAAACCTTAAATTTAGCTGGAAAAACCCCACATTTTCCACATATTTGTGTGTGGAATCACCGTGCCGGCACAAATGTCCTACCACCCAGCGTTCCCCTTGTTCTCCCGAGTAAAATGATACCCCCCATGCGAAACCAGGTTGGTTTCTGATAGGTAATTTTGATGTTGCTTCAATAGGTTTTGGGCCCTTGCCTGTTGCGGGTCCTTGACCCACCCACGCAAGTGAGGTACCATTTTTATCGGGAAACCTGGGGGAACGTTGGGTGGGAGGAAATTTGTGGATCCACGCAGATTCCAGAACTTTCCACCACAGAAATGTGAGGAAAATGTAGTTTTTTGGACAATTTTTTAGGTTTGCAAGGGATTCTGGGTAACAGACCCTGGTGGGAGGCAGTCAAGTCACCCCATCCGAGATTCCCCTGGGTGTCTAGATTTCAAAAATGTATAGGTTTGCTAGGTTTCCCTAGGTGCCGGCAGAGTTAGGGTTCAAAAACTACAGCTAGGCACTTTGCCAAAAAAGGGTCATTTTTCACTGCAAAATTGAGGTGTGTCCACGTTGCGTTTTGTGCCGTTTCCTGGCTCGGTCACTAGGCCGACCCACACAAGTGAGGTACCATTTTTCTCGGAAGACTTTGGGGATCGCGGGGCGGTTGGAAATTTGTGGATCCACGCAGATTACAGAACTTTCCACCACAGAAATGTGGGGAAAATGTGATTTTTTTGATACTTTTAGGTTTGCAAGGGATTCTGGGTAACAGAACCTGGTGGGAGGCAGTCAAGTCACCCCATCCTGGATTCCCCTGGGTGTCTAGTTTTCAAAAATGTATAGGTTTGCTAGGTTTCCCTAGGTGCCGGCAGAGTTAGGGTTCAAAAACTACAGATAGGCACTTTGCCAAAAAAGGGTCATTTTTCACTGCGAAATTGAGGTGTGTCCACGTTGCGTTTTGCGCCGTTTCCTGGCGCGGGCACTAGGCCGACCCACACAAGTGAGGTACCATTTTTCTCGGAAGACTTTGGGGATCGCGGGGCGGTTGGAAATTTGTGGATCCACGCAGATTACAGAACTTTCCACCACAGAAATGTGGGGAAAATGTGATTGTTTTGACACTTTTTTAGGTTTGCAAGGGATTCTGGGTAACATAACCTGGTGGGAGGCAGTCAAGTCACCCCATCCTGGATTTCCCTGGGTGTCTAGTTTTCAAAAATGTATAGGTTTGCTAGGTTTCCCTAGGTGCCGGCAGAGCTAGGGTTCGAAAACTACAGCTAGGCACTTTGCTAAAAAAGGGTCATTTTTCACTGTGAAATTGGGGTGTGTCCACGTTGCGTTTTGCGCCGTTTCCTGTCGCGGGCACTAGGCCTACCCACGCAAGTGAGGTACCATTTTTCTCGGAAGACTTCGGGGAACGCGGGGTGGGTGGAAATTTGTGAATGCACACAGATTCCAGAACTTTCCACCTCAGAAATGTGAGGAAAATGTGTTTTTTTTGACAATTGTTTAGGTTTGCAAGGGATTCTGGGTAACAGAACCTAGTGGGAGCCAGTCAAGTCACCCCATCCTGGATTCCCCTGGGTGTCTAGTTTTCAAAAATGTATAGGTTTGCTAGGTTTCCTAGGTGCCGGCAGAGCTAGGGTTCAAAAACTACAGCTAGGCACTTTGCAAAAAAGGGTAATTTTTCATTGTCAAAATGTGGTGTGTTCACATTGGGTTTTGAGCCATTTCCTGTCGTGGGCACTATGCCTACCCACACAAGTGAGGTACCATTTTTATTGGGAGACTTAGGGTAATTCAGATTTGTAAAGCAACTGTTATTACCTATTGACTTTCGATGCATTCTGCCTTCCAAATCAAAAACATTGTGTAAAAAAGAAGTCATTTTAAAAAATAACCGATAATTCTCATGCTAGTATGAGTATTCCCAATTTCGGAAATGTGCAAATATCTACTGTTTCTAAACTCTATATTTTGTTCCCATTTCAGAAATGCATAGGTGTCTTTCATACCGATTTTTCCATGTATACATTTTCCCACAATAATTGCTATATACCCGGTACATAATAAAAAACCATTGCAAGACGCTGCTCAGTTATTGGCTCTGGGTTCGTCGGGTTCTTGGTGAACCTACAAGTCCTATATATCCCCACAACCAGTAAGGTCCAGCGGATTTAGCGGTATATTGCTTTCAAAGAGCTGTCATAATTATAAGAAGTTACAGGTGAAAACGTTGACACAAAAGGCTGTTTTTTTCAACTAATTTTCAATGTTTCCTATATTTAACTGTTACTTTCCATAAAGAAACCTTGATGGATCTACACAAATGACCCCTTGCTGAATTCAGAATTTTGTCTACTTTTCTAAAATGTATAGCTTTCCAGGATCCATTATTACTTTCATACCCATTTCTACCATTAACTGGAAGGAGGTTAAAAGCACAAAAAATAGCAAAAATAGGCTATGTTTCAGAAAAATGCCAAAACCGTGTAAAAAATATTGGTTTTCTGACAAAAGTCTGTCATTCCCTAACAGCTGGGAAAATGGTGATTTCAGCCCCACAAACCCTTTTTTGATACCATTTGCATCGAAAAACCCAGACGCTTTCATTTGCAGCCCTTTTTTCGCATTTTTCCCAAAAAGCCCCAAATTTAGCTGTATTTTGGTTAATTTCTGGGACCCCTCCAGGGGAATCCACAAACCCTGGGTACCTTTAGAATCCCCATGATGTTGGAAGAAAAGGACGCAAATTTGGCGTGGATACCTTATGTGGTTAAAAAGTTACAGGGGCCTAAGCGCGCACTACCCCAAATAGCCAAAAAAAGGCTTAGCACAGGGGGGGAAAAGGCCTAGCAGCGAAGGGGTTAATAAGGTTACATATTTATACATTGCTACATGCAATATATATATATATATAAAAATATATATATAAATATATATATAAATATATATATATATATCCTACTGCCGGTCACCAGTAGGTAGTTAAAGTTAGGACCTAGTTTCCAAAGGCAAAGCGTTTTTGGACATGCCTATATCTTTGGTGCAGTTTGATGAATCTTAATGAAATTTTTCTAAAAAAGTGTCAAATTGGGTCTTGTTGTGCATGGAAACTTTCGGGGTGTTCCATCAAGCAGGTGCCGCGAATTACGACTACAGCCTGAACGACTGAATGGAATTACACCAAATTTGGCAGAAAGCTAGATGTTGGTTTAGAAATCTAGCCTTTTGTGATTTGGTGTAAATCCGTTAAGTAGTTTTAGAACTTTTTAAAGAAAACCACATTTCTAAATCTAGAAGTTTGTGAATTTGCCTGATTGTTGCAGAAAAATGATTGGCTGGCAACACTTCAACCAGGAAGTATTGGCAGCTCTTTTGAGACTTGGCCTCAGGGCCACTGGGTGCCCTGGGTGGGGCCAGGACCCCCTAGGTAAGTGTGGGATGGGGTGCCCGGGGCTGAAATCAGCCCGGGGAGGGGGGCCTTATGGCACCCCTCCCACATTGAATTTTGGCCGGGTCACGGGGGATGGCGTCCCTGGATCCGAAATCAGCCTATGGAGGCGGGCCGTGTGGCCCTCCCCCCCCATTAGGTTTTGGCGGGCAGTTCTGGTCCTGATGTTCATTTCACAGAAATTAAACCTCAACCCGAATCACTTACAAATATAAATATAGCGGGTGCCCTAGTTGAAGCTCCACTTCTGTAAAGCACAAATGATCCTGACCTCCTCGGCTTGGCGAAGGCAAAGCAAGTGTGTTTTTTCGGCAATTCCACATTGAAAGACCATCTGAAATGCTACGTGGAGGTGAATGCATCGTTGATCTATTGAGGGCAATCTGTAGTCACTGAAACAAGTGAGTTCGACTAACGCATTTTAGTGATGGTGTCCTCATCACCGCACGAAAATGCATTCGTCACGCATACAGAGCATGTACAGAACATATAGAAAATGGTCGACATGTTTCTTGTCAATTACTGTCATTGTTGATCACAGCAGTTCATCAGGACTGGGAACCAAATCTACAAAATGTTAGGTGACTGTAAGTGCATAAGAATATCCTAATCACAAATGTACGTATTAATACCTTTTTTTCAGAAACCGACCCTATTGGGGTAAGTAGCAGAGGCCGTGCCTATTAAACAGGCTACAGTGTCCTGGTGCGCAACTCGCAACAACCTACCCCTGTCTCTGCCAATGCAGAGCTCCCCTATTTACCATATTCTACACTACGTTTTGAGCTGGATTGATTCATTGTATCCACCTCCTGCAGATTCTTGTTTTAATCATAACAAGGGGACCCACATATTAAAGACGCTAGGGTACCCCTTAGTTATTTTTAGATCACATTACACCAATCCACATCCCACACAGAGCACCACTCACGTACTTCACATCAGCAAAATAAAAAGTACTTGGGCAAAGTGCCCCCCGAGGGGCCTGTTGGGTATTGCAGCGCCGGCCCAACGAGGAGCTGCCCGATGATGAAGCATGACACTCTTTGGGGTGTGTGATGGCTCTTGCTCCAGAGCAATCAGATCCCCCGATCTGTTTTCTCAGTTGACTTCTGACCTACGCCTTACTTTTTTCGATAGGAATTGCATAAGCGTTAGATTCACATAGTCTAGTTGGGAGCATGTATGCTGGACCTTAATGTGCTCCTAGTCCCTCCTTTTTTATATTATTTTTCTCTCTCACCACCATGTTTCACCATTCTCTCTATGCATCACTGTGACCCTCTCGCTTGTCTTCTTGCCTCATCATTTGTGCCCCAAGGGAGGATGAAGGTTACAGTCTGAGCTTTAGACTCTGGAACTGCGAAACTAGTTTCTAGTCCCGGAGTCGGCTCAACATCCTATGATTCTGGGCTAATCACTTAATATCCCTATGTGTAATGTAACTAGTGCACATGTAAAGCCCTCCAATGCACTATATAAAACTGCAAAATTTAAATGCCTATTTTGCCTCTCCGTTCTCTTTTTAGGTCTCTCTCTCTTAAGTTTCTTCCTCCACATTGCCCTGCTTATCCTGCACTCTCATATGTGCCAGGCATCACATTTTACGTCTTTCCCTGTGTTTCTTGTTTTGATGTCTACTTTTGTTTCCTTGACTTAATACCATCTTGCTCATTTCCACGTCGACATTTTTTCACCTTTTTAAGAGGCGTTCAATTTTTTTCAGTTAGGTGGCTCAGTGATTTAAGCAGTGAGGACTAGCACCTTCTGGTAAACTGCAGGTCATGGGCTAGAGTCTTGATAGGGCCAACTCAGTCTTTTATGCTTCCCAGGTCGACACTTTGAGGATCATTAAATTGGATAATAGTCATAGCTGTTTCTATAGCATACTGAAACTCAAAACCTGTGGTACTTGTTGCATACACGGGGGGCCACCCGCCCGCCCGCCCGGGATGCGCGCAGCAGGGCCTTGCAAGCGCGTCAATAAATGCACGCACACACCGTGTCTTAGTTAGGCACGGACTGCCTGCGCAGCTCCGCCCATATTTATTTATACTCACGTTCACGCCGTTCGGTGTGAACGCAGGGGCTGGGACCTTCCGGCACGCGCCGGCGGAAACCACTAGCCCGCTGACCACCACATCCCATCTCAACTCAGTCCTTGACTGGATCTCATGAGTCTCACAGTTCACTTACTTGACAGGCAAAGTCTCTCAGGCGGGTGCTCGGCTGGGGGTTCTCCCTCCGGGCATACCCGGATGGGCCCCGGCGGGGGCTTGATGCAGGGACAGGGGTGCAAGGCGCCAACGGTGATCCAGTGGCCTCTGGCGTCACCTCCAGACCTGCCAGCGATGGAGCCGGTCCCGGATGGTGGTCCTCTGCCTCTCAGGGTTCTTCCTGGCTGGCGCTGTGTTCTTCGGGGTTGCCGGCGATGTCAGTGTCGGAGGTGGGGTTGTCTACTTGTTTGAACCATGAGATATTGCGGGTCACGGTTTCTCCTCCTTTCTCAACTGTCACCATGGTCCCCTTCATGTCAACTACTGTCCAGTAACCGTGCTCATACCGAGTCTGGAATTTTCCCCCGGGCCTCCTGTCTTTCATAATGACAGTGTCTCCTCGCCGTAGCTGACGGGACACCGCTCTTCGGGCCTGGCTAGCGGTGTTGTTGCGCTTTTCCCTCCACCTGAGGGCGCCATCTTCGTCAAATGGAGGTGGGGATCACCCCGGTGCAGTGGGGAGGCCATCTCGACGGTTGCCATTGAACATTAGCGCCCAGTCTGCTTGGCGCATTGAGCAGTGAGGGGTGCTCCGATATTCCCGCAGGAACCTCTGCAGTTGCTGTTCTGGGTCACTTTGCTCCGCTACTGCGCTGCGAAGAGTCTTGTTGATTGTCCTCATAAAACGTTCAATCTCCCCATTGGCTTGGGGCCATTGCGGGGTGAAGTGCCTGTGCCGGATGCCATGGTGTTGTAGGAACTCGCGGAATTCGTGCCCCTGGAACGAGGGTCGGTTGTCGCTGTGGAGTTTATCCGGACATCCCAACATGGCAAATATCTTTTCTAGAGCGGGGCCAACATGCAGGAAGGCTGTTGAGTTCACGACTTCCACCACAGGGTATTTTGAATAGCTATCGATTAGGGCTAGTGTGACTCGGCCGTCAGGGAAGCTTCCAAAATCCACGCTCACCTTCTCCCAGGGGCTTTGCCTGTGTTCCGCCGTGTGAATTGGTGCCAGCCTTTCGGGCCCACTCGTCACTTGACAGGATGGGCATCTCCGGACTGTCTCTTCCACACAGGCATCCATACCCGGGAACCAGACCTTCTCCCGCATGCGGGCCTTCATCTTCTCCACTCCTTGGTGCCCTCCGTGGGCGAGTTGTGTTGCCCGTAGTTGAAGGGATGCAGGGATGACGATGCGTGGTCCTCTGAGGAGGATGCCTCCTTGGGTGAGGCTCAGCTCATTTCTAACTCTCCACATGTGCATCAGGCTTTCCTTTTCTGGGCTTGACCATGAGTTCGCGGAGTGTAGGAATTGACACCACTGCCCTCCTTGGACAGCGTCCCGGACCTTGGTTATGACTGGGTCCTTTTCGGCCACTGTAGCCACCTCTTCGAGGGTCAACGCTCGAGGGCACGTGAGTGCCGAGATCATGTTCAGGTGGGCTTCGGTGGCGTCTGCGTTTGGTTCTTCACCTCCCACTCCTGTTGTGTCTGGGAGTCTCGACAGGAAGTCGGCCGGGTTCTTGGCACCGGGCAGGTAGGCTACGTCCATTTCGCAGTGCTGGAGCCCGATGGCCCACCGTTCGATGCGTGGTGGTGGGTGGGGTGCTGATCCCTTGAACAGCGGCACCAGGGGTTGGTGATCCGTGATGACGATAAATGCGTGCCCGCATATGTATAAGTGGAAATGTCTGCAGGCCCAACGGATTGCTAGGGCTTCCCTTTCAATTTGAGCGTATCGCTTCTCTGTTGGGGATAGTGCTTTGCTGGCATATGCTAGAGCGGCCCATCGTCCGGGCTCTTGTTCCTGAGTGAGGACGGCCCCTAAGCCTATGAGGCTGGCGTCCACGAGTATTTCGGTCCATTTGGCGGGGTTAAAGTACACCAACGTGGTGTGGTCAAGGAGAGCGTTCTTGATGGCTTGAAACGCTGTCTCTTCGGCGGGACCCCACTGCCACATGGCATCTGCTCGGGTGAGGTTTCGGAGTGGCTCTGCGATGGTGGCTAGATCTGGAATGAAACGACCACAGTACGTAGCCGTTCCCAAGAAACTGCGGACTTCAGCCACGGTGAGAGGGGCAGATGCGTTCTTGATGGCTTGGGATTTCCGAGGGTCTACCTGTATGCCTTCCTGTGTGAATGTGTAGCCGAAGAACTCTATTTTTTGTTGGAACAGCAGGCACTTCTCCTTGTGCAGGGTGACCCCGTGGTCCAGTAGTCTTTTCAGTGTGGCTCTCACGTGCCGGTAGTGTTCTTCAGCCGTTTGCGAGTGGATGAGGCTATCATCACTCACGTTCAATACGCCAGGTAGCCAGACCAGGATCTCCTTGACTGCGTTTTGGAATATTTCAGCGGCAGAGGATATGCCGAAATTCAGCCGTTTATATCTTCGGAGACCTAGGTGTGTGCTGAATGTGGTTATGTAGCGACTGTCTTTGGCAAGGGCTAACTGATGATAACCTGCATTCAGGTCCAGCTTTGAAAACCATCTGGATCCGTTCAAGTCGGCCACAATATCATCCATGGTCGGCGTTATGTGGCGTTCGCGTCGAATGGCCTTGTTGGGGAGGCGCATGTCAATGCAAAGTCTGATCTTCCCCGGTTGGCGAGGTTTCTCGGCGATCACCATGGGTGACATCCATGGTGTGGGCCCGGACACCTTCTCTCTGACCCCTTGATCTTCGAGCTTCTGCAGCTCTTCTTCCACTAGCGGTCGGAGGTGAAAAGGGATCCTCCGGTGTCTTAGCACCATTGGTGGGACGGTCGGGTCTATGTGTAGTTGGATGGGGGCCCTCTTTATTTGTTCTAGTCCCTTAAACAGGTCTTCAAACTGGCTAAGCAGTTCTTTTGTCTGGTCAGCTTGTACGCTCCTGGCAAACGTCACTAGTCCCAGGTCTTCAGCTGCGTGACTGCTCAGCAGTGTGTCTGCTTCCTGGTTGATGACATGGATATCGATGGTGATTTCGGTGTTTTCGGACCGCACTGGCATGGTCATTTTGCCTCGGAGGGGTAGTGGTGAGCTGCCTCCATATGCGAAGATTTTCGTCTTAGACGGTCTGAGTTCAGGTTTGGGCCTCAACTTGTTGTATTGCTGGATCCCCATGATTGTCACTGAGGCTCCGGTATCAATTACCGCGTTGACTTCTGACCCTGCAATCTGTATCGTGCATCGGGGCTGGGGCCGTCTCCGACTTTTCAGGGCTTGGGTGAACGAGACTAGGTACGTCTCTTCTTCATCTTCCGATGTGGAGTCGTTTCCCTGGTAGAGTGTTTGCTCTTTTCTCTTCCCTCCTGGCGGGGATGCTAACGAGACACACGATAGCTGGCGGACAATACTCCTCATCTGTTTGGGTCGGTTCCCTTCCTTACGCTGTGTTTTCTTTCTGCATACTGAGGCAAAGTGGTTTGCGATGCCACAGTTAGTGCATGTCTTCCCTTGCGCCGGGCATGACTGTGGGGGGTGTTCCTCGTAGCCGCAGTACCCGCATTGATTCTTTGGGGTTTGCGGCTGGCGATCTCGTGGTCTGTGGGCTTGTCCCTCGGTCTGACTGCGTCAGCCCGTTCCGTCTTGACGATGGCGCCTTTCTCTGCGCCGCGCACCAGCGCAATGTCCATCTCTTCTGCCTGCGCCGCTGAAAGGTCATGTGAACGAGCCAGCACTAGGATGTCATTCATGGGTATGTTCGTTGCCTGAGTATGAGGCCTTGCAGGGTTTTGCTGCGTATTCCCAGAATCAGTTGGGCTCTGATCTCTTCTGCAGCTCTGTCTCCCACGGGGTGAGTACTGGCTAGTTCTCGTAGCCGCGCATGAAAAGCGTCTACTGATTCACCCTCTCTTTGCTTGGCTTGTCTCAGCTTGAAATGCTCAAAGTCTGGGTTCAGCTGGGGGTAAAAATGTGCGTTAAGGGCAGCGACTGCCGCTGCGTAGTCCTCGGGGGGGCCCTGTGTCGGGAAGATGCTTGAAAAGCAGGTAGATCTCTTCCCCCGCATAATGGAGCAGTAGTGAACGTTTCACTGCACCGTCCTTCTCCCTGGTGGCGATGAAATAGTTTTCCAGGCGGCCGAGCCAGGTCTGCCACCTTGGTGCTGCCGTGGCAGGGTCCGCTGACTCGCTGAACGGAGGTAGGACTCCTGTGGGAGGGTGGTGTGTGGTCGCTGGCGCTGGGGCCTGTGCGTCATTATCCTGGTCTCCCATGTTGGCAGCAGGTGAGTGTCACTGGGCGGCACAGCGAGGGTGTTTCGCCCTAGTGATGAGCCCTGGTGTGCTGGGCGGTGGTGTCGAAGCGTCAGGCTGTGCGCCGTCCGCTTATGGGCACGGTCTTGTAGCGCGGGGGCAGGTCAGCCTGGGTCAGGGCGCTCTCGTGTGGCCTTCCTTTGTGGCACTCGTGACTCACCCAAGGCGGTGTGGGCACCGGTCGCCCTGATGAGTTGATGCTGGGGCAGGGACAACTGCTGTGTCCTCCCTTCCCTGTCATTGTCTACACGGCCAGTGAGTGCCTTGCGGCGTGGTCTGGGGAGCACGTCGATGCCTTGGATCACAGAGGCGCTTCGGCGCCACCCAGCGGGGAGCACAGACGAGCGTGCGTTGCACTGCCCTCGTCGCCAGTGTTGCATACACGGGGGGCCACCCGCCCGTCCGGGATGCGTGCAGCAGGGCCTTGCAAGCGCGTCAATAAATGCACGCACACACCGTGTCTTAGTTAGGCGCGGACTGCCTGCGCAGCTCCGCCCATATTTATTTATCCTCGCGTTCACGCCGTCCGGCGTGAACGCAGGGGCTGGGACCTTCCGGCACACGCCGGCGGAAACCACTAGCCCGCTGACCACCACAGTACTGAGTTCCATATTTTAGTATGGCATTTTCTTCTATTTCTTAGCTCTGCGTCCTTTTAGACACCGGCTTTGCCCTGTTCCTCTCTCCCGTCATGCACAATTTCACTTTTCACTGACCAGTCTTTTATTTTCACTTTCACTGTTCATTCCCACTCACATATCTTTCCCAGCCTGCACCCCCCCCCTCAGGCGATCCGCTCCTTCTCCCACACACTGGATTCTGACCTGCAAGTTTCTTACTTCTCCCTTTGCTCACGCCTTCTCCTCCTCCTCTACCCCCTCAGTTTTACTACTACTATTGTGGTTTTGGTGTGAATACACATACGTATTGTAATGCAACATTTACATAGTGATTACTACCCCATACTACTCGTCGTTTTCAAAAAGTAAGATAACTATGTGAGAAGTTAAGTGGTTGTATAAGTAAGTTCACTGATAGTTTCAGAGCACCTGCAGTTCACCAGTGGTAAGGACTTTATTACTCATTTGGTTGATTGTGCTAACAAGCATTGGCAATGAAGCTGGATGGTCGGAGGAAAACATGGCGGCCGGCGAGTAGCAGGTCGCGGGAGAGCTCCCGGAACGTTTGTGCAATTTAATGTACAAATGTAATTTAGGTTCGGATCGGAAAGTTTGTGAGTTTGCGCCGCTCGTAAATAGGACAGAGTGCCTTAAAATGAGATAATTACTTTTACCTTTACCTGATTGGTTTCGTTGTTTCTCTCTATCTGGATTTTCCCCACTGCACAGTTTTTTCGGTTCCTTGTTGGTTCGGATGCGGCCAGCCTCCGGGTGAGAGAGAAGGCGGGGTGGGGGCTTGGCGTGCGAGGAGCAAGGCAAGGTGGTGCTTCCCCCAGCCAATACGGCGCCGGAGCAGGTTTGGCGCAGGGCGGCCCTGGAGCTCCGCAGAGGGAGAGGAGCCGCGGCAAAGATTTCCTTCCGGGGGGTCGGAGGTGAAGCCAAGCGTAGTGCAGAACCCAGTGCAGAGGATAGTAGTGCCTGCACAAGAGGACACGACGCTTTGGGTGAAGGCTGTGAGCTGAGGAGCGCAAGGAGTGTTTTTGCTGAAGTAAAAGACATCGTGCTGCCCCGGCCCAGCTGCTTAACGAAGGAGATTAAAGGAGGTAGGAGGAAGGGGGTTTTGGGAGCTGTGCCAACAAGGGGGTTAACAGAAGCTAAGACTAGGTATGCCTTGCGGAGTATAACAGGAACGCAGGTTAAGGGAAACAGCAGGGGAGATGACAAGGTTCAAAGGGGGAGAGAGATTTCTCCAAAATTTGATAGGAGGCGAAGGGGTGAAAGAGGGAGGAGGGAAGAGGTCGGTGAGTGTGGGGAGTGTGAGGAGTGTGAGGAGGGCGAGGAGGTTGATAAGAGTATAAAAGTAGGGGCTTGGGAAACCCCTTTTACGTTAGTGAAGAAATCGATTTCCCCCCTCCAAAAATAAAACACAGGAAATTCTCACAAGAACACGTACAAAAGAAGAAGCTGCAAGCTCCTAGAGTTAAAATCACTCCTCTCTTAAAACCTATTTCAGAGTTTTACCGAAAATACTGATTTTTGGTGAAGACAAGATGATGGGGTCTAAGAATGAGGCCGAGAGGCAGCTAAGTTCGCTTGAAGGGTCCCCAGTTTGTCCAGAGGGGGTAGGTCATGAAGTAGGAGGGTCACAGGAAAACATTGCCCAGGAAAAATCCGGACAGAATTTAAGTCACCCGACCAACGAAGATCTGTCAGTAGGTGCGCTCCTAGCAGCATTATCTGAGGAAATTAAGAACAGATTTGTGATATCTGAGTCTAACCAGCTAGAGATAAAAAAGGCGTGCGAAGTAATGGAAAAAAAGATTGATGACTTAAGTGGTAGAACAACAACCTTAGAGAAGGAGGTCACAGAGCTCAGAGAAACAGTACAGGCAAACTGCGCTGAAATTGACAAACTAAAAGCTGCTGAAAAGGAGGGTCTGGACAGAGCGGAAAGGTTGGAAAATTTTCAAAGACGAAATAACTTGAAGATTTTAAAGGTCCCTGAAGGCAGAGAGGGGGATGATATTAAATCTTATGTTGTAAAGCTGATTAAGAATAAATTACAGCTGGAAGAATCAGAAGAGGAAATAGCAAGAGACTTACAGCGAGTTCATAGAGATCCTTTCAGACTCAACACAAATAGACCAAAACCCAGGAAGATTTTATTAAATTTTTTGACTTATTCATTAAAAGAGAAAATTCTTTCAAAAGCCCTGGGGATGAGATCTATGGAGGTAGACGGAGTCGGATATGAGATAAGATCGGATGTCTCGGCTACTACCTCTAATAGGCAATGGGAGATGGGGCAAAGGATTGATAGCTTGAAATGCTTGGGTGCGTCAGTTCAGCTAAGATTCCCCGCTTTTTAAAGGTTATGCTGAATAATAAGATGCATATTTTCCACTCTATAGAAAAACTAGATGAATTCATCAAAAGTCTCCAATCAGGGAGTTAGGCCTTTTCTATTTTTGGGTTTTATAGCCAAATAATGTTGAGTTAAGTCTTTAACTTAGTAAATATTTACAGGCAAACTCAAATTACAGTGAAGGCAATATTTTTCTCTCTTCTTATACACGTTCGTTCCAAGGGGGGAACTCCCATATGGCTATGAGCCATGTAGTAGTTGGGGTGGGTTTTCCAGGGGGGGGGGATATGTGGGGAGCACAGGGTGGGGAGCAGTGGGAAAAAATAGAAGACAAAAAAACCTCAGATGCCTCAAATTTCTTATTTTTTTTCTTGTCTATCAGAGTTGATATGTTTTGCCCTTCCTTTTTCCCTCCGATCCATGTGTGAAATCTTTTCCATCTTCAAGATTGATGGGTGAAAAGAGAGGAGAAGTAATAAAAATCCTTTCTTGGAATGTGAATGGTCTTAGGGTACGAGGGAGGAGGGAATTTTTTTACAATATCTAAAAGACTGCCCGGCCCAGATCTTGATATTACAAGAGACACACTTACCAGAGAAGGAGGGCTTAGATCTTTTTAGGCGCCAAAGATGGGTCTCTCAAGTAGTTTGTACATCTCACTTGGCTGTAGCAAAAGGCGTTGCCATAGTAGCAAAGAAAGGTGTGCAGGTGGTCTTCGAGTCCCATATTTCGGATAAAACTGGAAGATGGTTAGTAGTTAGGGCAAAGGTTTCAGGTTATGCTTTTACCTTAGTGGGGTACTATGGTCCTAATCAGGATGATGTTACCCCCTTGGGGGATTTGTTAGCAGAATTAGTGGATGCTTCAGGCCCAATCATCATGGCGGGGGATTTTAATGCAGTTTTAGATTACAACCTAGATAGGACCTCGCGTTGCAGAGCCCGTGTCAATCCAAAAATGTCACTGCTTATTAAACAAATTATGACTCAGTTGGGCCTTAGTGATGTTTGGAGACAGAGGGCGGGACAAAGAAAGGGTTTCACTTATTATAATCAAAAATATAGACACCAGTCTAGGATAGACTATTTTCTTACCGACAGCAATTTGACTAAATGGATTGATAAGATCGAACATGTGGGCATTCATTTGTCTGATCATTCGGCAGTGATTTTACATTTAAAATTATATGATAAAGTCTCCCAATCTAGATGGAGCCTAGATCGTACTATTTTACAGGACGAGGAGGTGATAGGGATACTGGCCAAAGAAACAGAAGAGTTTTTTCAGTTTAATCAAGGGTCAGCCTCACGTGGCATTATCTGGGACTCCTATAAAGCCTTTCTTAGAGGTAGATTGGGGACAATAGCGGCTGGAAGAAGGCGAGGTTACCATGAGGAGGTGGCAGAAGCAGAGAAACAGCTTAGGATTCTGGAGAAAGATCTGTCTGACCCTACGACAGATGATGATGTCAGGGAGAACTCATTGAAAAAATTGCAAGCGGTAAAAGCTAACCTGGCTACAATTTTGCATGAGAGAGTGAGAAAAAATGGGATGCAAGTAAGCTGGCACATTTCGAATACAGCGAAGGCTGTAGTAAATTGTTGGCCTGGAAGGTAAAAAAGACCAGGTGAAGAACAGAATCGACCAGATCAAATGTGATAACACAGATGCTCTTACTCAGCATGACGAGGAGATTGAGCAGGCCTTTTATGAATATTACAGTAGGGTGTACCAGGAAGATCAAAACCCCTCTCAAGATGAAATCGAAGCTTGGCTAGAACAGAATTCAAGCAAGTTCCTCAATGACGAAAAGAACAGGCTATTGAACCAGGAAATTAAGGAAGGGGAAATTGATCTAGTATTAAGACAAGGTAAGAAAGGGAAAGCTCCAGGCCCTGACGGTCTACCTCTTGAAGTTTACAAAGTCTTGGCGAATACATTGAAACCTATACTTTTAGAAATCTTTAATGACTTTTTGATTAATGGGGCAGAAATGCCAGCTTCATGGACTGAGGCAAATATTTCTCTAATTTTGAAGCCTGGTAAATGTCCGATTAATTGTGATTCATATCGGCCGATATCTCTATTAAATTGTGATTACAAGATCTTTGCAAAGGTGCTGGCCGATAGATTAAATAGTTCTATAGCGGAGTTGATTCATCCGGACCAAAAAGGCTTTATTAGGGGAAGGTTCTTAAAGGAGGTAACTGTTTCTCTGATAGGATCAATAGATCTTGCTTCTACCTATGGGCTTCCACTCGCGGTCATAGCTTTAGATGCCACCAAGGCTTTTGACTGGGTTAATTGGGCATTTTTGCAGGCGGTGGTGAAAGCAGCCAACCTGGGTCAGAATTTTTGCAGAGTATTGGAAGCAATATATAGTTCACCAAGAGCCAGACTATTGATTAATGGCTCCTTGACGGCCCCGGTTTCTATTGGCAGAGGTACAAGGCAGGGATGCCCTTTATCACCGCTTTTGTTTAACCTATACATGGAGCCACTGGCCAGCAAAATAAGGGAAGATCTGGAGATTATACCGTTCCAATTTCAGGGATGGAATAGGAAACTAGGTTTATATGCTGACGACATCCTTATCTACACAACCAATTTGCAAAACACTTTAAGTCGGGCCATGACGTTAACAGCTGATTTCGGAAAAGTATCAGGATATGAAATAAATAAAAGCAAGACCGAAGTCATGACTTGGAATTTAGACCCAGGAGAATTGGTTAATAAAGGGGTGATAAGATATCTGGGGGTTATGATCCCACAGGATATTACTAAACTCACAAAAATAAACTTGGAAAAAGCAAAAAAGGAGATTAGTGGACTTTTACAAATTTGGGCACATCTTCATCTTACTCTGCTAGGCCGAGTCAATTTAATAAAAATGATGATCCTTCCCAAGTTAACTTTCTTGTTTGACACCATCCCTCTTCCTTTTGAAAGGGAAATGCTTAAAAATTGCAAGGTCAAATCAGCAGTTTCATCTGGTCAAGTAGAGGCCCAAGAATAGCCTGGAAGAAATTAAGAAGGAGGGTGGAGAAAGGCGGCTTAGCTTTGCCAGATTTACTTTTTATTCTTGGGCTTTTTACTAAAGAACGGGAAAATGTTATTAAATACATCTACACTATCTGAAATTGGGAGGCTGTTGGGAGTTATGGCAAGTCAGGATTTAGGAGGCAGCCAAGGTTTTATGTTTAAATATGCAGACCCCAAATACTTCAAGAAAGTTAGGCTGAAGACCCTGAGGGGCCTTGCTGAAACCTGGTACAGGGTCAGAAAAGCGCTTAAAATACCATATTATAGTTCTATGGCCCCTATTTGGGATTCACCAGGCTCACCGGAATGGGCAAAAGATGCTTTGGCCAGACCATTGAGAGAGGCAGGTCTAACGAACTGGAATCATATTATAACTGATGCGCAATTAATTAGCTGGGAGACATGCAACATCTTGTCCTGTCAACAAATATCGAGATTCAAATATATACAAATGCAGAGCTGGTTCCACGACTCATGCTCGAGGATAGGAAATGCAAATGATCTGGAGGACAGACTTCTCGAGGAGACATCTAACAAGAAAGAGGTGGCGACGATCTACTGGCTGTTGGTCGAGTTGGAAGACGGAGATTTCACATTACCCACGGAATTATGGGGACGATGCTTGCCGGATTCTTCATTGGAAAATAAGTGGCAAGTATCAATGTCTATGCTTTTTAAAATTGTAAAACCTGTGCACCTAAGGAGAAATCACCTCTTCTCCATCCACAGAGCATATTGGTCGCCACAGAGGCTGTAAAAATTCGGGAAAGGAGGTGATGTGGCTTGCCCAAAGTGCGGGAGTTTGAAAGAAGACGATGTGCACATGTTTGTAGACTGCCCGGTGATCCAGATTTTCTGGTCTGATGTGAGTAAAGCTCTGTCTTCTATGTTGGGGTCCAACATTAAGGTAAGCGTACTCTCGATTATTTTTGGCTGTGAAGATTCACTTGTTGGACATACAGAGAGCAAGTCTAGGCTGTTTTTTTACTCTATGCTATTAGCGCGCAGAGAAATTTGTAAGCAGTGGATATCGGCTTCTCCTCCCAGGTTCTCTGATTGGCTGTCTTCCATTAAGTATGTGGCCAGTCTGGATATGAAGGTTTTTAAAAAGCATAACTTTTGGTCTCCTGTTTTTGAGTGGTGTGAGCAACAATCGAATATTAATATCCAATGATTAAGCCTTATCTGCCCAGTACGGCTGGTTGTCCAGATCTCCTTTTTTTGCCTCCCAATTTGTGCTTCGGCTCACGAGGGATGGCAGTGAAGTCACAAGCAAGGGAGTCGAGGCTGTAAGACTGGGCTTCTTTCTACCAGGGCGGATACAACTTTGAAGCAGGGATCTCCTCCCTCTCTCTCCCTTTGTTACTAGCACAAACGTACGGAAGGGCATGATACTCTATATTTCACTGGTGTAAGTGGAATAGGTTTTCTTTTCTTTTTGAAGAGGCAAATGAGAATTAAAAAAAAAAATTAAAAAAGCATTGGCAATGAAAATAGGTCTGGCTAATCCGGTTTATATTCATTGCTGCGTGATACATGTGGATGCAATTGCAGAAAACTCACTGAAAGTGTCACACATTGGCAATAAAGGGTCACTTGTATACACACCGAAACGTTAAAAATGTCACTCATAACCTTTATGAAAACTTTGCAGCTATGCTGATTGAAATGCTGTCACACATTATAGTGCCTCCTCAGCTGTCGAGCTGGAGCGCTGCTAATTAGCACCACTGACTGAAAGCTGGCAGCGCGTGGTCCACGCTGCTTGTGGAAGGCTTGTGGACTGGCTCAGCTCGCTCTGGGCTGGCTTAGGCTGCTGTTTAACAATGACTGTAGTAGTGATGTATACTATTGGTACTATCAGACCCACAACCCTACACGGACTGGTGTTGCAGTCAAAGTATGTGTTTGAGTGATGGACTGCTACCCCTATCTTTTTAACGTGCGTGTCCCAAGATACACCTGCTTGCTGAATCGACAAATGAGGGTATCCTGTGGACTACAGGGATGGCTCTAATTTGCTTCCAAAAACCCCTCCCGGTTACTGGTGTCGTCCTGTTATTGGTCAGTTCTTGTTGAGGAAATGTGCTGCGAGTCTGATTCCATTGCCGCTGTGCACTGTCTGTTGGGTGGCGGCTCATGGCGGAGCACTTGGCGTGCTGCTGCCACTGCTCCTTTGCATGGGCCTTGCCAGCACATCCGACTCTTACGAGTACGTGACTTGTGGGTCAGTCATCAAACTGCTGAACCAGATGCACAGAGTGCGGCTGAACTCCTACAACGTCAAGTACGGGTCAGGTGAGTGGCTGGCAAACAGACCGGTGGCTAATGTTTAATATAATGGTTACACATTTGTTTAACAGTACGATATTTCAGGTTACAATGGCACTAGATTAGTGCCCTTACATTTCTGATGCTTTGCAGCAGTTTTAAGATCTTCTTAGAGTTTCTCATTGCTCAAACAGGTGTAATTTCTGATATATATATATATATATATATATATATATATGTTCCCCTTTTCTTCATTGCTTGATTTTGTTTGTGAGAAAGTATCACTCATAGTCATTGAATGTCATTCATAATTACACTGAAATTACGTAGATGTCACTCATAAGCAATCTGAAACCTTGGCAGCTATGTTTCTTTATTTAAATGACTACGAGTATACAATAGTGAAAAATCACCTGAAGTTCTGTCAGTTTGGCCCGCCCATAATGGGCAGCTTACCAAAAGGCCCCCGGTGCATTTTCCGCCAATTTTGGTGACACGTTTGTAATGCCGAGGAATATGAGGACATCTTCACCAAACAAAGAAGCACTTACTTCATATAGTTAAGAGGAAGGACCCTTGTTTGATGGAAATGTACCTCTTTGTAATCTTGTTGTAATCTCTATAGAAGGATTGATGATAATAACTGATATCTGGATGAAGATTCATGAGAAACCACCCCATTGGCAAAAAATGCACAAAAGGTCACTGGAGACATTTCCTCGTGGTCCATTATGCAGCTGTGGTGTAGAATATGCAGTAGATATTTACCCAACGAGGTAGCACTTACTAATTAACCAGTGGAAAGGACTCCAGTTGGGTAGACATTTTGCATAAATCTGTGGACTCTTATTGGATAAAGGGGCAGGTGAGGTTCCGTTCTGGTGCAGTCACTCACAATGCTACTGACACACCCATACAGACACTCAGACACCCACTCACACACCCATTCTGCCACTCTCACATCTACTCACAGACCCAGTCACTCACACAGTCACTCACTGACCCATACAGGCACTCACACGCCCACAAAACTACTCACACACCCATTTACCGACCAATACTGCCACTCACACACCAACTCATAAAGGTTACAGGATACAACTAGGAAATAAAATTTAAAAACCATAGAAATTCAGTAAAAATCCAAAGGTTACAGGGTGCTTTATAGTTAGGAAATAACATTTTTTAAAAGTAGGAATTCACTTAAAAACCCAAAGGTTACAGTGAAGTTATACTTACGAAATAGAATTTAAAAACCTTAGAAATTCCGTGAAAAAAACAAAACTTATAGAGACCTTATAGTTGGGAAATAGAAAAAAGAAAATTGAAGTTCACTGGAAAAAAAAAACAAAGGTTACAGGGACATTATAGCTAGGAATTAGAATAAAAAACCTGAGAAATTCACGGAAAAAAACAAAGGTTACAGGGACGTTACAGTCAGATTTCGCTCGTACAAAACCCAGTGAAATTCAGCACTTATAGTTACCTGAGCTAGTTATAACATAAGCCCTCGCAATTCAATGCTTATGGCCTTACATATTGCATCACTTATAACATGGTCAGTGACATCGCTGATGACATCATCCAGTGATTGTGAGTATTTTTAAAAGATCATGAGTGTTAAAGATTATATATTAAAGAAACACAAAAGTTAAATTAGTATACTTTGTGTATCACTAATGAGTGATATTATTTCTAACTAATATTATGTGAGTGTTGTGTGACTGCATTTGTGTGTGAGTGGGTGTGTGAGTTGCTGTATGAGTATGTGACTAGATGTGTGAGTGCCTTTATTGGTGAATAAGTAGGTGCATGAGTAGCTGTATGGGTGAATTGGTGGGTGCGTGAGTAGCTGTATGGGTAAATAATTCCAATTAGAGCCCTGAATGTATATCCCGAGATAAGGGCAGTGAACAGCTTGCATGTAAAGTAGGTTAAATCTTGAATTAGTCAACTTTATGAACCTAGATTCAGACTAGGACCAAATGTTTGTGTTTAACACTCCTTGAAGTTCTAGATTGAAATGTAATTAAAAAGCACACTTATTTTCTGCATTTCGGACAAGCAGGTTTTGTTGTGAAGAAAACAACACTTTTTAAAGGGCTTACCTCTTTTATCCATAACTTTAATCACTGGGTCGGTGTGCAAGTTCTTTTTTCTATAATCTTCAAGTGGTAAATGTACACATGAAAATGATGTGTGTAATGCATCTTACATGACACAGCAACACAATCCTCTGTGTGTTCTGCATTTACCTGGTGGCCGGGCAAATAGCTGCTGTTTCAGTAAGTGCAATGGCATTATGCTAAGGAGTTATTTTAGTGCCTTCTACTTTTAATTCTGAAACTGATGTATATATTCATTTATACAGAAGGTTGAAGCAACGCCCAGAAGCAAAACATTCTACCCAGGAAATATCCGTAGGCACAGGGTGTAGACTTAGTCTTTCAACTGGTTAGCGGTT
Source organism: Calotriton arnoldi (assembly GCA_963921515.1). Classification (NCBI taxonomy): domain Eukaryota; kingdom Metazoa; phylum Chordata; class Amphibia; order Caudata; family Salamandridae; genus Calotriton; species Calotriton arnoldi. The sequence continues at coordinate 856,850 of CAWUFW010006769.1, forward strand.
CATGGATACAAAGTCTGAGTCACTGCACGGCTCTTATTTCAAGGTAGCCTTTGCAAAAGGTGTTTGCCAAAGTACCAGGTTTCCAGTCAAAGGGAGCAACAAGCAGTATGCAAGCACTACAGAAAATGTAGAATTCTATGCCAAACCTTTTTGTGCTTTACCAGCCTCCATACCAGCATTAGCAAAGTCAGCAGATTTAAAGATGTATTGACTTTCTAATGGAAGCTAACTTGAAAGTGGAGGGGGAGGAGCTGAAGCAATGCAGCGGGCAGGGGGGAAGCACAAGATGAGTTTAGGAATTTAGAGAGCACTGGAGGGCAGAGGGTGTGGTCCTATATACACAGGGCTGCTGACTTTGGAACTGGGAAGCAGGTAACAGTCCCTGCATCAGCACAATATCCTGTGATTCTTGGCACACCACTTATGTCGCCTCCCCAGGTAGCCGAAATGAGACTAGAAGACCAGGCGGGTAGAGGCAGGTAAGGGTCTTTATTTGTTGCCTCTCTACTCCCGCGTGATTCCTTCTCATACACCGTTCCTTGTTATGTGATCTGTTCCTCCCTTAGAGGTCACTTCCTGTCCCATGGTCATGGGCTAGTGTCCCGAGGTCCTAGACTCGACTCCACCCCCCCTTTTTTTTAACTGACACCTGTCACATCTCCTCTCGCAGTTGATGGGGTCTGTTTTTGGTGCACCCTGAGCGTGTTGTCATTTCCGGCTGCAGCCGAGTTATCCGGTCTTCAGCTGTTTCCCTCGGGTTGGATCTTGACTCCTCTTTTGGCCCTGGCTCCTTTATGCTGTTCTCGCTGCAGGATTACATTTGACGGTCTTTGAGTGGATGCACCTTGTGCTGGACTTCCCAGGCCGTGTCATGGTGATCGTGTTGCATTTCCTCTCTGTGACCCACAGCGGTTCCAGATCTAGGGCTTGTCCAGCTTCTTCCTTTGTTGCTGTTTGACCACTACACTTTACGGTTACTTCTTGAGCTTGTCTCCGAGTGCCTGCGTATGTCTTCATATTCCATTTCTTCTCTCTGTCCGAGACTCTGAGTTTGTGGTCATCTCTTGTGGCAATCCATGGCAGCAGTTTGGTGCATGTCGGTGTTCCAAACCTGAGGGTGGCTGTGCATTCTCCCTCCCTCCCTTCCTTCCTTCAGTGTGTGGTGTTTAGGTATTCTCTCAGTATCTGGCCCTGTGCCTTTGTGACTGCGATGCCCTCCACGTTGGCTCATTGTACTGTCCTCTTGGAATTGTCCACTGGTGAACACCGAGCCATTGCCTGACTTCAGGGTCATTAGGAGGCCCCTAGCCCTGAAGATGTAATCTGGTGTCTGGATTTCCTTCGAGGCGCAGATGGAAGAGACGATTTTCACAAGTGAAAACCAGGAATATTCATCCATGAGCGCTACGAGGTATTTGCATGAGGGAATGGGACCCAAGAAGTTGATGGCCACCCAGTCCCAGTGTGATAAAGTTGCTCGCACACATATAAACATGTACAAAAAGGTAGTTATATTCAGGGCACAAGTCCTAAAAAAAGAAGTGGGGGGACTAACCTAATTAATCAGTATGCAAGTGACATCACAGCGCGTGACATCGGGGCGGTGAGGTGCGTGACATCACAGCGCGTGACATCACAGGAAGGGGCATCACAAGAAGTGGCATCAGATCTTAAGCCCTCACATATATGTTTAGCAGGTCTATCATGAGTACATTTGAGCACATTTCGAGTATACTTGCAAACCCTCATGATTTAGGCAGAAGATTCACACTTTTATAGGCTTCACATAAACCAATGTTGCCTTTTGTCAACGTAAAGCTTTCTCTACCCATAGTGCTTTAAAAGAAAAAATAGTGATATTTAAATTATTGTAACACCTCCTCAGGGGTAGTATGCGCTATATAAATGCTATTTATTTTGTGCAAATACTGGGAAAGATGGACACATCTGACGTTCTTACAGTGCATGCATATCTCCTAAACAGAGCCTGAACAAAGTGAAAAGCTGCCTCTCTTAAGTATGTGTGAAGTGCTAACAAGGTGTGACCCTTTGTTTCCCCTCTGCTGCATTTGCTTCTAGGTGTGAGGCTCCTGACTGCTCCCAGCCAAGAGACTCCAACAGAAGGAGGCTTGATGACCCCTGAGACTCGGCCTTTGTTATGGGCCCAGCAGGAGTCAGAATAAGAAAGCCCCGTCTGCGCCTGCACGTTGTTGCGATCGAAAGCAGATAACAACGTGCAGGCACTGCTGAAAGTGTCCCGGTGTTTGGAAATTACACCGGGACGAATTCAGCATCTTTTTCACTGGGGCCATCTTCTTGGCAGGGTGGACGGCGTCCACCCTGTGAAATAAGTGGGTGGACACTGTCCACCCGCGTGTACCCCCGACTCGTGCCCTGGTTATATTTCAAGTACAGCTGAATATAGGAAACGTCCCCGCCACTACATCAGCAAGAGACCAAATGACAAAAGAAACACCCTCACAAACATTCTAAATTCAACTTTCTAAATTCAACATTCTGAATTCTCTAGTGTACATTCTGATAAACAAGCCTTAACCAACAATATAAATAAGGGCAACGACACACCACCACAATCTTGTTTAAATTGGAAATGCAGTGGTTATCAAGTCTAAGAGAATTAGGAAATAACTTAGTAACTTTGAAGAGAGAACAAAACTTAGAAGCTCCATTTTTCAGCGGAAGCCTCACTTTTACCATGTCACACACTTTTACAGGGCACGAGTCGGGGGTCCACGCGGGTGGACGGCGTCCCCCCACTTCTTTCACAGGGTGGATGCCGTCCACCCTGCCAAGAAGTTGGGCCCCACTAAAAAAGATGCTGAATTCGTCCCGGTGTAATTTCCAAACACCGGGACACATTCAGCAGCGCCTGCACGTTGTTGTCTGCTTTCGATCACAACAACGTGCAGGTGGGGACGGGGCTCTCTTATTTCTGACTCCTGCTGGGATACTCGGCCATAACAAAGGCCGAGTCTCAGGGGTCATCAAGCCTCCTTTTGTTGGAGTTTCCTGGCTGGCAGCAGTCAGGAGCCTCACACCTGATGCAAATGCAGCACAGGGGAAACAAAGCCTCGCACCTTGTTAGCACTTCACACATACTTAGGAGAGGCAGCTTTTCACTTCCTTCAGGCTCTGTTTAGGAGGATATGTATGCACTGTAAGAATGTCAGATGTGTTGATCTTTCCCAGTATTTGCACTAAATAAATTGCATTTATATACGCTTATTACCCTCGAGGAGGCGTTGTAATAATTTAAATATCACTATTTCTTTTAAAGCACTATGGCTATAGAAAGCTTAACGGTGACAAAAGGTAACATTGCTTTATATGTAGCGTACAAAAGTGTGAATCTTCTGCCTAAATCAGGAGGGTTTGCAAGTATGATCGAAATGTGCTCAAATGTACTCATGATAGACCTGCTAAACATATATGTGAGGGCTTAAGATCTGATGTCACTTCTGGTGATGCCAGTTCCTGTGAGGTCACGCGCTGTGATGTCACGCGCCGTGATGTCACACGCTGCGATGGCACGCGCTGCGATGCCACTTGCATACTGATTAACTAGGTTAGTCCCCCCACTTCTTTTTTTAGGACTTGTGCCCTGCACTTTTATTTTTGTTTGATGGACAGCCTTTCTCTCATCAAAATTTAGTTTTCTTTTCCACATTTTACTTTGTTGATTTTTTCCCATTCCACGTTGTCAGGTTACACCTCTGTTGACGACTTACACATCCATCCAGGAAGGTTTCACCATAGTATTTGGCTTCCTGCTCCAAAACAATTCAAAGGATACCTTGACCATGACTGAGTGGGGTGTTACCTGATGAACCTCGACTCTTTCAAATAAGTCATTCTTCCAATACTTGTTTAGGGTTTTGGAAATATTTTAAGACCCTATTAAACCTCTCCATCATCACAATGTTTTTGGGATGATAAAGAGAACATTTTTTATGTTTTATTCTCTTACCAAAGTGGGAGTTTTCCAGGATCGAACTTACTCTGGGAAGATAGTGTTTGTCTAGTTTCTTAATACAAATATCAAACTTGTTCAGTCCTTCTGCTTCAGTACCCTCAATCTCGGGGACATGTTCAAAAACTTCTTGCCCTTCTGGGCCTGGACAGTGGAGAGCTAAAGATGTTTTCCTTTCTACGCTCAAAGATTTTCCGCAGACACGTTTTTCCATTTGGACCACTTAATAGTGGGATCGCCAGGAGAGGGAAAGAAAAAGGCGATTGCTTAATATTTTGCATAAGTGCGAACAATGATAAATCACACAAATATTAACAGAAACCTGTAACCCTTACACCAAAATGTCCTTGAGAGAGATTTTTTTTAACATTTCCTTAAACAGAATTACATAGAGAAATCACTTTTCATATTTATCTGTAACCATAAATTATACATTAGCTTCCTGTCACTCTCCAAAAAGTTAATTTGATGTGTGCTCCTCAAAACACCCGAATAGCAGCTTCCTTTAAACCCCGGTGCTCGACGAGACACCCGATACAACTTTGAATTACTAAAGTGACAATCCGAAGTAACACAGGCTGTGCACATCAGCTTATCCATTTATTTGCCATGAAAATTGGCGTATAAACACAATTTTTGTTTTTAATGTTCTTTTAAATAAATATATTTTTGTTCCGCTGCACGGTGTATGCACTACAACACGATATATTTTCCACTTCAGTATTAGATTAGCTATGCACACCAGTAATCTCGACGTGAAATGCACTTGGTTTTGTAAACTTAACTTGTATTCTAAACAAACACGTTTATATAAAGCTGTGCGTGTCAGAGCTGTAGTTCTGCCGTAGGAGAGGATTCGTTTCACCCCAACTTAAAATGTCTACCCCAGACTTAACGGTAACGGTGCTCCGCGCGTATGCAGGTTTCCAGGTGTGACGCACCGCAGTGAGAACACTCCTAACTGCTCGCACCCTGCGCACACAGGTAAAATGGAGTGTCTCTCATCCTGACGTCACCATTAGGCAGAGCATCCGTGGTATAACGAAAGCAGCCATCCATGTATCGGGATCGGCCACGAAGGTTTTTACACCAGGTGAAGGTGCTGCGAGCTTGTATCGACGACAAAGCGGGCGCTTCTGGGAGCGTCACACTCGTAATTGTTGAAACGGTAGGGTGATTTGAAGAGGTAGCTGTCACACTGGTAATTGTTGAAACGGTAGGGTGATTTTAAGAGGTAGCTGTCAGACTGGTAATAAAACGGTAGGGTGATTTTAAGAGGTAGCTGTCACACTGGTAATTGTTAAAACGGTGGGGTGATTTTAAGAGGTAGCTGTCACACTGGTATTGAAACGGTAGGGTGATTTGAAGAGGTAGCTGTCACACTGGTAATTGTTGAAACGGTAGGGTGATTTTAAGAGGTAGCTGTCACACTGGTAATTGTTGAAACGGTGGGGTGATTTTAAGAGGTAGCTGTCACACTGGTAATGAAGCGGTAGGGTGATTTTAAGAGGTAGCTGTCACACTCGTAATTGTTGAAACGGTAGAGTGATTTTAAGAGGTAGCTGTCACACTCGTAATTGTTGAAACGGTAGGATGATTTTAAGAGGTAGCTGTCACACTGGTAATGAAACGGTAGGGTGATTTTAAGAGGTAGCTGTCACACTGGTAATGAAACGGTAGGGTGATTTTAAGAGGAAGCTGTCACACTGGTAATGAAACGGAAGGGTGATTTTAAGAGGTAGCTGTCACACTGGTAATGAAACGGTAGGGTGATTTTAAGAGGTAGCTGTCACACTGGTAATTGTTGAATCGGAAGGGTGATTTTAAGAGGTAGCTGTCACACTGGTAATGAAACAGTAGGGTGATTTTAAGAGGTAGCTGTCACACTGGTAATGAAACGGTAGGGTGATTTTAAGAGGTAGCTGTCACACTGGTAATGAAACGGAAGGGTGATTTTAAGAGGTAACTTTCACACTGGTAATGAAACGGTAGGGTGATTTTAAGAGGTAGCTGTCACACTGGTAATGAAATGGTAGGGTGATTTTAAGAGGTAGCTGTCACACTGGTAATTGTTGAAACGGTAGGGTGATTTTAAGAGGCAGCTGTCACACTAGTAATTGATGAAACAGTAGGGTGATTTTAAGAGGTAGCTGTCACACTGGTAATGAAACGGTAGGGTGATTTTAAGAGGTAGCTGTCACACTGGTAATGAAACGGTAGGGTGATTTTAAGAGGTAGCTGTCACACTGGTAATGAAACGGTAGGGTGATTTTAAGAGGTAACTGTCACACTGGTAATAAAACGGTAGGGTGGTTTTAAGAGGTAGCTGTCACACGTAATTGTTGAAACGGTAGGGTGATTTTAAGAGGTAGCTGTCACACTGGTAATGAAACGGGAGGGTGATTTTAAGAGGTAGCTGTCACACTGGTAATGAAACGTTAGGGTGATTTTAAGAGGTAGCTGTCACACTGGTAATTGTTGAAACGGAAGGGTGATTTTAAGAGGCAGCTGTCACACTAGTAATTGTTGAAACGGTAGGGTGATTTTAAGAGGTAGCTGTCACACTGGTAATGAAACAGTAGGGTGATTTTAAGAGGTAGCTTTCACACTGGTACTGAAACGGTAGGGTGATTTTAAGAGGTAGCTGTCACACTGGTAATGAAACGGTAGGGTGATTTTAAGAGGTAACTGTCACACTGGTAATAAAACGGTAGGGTGGTTTTAAGAGGTAGCTGACACACTGGTAAATGTTGAAAAGGTAGGGTGATTTTAAGAGGTAGCTGTCACACTGGTAATGAAAAGGTAGGGTGATTTTAAGAGGTAGCTGTCACACTGGTAATAAAACTGTAGGGTGATTTTAAGAGGTAGCTGTCACACTGGTAATGAAACGGTAGGGTGATTTTAAGAGGTAGGTGTCACACTGGTAATGAAACGGTAGGGTGATTTAAAGAGGTAGCTGTCACACTGGTAATGGTTGAAATGGTAGGGTGATTTTAAGAGGTAGCTGTCACACTGGTAATTGTTGAAACAGTAGGGTGATTTTAAGAGGTAGCTGTCACACTGGTAATTGTTGAAACGGTAGGGTGATTTTAAGAGGTAGCTGTCCCGCTGGTAATGAAACAGTAGGGTGATTTTAAGAGGTAGCTGTCACACTGGTAATGAAATGGTAGGGTGATTTTAAGAGGTAGCTGTCACACTGGTAATTGTTGAAACAGTAGGGTCATTTTAAGAGGTAGCTGTCACACTGGTAATGAAACGGTAGGGTGATTTTAAGAGGTAGCTGTCACACTGGTAATTGTTCAAACGGTAGGGTGATTTTAAGAGGTAGCTGTCACACTGGTAATGAAACGGTAGGGTGATTTTAAGAGGTAGCTGTCACACTGGTAATGAAACTGTAGGGTGATTTTAAGAGGTAGCTGTCACACTGGTAATTGTTGAAACGGTAGGGTGATTTTAAGAGGTACCTGTCACACTGGTAATTGTTGAAACTGTAGGGTGATTTTAAGAGGTAGCTGTCACACTGGTAATTGTTGAAACGGTAGGGTGATTTTAAGAGGTAGCTGTCACACTGGTAATGAAACGGTAGGGTGATTTTAAGAGGTAGCTGTCACACTGGTAATGAAACGGTAGGGTGATTTTAAGAGGTAGTTGTCACACTGGTACTGAAACGGTAGGGTGATTTTAAGAGGTAGCTGTCACACTGGTAATGAAACGGTAGGGTGATTTTAAGAGGTAGCTGTCACACTGGTAATAAAACGGTAGGGTGGTTTTAAGAGGTAGCTGTCACACTGGTAATGAAACGGTAGGGTGATTTTAAGAGGTAGCTGTCACACTGGTAATGAAACGGAAGGGTGATTTTAAGAGGTAGCTGTCACACTGGTAATGAAACGGTAGGGTGATTTTAAGAGGTAGCTGTCACACTGGTAATTGTTGAATCGGTAGGGTGATTTTAAGAGGTAGCTGTCACACTGGTAATGAAACGGTAGGGTGATTTTAAGAGGTAGCTGTCACACTGGTAATGAAACGGTAGGGTGATTTTAAGAGGTAGCTGTCACACTGGTAATGAAACGGAAGGGTGATTTTAAGAGGTAACTGTCACACTGGTAATGAAACGGTAGGGTGATTTTAAGAGGTAGCTGTCACACTGGTAATGAAACGGTAGGGTGATTTTAAGAGGTAGCTATCACACTGGTAATTGTTGAAACGGTAGGGTGATTTTAAGAGGCAGCTGTCACACTAGTAATTGTTGAAACAGTAGGGTGATTTTAAGAGGTAGCTGTCACACTGGTAATGAAACGGTAGGGTGATTTTAAGAGGTAGCTGTCACACTGGTAATGAAACGGTAGGGTGATTTTAAGAGGTAGCTGTCACACTGGTAATGAAACGGTAGGGTGATTTTAAGAGGTAGCTGTCACACTGGTAATGAAACGGTAGGGTGGTTTTAAGAGGTAGCTGTCACACTGGTAATTGTTGAAACGGTAGGGTGATTTTAAGAGGCAGCTGTCACACTAGTAATTGTTGAAACAGTAGGGTGATTTTAAGAGGTAGCTGTCACACTGGTAATGAAACGTTAGGGTGAATTTAAGAGGTAGCTGTCACACTGGTAATGAAACGGTAGGGTGATTTTAAGAGGTAGCTGTCACACTGGTAATGAAACTGTAGGGTGATTTTAAGAGGTAACTGTCACACTGGTAATAAAACGGTAGGGTGGTTTTAAGAGGTAGCTGTCACACGTAATTGTTGAAACAGTAGGGTGATTTTAAGAGGCAGCTGTCACACTAGTAATTGTTGAAACAGTAGGGTGATTTTAAGAGGTAGCTGTCACACTGGTAATGAAACGGTAGGGTGATTTTAAGAGGTAGCTGTCACACTGGTAATGAAACGGAAGGGTATTTTTAAGAGGTAACTGTCACACTGGTAATGAAACGGTAGGGTGATTTTAAGAGGTAGCTGTCACACTGGTAATTGTTGAAACGGTAGGGTGATTTTAAGAGGTAGCTGTCACACTGGTAATTGTTGAAACGGTGGGGTGATTTTAAGAGGTAGCTGTCACACTGGTAATGAAGCGGTAGGGTGATTTTAAGAGGTAGCTGTCACACTCGTAATTGTTGAAACGGTAGAGTGATTTTAAGAGGTAGCTGTCACACTGGTAATTGTTGAAACGGTAGGATGATTTTAAGAGGTAGCTGTCACACTGGTAATGAAACGGTAGGGTGATTTTAAGAGGTAGCTGTCACACTGGTAATGAAACGGTAGGGTGATTTTAAGAGGTAGCTGTCACACTGGTAATGAAACGGTAGGGTGATTTTAAGAGGAAGCTGTCACACTGGTAATGAAACGGAAGGGTGATTTTAAGAGGTAGCTGTCACACTGGCAATGAAACGGTAGGGTGATTTTAAGAGGTAGCTGTCACACTGGTAATTGTTGAATCGGTAGGCTGATTTTAAGAGGTAGCTGTCACACTGGTAATGAAACGGTAGGGTGATTTTAAGAGGTAGCTGTCACACTGGTAATGAAACGGTAGGGTGATTTTAAGAGGTAGCTGTCACACTGGTAATGAAACGGAAGGGTGATTTTAAGAGGTAACTGTCACACTGGTAATGAAACGGTAGGGTGATTTTAAGAGGTAGCTGTCACACTGGTAATGAAACGGTAGGGTGATTTTAAGAGGTAGCTGTCACACTGGTAATTGTTGAAACGGTAGGGTGATTTTAAGAGGCAGCTGTCACACTAGTAATTGTTGAAACAGTGTGATTTTAAGAGGTAGCTGTCACACTGGTAATGAAACGGTAGGGTGATTTTAAGAGGTAGCTGTCACACTGGTAATGAAACGGTAGGGTGATTTTAAGAGGTAGCTGTCACAGTGGTAATGAAACGGTAGGGTGATTTTAAGAGGTAACTGTCACACTGGTAATAAAATGGTAGGGTGGTTTTAAGAGGTAGCTGTCACACGTAATTGTTGAAACGGTAGGGTGATTTTAAGAGGTAGCTGTCACACTGGTAATGAAATGGGAGGGTGATGTTAAGAGGTAGCTGTCACACTGGTAATGAAACGGTAGGGTGATTTTAAGAGGTAGCTTTCACACTGGTACTGAAACGGTAGGGTGATTTTAAGAGGTAGCTGTCACACTGGTAATGAAACGGTAGGGTGATTTTAAGAGGTAACTGTCACACTGGTAATGAAACGGTAGGGTGATTTTAAGAGGTAGCTGTCACACTGGTAATGAAACGGTAGGGTGATTTTAAGAGGTAGCTGTCACACTGGTAATTGTTGAAACGGTAGGGTGATTTTAAGAGGCAGCTGTCACACTAGTAATTGTTGAAACAGTGTGATTTTAAGAGGTAGCTGTCACACTGGTAATGAAACGGTAGGGTGATTTTAAGAGGTAGCTGTCACACTGGTAATGAAACGGTAGGGTGATTTTAAGAGGTAGCTGTCACAGTGGTAATGAAACGGTAGGGTGATTTTAAGAGGTAACTGTCACACTGGTAATAAAACGGTAGGGTGGTTTTAAGAGGTAGCTGTCACACGTAATTGTTGAAACGGTAGGGTGATTTTAAGAGGTAGCTGTCACACTGGTAATGAAATGGGAGGGTGATTTTAAGAGGTAGCTGTCACACTGGTAATGAAACGTTAGGGTGATTTTAAGAGGTAGCTGTCACACTGGTAATTGTTGAAACGGTAGGGTGATTTTAAGAGGCAGCTGTCACACTAGTAATTGTTGAAACGGTAGGGTGATTTTAAGAGGTAGCTGTCACACTGGTAATGAAACGGTAGGGTGATTTTAAGAGGTAGCTTTCACACTGGTACTGAAACGGTAGGGTGATTTTAAGAGGTAGCTGTCACACTGGTAATGAAACGGTAGGGTGATTTTAAGAGGTAACTGTCACACTGGTAATAAAACGGTAGGGTGGTTTTAAGAGGTAGCTGACACACTGGTAAATGTTGAAATGGTAGGGTGATTTTAAGAGGTAGCTGTCACACTGGTATATGAAACGGTAGGGTGATTTTAAGAGGTAGCTGTCACACTGGTAATGAAACGGTAGGGTGATTTTAAGAGGTAGGTGTCACACTGGTAATGAAACGGTAGGGTGATTTAAAGAGGTAGCTGTCACACTGGTAATGGTTGAAATGGTAGGGTGATTTTAAGAGGTAGCTGTCACACTGGTAATTGTTGAAACGGTAGGGTGATTTTAAGAGGTAGCTGTCACACTGGTAATTGTTGAAACAGTAGGGTCATTTTAAGAGGTAGCTGTCACACTGGTAATTGTTCAAACGGTAGGGTGATTTTAAGAGGTAGCTGTCACACTGGTAATGAAATGGTAGGGTGATTTTAAGAGGTAGCTGTCACACTGGTAATGAAACTGTAGGGTGATTTTAAGAGGTAGCTGTCACACTGGTAATTGTTGAAACTGTAGGGTGATTTTAAGAGGTACCTGTCACACTGGTAATTGTTGAAACGGTAGGGTGATTTTAAGAGGTAGCTGTCACACTGGTAATTGTTGAAACGGTAGGGTGATTTTAAGAGGTAGCTGTCACACTGGTAATGAAACGGTAGGGTGATTTTAAGAGGTAGCTGTCACACTGGTAATGAAACGGTAGGGTGATTTTAAGAGGTAGTCACACTGGTACTGAAACGGTAGGGTGATTTTAAGAGGTAGCTGTCACACTGGTAATGAAACGGTAGGGTGATTTTAAGAGGTAGCTGTCACACTGGTAATAAAACGGTAGGGTGGTTTTAAGAGGTAGCTGTCACACTGGTAATGAAACGGTAGGGTGATTTTAAGAGGTAGCTGTCACACTGGTAATGAAACGGAAGGGTGATTTTAAGAGGTAGCTGTCACACTGGTAATGAAACGGTAGGGTGATTTTAAGAGGTAGCTGTCACACTGGTAATTGTTGAATCGGTAGGGTGATTTTAAGAGGTAGCTGTCACACTGGTAATGAAACGGTAGGGTGATTTTAAGAGGTAGCTGTCACACTGGTAATGAAACGGAAGGGTGATTTTAAGAGGTAACTGTCACACTGGTAATGAAACGGTAGGGTGATTTTAAGAGGTAGCTGTCACACTGGTAATGAAACGGTAGGGTGATTTTAAGAGGTAGCTGTCACACTGGTAATTGTTGAAACGGTAGGGTGATTTTAAGAGGCAGCTGTCACACTAGTAATTGTTGAAACAGTAGGGTGATTTTAAGAGGTAGCTGTCACACTGGTAATGAAACGGTAGGGTGATTTTAAGAGGTAGCTGTCACACTGGTAATGAAACGGTAGGGTGATTTTAAGAGGTAGCTGTCACACTGGTAATGAAACGGTAGGGTGATTTTAAGAGGTAGCTGTCACACTGGTAATGAAACGGTAGGGTGGTTTTAAGAGGTAGCTGTCACACTGGTAATTGTTGAAACGGTAGGGTGATTTTAAGAGGCAGCTGTCACACTAGTAATTGTTGAAACAGTAGGGTGATTTTAAGAGGTAGCTGTCACACTGGTAATGAAACGGTAGGGTGAATTTAAGAGGTAGCTGTCACACTGGTAATGAAACGGTAGGGTGATTTTAAGAGGTAGCTGTCACACTGGTAATGAAACGGTAGGGTGATTTTAAGAGGTAACTGTCACACTGGTAATAAAATGGTAGGGTGGTTTTAAGAGGTAGCTGTCACACTGTAATTGTTGAAACAGTAGGGTGATTTTAAGAGGCAGCTGTCACACTGGTAATTGTTGAAACAGTAGGGTGATTTTAAGAGGTAGCTGTCACACTGGTAATGAAACGGTAGGGTGATTTTTAAGAGGTAACTGTCACACTGGTAATGAAACGGTAGGGTGATTTTAAGAGGTAGCTGTCACACTGGTAATGAAACGGTAGGGTGATTTTAAGAGGTAGCTGTCACACTGGTAATTGTTGAAACGGTAGGGTGATTTTAAGAGGCAGCTGTCACACTAGTAATTGTTGAAACAGTAGGGTGATTTTAAGAGGTAGCTGTCACACTGGTAATGAAACGGTAGGGTGATTTTAAGAGGTGGCTGTCACACTGGTAATGAAACGGTAGGGTGATTTTAAGAGGTAGCTGTCACACTGGTAATGAAACGGTAGGGTGATTTTAAGAGGTAACTGTCACACTGGTAATAAAACGGTAGGGTGGTTTTAAGAGGTAGCTGTCACACGTAATTGTTGAAACGGTAGGGTGATTTTAAGAGGTAGCTGTCACACTGGTAATGAAACGGTAGGGTGATTTTAAGAGGTAGCTGTCACACTGGTAATAAAACGGTAGGGTGGTTTTAAGAGGTAGCTGTCACACTGGTAATGAAACAGTAGGGTGATTTTAAGAGGTAGCTGTCACACTGGTAATGAAACGGAAGGGTGATTTTAAGAGGTAGCTGTCACACTGGTAATGAAACGGTAGGGTGATTTTAAGAGGTAGCTGTCACACTGGTAATTGTTGAATCGGTAGGGTGATTTTAAGAGGTAGCTGTCACACTGGTAATGAAACGGTAGGGTGATTTTAAGAGGTAGCTGTCACACTGGTAATGAAACGGAAGGGTGATTTTAAGAGGTAACTGTCACACTGGTAATGAAACGGTAGGGTGATTTTAAGAGGTAGCTGTCACACTGGTAATGAAACGGTAGGGTGATTTTAAGAGGTAGCTGTCACACTGGTAATTGTTGAAACGGTAGGGTGATTTTAAGAGGCAGCTGTCACACTAGTAATTGTTGAAACAGTAGGGTGATTTTAAGAGGTAGCTGTCACACTGGTAATGAAACGGTAGGGTGATTTTAAGAGGTAGCTGTCACACTGGTAATGAAACGGTAGGGTGATTTTAAGAGGTAGCTGTCACACTGGTAATGAAACGGTAGGGTGATTTTAAGAGGTAGCTGTCACACTGGTAATGAAACGGTAGGGTGGTTTTAAGAGGTAGCTGTCACACTGGTAATTGTTGAAACGGTAGGGTGATTTTAAGAGGCAGCTGTCACACTAGTAATTGTTGAAACAGTAGGGTGATTTTAAGAGGTAGCTGTCACACTGGTAATGAAACGGTAGGGTGAATTTAAGAGGTAGCTGTCACACTGGTAATGAAACGGTAGGGTGATTTTAAGAGGTAGCTGTCACACTGGTAATGAAACGGTAGGGTGATTTTAAGAGGTAACTGTCACACTGGTAATAAAACGGTAGGGTGGTTTTAAGAGGTAGCTGTCACACGTAATTGTTGAAACAGTAGGGTGATTTTAAGAGGCAGCTGTCACACTAGTAATTGTTGAAACAGTAGGGTTATTTTAAGAGGTAGCTGTCACACTGGTAATGAAACGGTAGGGTGAATTTAAGAGGTAGCTGTCACACTGGTAATGAAACGGTAGGGTGATTTTAAGAGGTAGCTGTCACACTGGTAATGAAACGGTAGGGTGATTTTAAGAGGTAACTGTCACACTGGTAATAAAACGGTAGGGTGGTTTTAAGAGGTAGCTGTCACACGTAATTGTTGAAACAGTAGGGTGATTTTAAGAGGCAGCTGTCACACTAGTAATTGTTGAAACAGTAGGGTGATTTTAAGAGGTAGCTGTCACACTGGTAATGAAACGGAAGGGTATTTTTAAGAGGTAACTGTCACACTGGTAATGAAACGGTAGGGTGATTTTAAGAGGTAGCTGTCACACTGGTAATGAAACGGTAGGGTGATTTTAAGAGGTAGCTGTCACACTGGTAATTGTTGAAACGGTAGGGTGATTTTAAGAGGCAGCTGTCACACTAGTAATTGTTGAAACAGTAGGGTGATTTTAAGAGGTAGCTGTCACACTGGTAATGAAACGGTAGGGTGATTTTAAGAGGTGGCTGTCACACTGGTAATGAAACGGTAGGGTGATTTTAAGAGGTAGCTGTCACACTGGTAATGAAACGGTAGGGTGATTTTAAGAGGTAACTGTCACACTGGTAATAAAACGGTAGGGTGGTTTTAAGAGGTAGCTGTCACACGTAATTGTTGAAACGGTAGGGTGATTTTAAGAGGTAGCTGTCACACTGGTAATGAAACGGTTGGGTGAATTTAAGAGGTAGCTGTCACACTGGTGATGAAACGGTAGGGTGATTTTAAGAGGTAGCTGTCACACTGGTAATTGTTGAAACGGTAGGGTGATTTTAAGAGGCAGCTGTCACACTAGTAATTGTTGAAACGGTAGGGTGATTTTAAGAGGTAGCTGTCACACTGGTAATGAAACGGTAGGGTGATTTTAAGAGGTAGCTTTCACACTGGTACTGAAACGGTAGGGTGATTTTAAGAGGTAGCTGTCACACTGGTAATGAAACGGTAGGGTGATTTTAAGAGGTAACTGTCACACTGGTAATAAAACAGTAGGGTGGTTTTAAGAGGTAGCTGACACACTGGTAAATGTTGAAATGGTAGGGTGATTTTAAGAGGTAGCTGTCACACTGGTAATGAAACGGTAGGGTGATTTTAAGAGGTAGCTGTCACACTGGTAATAAAACGGTAGGGTGATTTTAAGAGGTAGCTGTCACACTGGTAATGAAACAGTAGGGTGATTTTAAGAGGTAGGTGTCACACTGGTAATGAAACGGTAGGGTGATTTAAAGAGGTAGCTGTCACACTGGTAATGGTTGAAACGGTAGGGTGATTTTAAGAGGTAGCTGTCACACTGGTAATTGTTGAAACGGTAGGGTGATTTTAAGAGGTAGCTGTCACACTGGTAATTGTTGAAACGGTAGGGTGATTTTAAGAGGTAGCTGTCACGCTGGTAATGAAACAGTAGGGTGATTTTAAGAGGTAGCTGTCACACTGGTAATGAAATGGTAGGGTGATTTTAAGAGGTAGCTGTCACACTGGTAATTGTTGAAACAGTAGGGTCATTTTAAGAGGTAGCTGTCACACTGGTAATTGTTCAAACAGTAGGGTGATTTTAAGAGGTAGCTGTCACACTGGTAATGAAACGGTAGGGTGATTTTAAGAGGTAGCTCTCACACTGGTAATGAAACTGTAGGGTGATTTTAAGAGGTAGCTGTCACACTGGTAATTGTTGAAACGGTAGGGTGATTTTAAGAGGTACCTGTCACACTGGTAATTGTTGAAACGGTAGGGTGATTTTAAGAGGTAGCTGTCACACTGGTAATTGTTGAAACGGTAGGGTGATTTTAAGAGGTAGCTGTCACACTGGTAATGAAACGGTAGGGTGATTTTAAGAGGTAGCTGTCACACTGGTAATGAAACGGTAGGGTGATTTTAAGAGGTAGTTGTCACACTGGTACTGAAACGGTAGGGTGATTTTAAGAGGTAGCTGTCACACTGGTAATGAAACGGTAGGGTGATTTTAAGAGGTAACTGTCACACTGGTAATAAAACGGTAGGGTGGTTTTAAGAGGTAGCTGACACACTGGTAATTGTTGAAACGGTAGGGTGATTTTAAGAGGTAGCTGTCACACTGGTACTGAAACGGTAGGGTGATTTTAAGAGGTAGCTGTCACACTGGTAATGAAACGGTAGGCTGATTTTAAGAGGTAGCTGTCACACTGGTAATGAAACGGTAGGGTGATTTTAAGAGGTAGCTGTCACACTGGTAATTGTTGAAACGGTAGGGTGATTTTAAGAGGTAGCCGTCACATTGGTAATGAAACAGTAGGGTGATTTTAAGAGGTAGCTGTCACACTGGTAATGAAACGGTAGGGTGATTTTAAGAGGTAGCTGTCACACTGGTAATTGTTCAAAGAGTAGGGTGATTTTAAGAGGTAGCTGTCACACTGGTAATTGTTGAAACGGTAGGGTGATTTTAAGAGGTAGCTGTCACACTGGTAATTGTTGAAACGGTAGGGTGATTTTAAGAGGTAGCTGTCACCCTGGTAATGAAACGGTAGGGTGATTTTAAGAGGTAGCTGTCACACTGGTAATGAAACGGTAGGGTGATTTTAAGAGGTAGCTGTCACACTGGTAATTTAACGGTAGGGTGATTTTAAGAGGTAGCTGTCACACTGGTAATTGTTGAAACGGTAGGGTGATTTTAAGAGGTACCTGTCACACTGGTAATTGTTGAAACGGTAGGGTGATTTTAAGAGGTAGCTGTCACACTGGTAATGGTTGAAACGGTAGGGTGATTTTAAGAGGTAGCTGTCACACTGGTAATTGTTGAAACGGTAGGGTGATTTTAAGAGGTAGCTGTCACACTGGTAATTGTTGAAACGGTAGGGTGATTTTAAGAGGTAGCTGTCACGCTGGTAATGAAACAGTAGGGTGATTTTAAGAGGTAGCTTTCACACTGGTACTGAAACGGTAGGGTGATTTTAAGAGGTAGCTGTCACACTGGTAATGAAACGGTAGGGTGATTTTAAGAGGTAACTGTCACACTGGTAATGAAACGGTAGGGTGATTTTAAGAGGTAGCTGTCACACTGGTAATGAAACGGTAGGGTGATTTTAAGAGGTAGCTGTCACACTGGTAATTGTTGAAACGGTAGGGTGATTTTAAGAGGCAGCTGTCACACTAGTAATTGTTGAAACAGTGTGATTTTAAGAGGTAGCTGTCACACTGGTAATGAAACGGTAGGGTGATTTTAAGAGGTAGCTGTCACACTGGTAATGAAACGGTAGGGTGATTTTAAGAGGTAGCTGTCACAGTGGTAATGAAACGGTAGGGTGATTTTAAGAGGTAACTGTCACACTGGTAATAAAACGGTAGGGTGGTTTTAAGAGGTAGCTGTCACACGTAATTGTTGAAACGGTAGGGTGATTTTAAGAGGTAGCTGTCACACTGGTAATGAAATGGGAGGGTGATTTTAAGAGGTAGCTGTCACACTGGTAATGAAACGTTAGGGTGATTTTAAGAGGTAGCTGTCACACTGGTAATTGTTGAAACGGTAGGGTGATTTTAAGAGGCAGCTGTCACACTAGTAATTGTTGAAACGGTAGGGTGATTTTAAGAGGTAGCTGTCACACTGGTAATGAAACGGTAGGGTGATTTTAAGAGGTAGCTTTCACACTGGTACTGAAACGGTAGGGTGATTTTAAGAGGTAGCTGTCACACTGGTAATGAAACGGTAGGGTGATTTTAAGAGGTAACTGTCACACTGGTAATAAAACGGTAGGGTGGTTTTAAGAGGTAGCTGACACACTGGTAAATGTTGAAATGGTAGGGTGATTTTAAGAGGTAGCTGTCACACTGGTAATGAAACGGTAGGGTGATTTTAAGAGGTAGCTGTCACACTGGTAATGAAACGGTAGGGTGATTTTAAGAGGTAGGTGTCACACTGGTAATGAAACGGTAGGGTGATTTAAAGAGGTAGCTGTCACACTGGTAATGGTTGAAATGGTAGGGTGATTTTAAGAGGTAGCTGTCACACTGGTAATTGTTGAAACGGTAGGGTGATTTTAAGAGGTAGCTGTCACACTGGTAATTGTTGAAACAGTAGGGTCATTTTAAGAGGTAGCTGTCACACTGGTAATTGTTCAAACGGTAGGGTGATTTTAAGAGGTAGCTGTCACACTGGTAATGAAATGGTAGGGTGATTTTAAGAGGTAGCTGTCACACTGGAATGAAACTGTAGGGTGATTTTAAGAGGTAGCTGTCACACTGGTAATTGTTGAAACTGTAGGGTGATTTTAAGAGGTACCTGTCACACTGGTAATTGTTGAAACGGTAGGGTGATTTTAAGAGGTAGCTGTCACACTGGTAATTGTTGAAACGGTAGGGTGATTTTAAGAGGTAGCTGTCACACTGGTAATGAAACGGTAGGGTGATTTTAAGAGGTAGCTGTCACACTGGTAATGAAACGGTAGGGTGATTTTAAGAGGTAGGTCACACTGGTACTGAAACGGTAGGGTGATTTTAAGAGGTAGCTGTCACACTGGTAATGAAACGGTAGGGTGATTTTAAGAGGTAGCTGTCACACTGGTAATAAAACGGTAGGGTGGTTTTAAGAGGTAGCTGTCACACTGGTAATGAAACGGTAGGGTGATTTTAAGAGGTAGCTGTCACACTGGTAATGAAACGGAAGGGTGATTTTAAGAGGTAGCTGTCACACTGGTAATGAAACGGTAGGGTGATTTTAAGAGGTAGCTGTCACACTGGTAATTGTTGAATCGGTAGGGTGATTTTAAGAGGTAGCTGTCACACTGGTAATGAAACGGTAGGGTGATTTTAAGAGGTAGCTGTCACACTGGTAATGAAACGGAAGGGTGATTTTAAGAGGTAACTGTCACACTGGTAATGAAACGGTAGGGTGATTTTAAGAGGTAGCTGTCACACTGGTAATGAAACGGTAGGGTGATTTTAAGAGGTAGCTGTCACACTGGTAATTGTTGAAACGGTAGGGTGATTTTAAGAGGCAGCTGTCACACTAGTAATTGTTGAAACAGTAGGGTGATTTTAAGAGGTAGCTGTCACACTGGTAATGAAACGGTAGGGTGATTTTAAGAGGTAGCTGTCACACTGGTAATGAAACGGTAGGGTGATTTTAAGAGGTAGCTGTCACACTGGTAATGAAACGGTAGGGTGATTTTAAGAGGTAGCTGTCACACTGGTAATGAAACGGTAGGGTGGTTTTAAGAGGTAGCTGTCACACTGGTAATTGTTGAAACGGTAGGGTGATTTTAAGAGGCAGCTGTCACACTAGTAATTGTTGAAACAGTAGGGTGATTTTAAGAGGTAGCTGTCACACTGGTAATGAAACGGTAGGGTGAATTTAAGAGGTAGCTGTCACACTGGTAATGAAACGGTAGGGTGATTTTAAGAGGTAGCTGTCACACTGGTAATGAAACGGTAGGGTGATTTTAAGAGGTAACTGTCACACTGGTAATAAAACGGTAGGGTGGTTTTAAGAGGTAGCTGTCACACGTAATTGTTGAAACAGTAGGGTGATTTTAAGAGGCAGCTGTCACACTAGTAATTGTTGAAACAGTAGGGTTATTTTAAGAGGTAGCTGTCACACTGGTAATGAAACGGTAGGGTGAATTTAAGAGGTAGCTGTCACACTGGTAATGAAACGGTAGGGTGATTTTAAGAGGTAGCTGTCACACTGGTAATGAAACGGTAGGGTGATTTTAAGAGGTAACTGTCACACTGGTAATAAAACGGTAGGGTGGTTTTAAGAGGTAGCTGTCACACGTAATTGTTGAAACAGTAGGGTGATTTTAAGAGGCAGCTGTCACACTAGTAATTGTTGAAACAGTAGGGTGATTTTAAGAGGTAGCTGTCACACTGGTAATGAAACGGAAGGGTATTTTTAAGAGGTAACTGTCACACTGGTAATGAAACGGTAGGGTGATTTTAAGAGGTAGCTGTCACACTGGTAATGAAACGGTAGGGTGATTTTAAGAGGTAGCTGTCACACTGGTAATTGTTGAAACGGTAGGGTGATTTTAAGAGGCAGCTGTCATACTAGTAATTGTTGAAACAGTAGGGTGATTTTAAGAGGTAGCTGTCACACTGGTAATGAAACGGTAGGGTGATTTTAAGAGGTGGCTGTCACACTGGTAATGAAACGGTAGGGTGATTTTAAGAGGTAGCTGTCACACTGGTAATGAAACGGTAGGGTGATTTTAAGAGGTAACTGTCACACTGGTAATAAAACGGTAGGGTGGTTTTAAGAGGTAGCTGTCACACGTAATTGTTGAAACGGTAGGGTGATTTTAAGAGGTAGCTGTCACACTGGTAATGAAACGGTTGGGTGAATTTAAGAGGTAGCTGTCACACTGGTGATGAAACGGTAGGGTGATTTTAAGAGGTAGCTGTCACACTGGTAATTGTTGAAACGGTAGGGTGATTTTAAGAGGCAGCTGTCACACTAGTAATTGTTGAAACGGTAGGGTGATTTTAAGAGGTAGCTGTCACACTGGTAATGAAACGGTAGGGTGATTTTAAGAGGTAGCTTTCACACTGGTACTGAAACGGTAGGGTGATTTTAAGAGGTAGCTGTCACACTGGTAATGAAACGGTAGGGTGATTTTAAGAGGTAACTGTCACACTGGTAATAAAACAGTAGGGTGGTTTTAAGAGGTAGCTGACACACTGGTAAATGTTGAAATGGTAGGGTGATTTTAAGAGGTAGCTGTCACACTGGTAATGAAACGGTAGGGTGATTTTAAGAGGTAGCTGTCACACTGGTAATAAAACGGTAGGGTGATTTTAAGAGGTAGCTGTCACACTGGTAATGAAACAGTAGGGTGATTTTAAGAGGTAGGTGTCACACTGGTAATGAAACGGTAGGGTGATTTAAAGAGGTAGCTGTCACACTGGTAATGGTTGAAACGGTAGGGTGATTTTAAGAGGTAGCTGTCACACTGGTAATTGTTGAAACGGTAGGGTGATTTTAAGAGGTAGCTGTCACACTGGTAATTGTTGAAACGGTAGGGTGATTTTAAGAGGTAGCTGTCACGCTGGTAATGAAACAGTAGGGTGATTTTAAGAGGTAGCTGTCACACTGGTAATGAAATGGTAGGGTGATTTTAAGAGGTAGCTGTCACACTGGTAATTGTTGAAACAGTAGGGTCATTTTAAGAGGTAGCTGTCACACTGGTAATTGTTCAAACAGTAGGGTGATTTTAAGAGGTAGCTGTCACACTGGTAATGAAACGGTAGGGTGATTTTAAGAGGTAGCTCTCACACTGGTAATGAAACTGTAGGGTGATTTTAAGAGGTAGCTGTCACACTGGTAATTGTTGAAACGGTAGGGTGATTTTAAGAGGTACCTGTCACACTGGTAATTGTTGAAACGGTAGGGTGATTTTAAGAGGTAGCTGTCACACTGGTAATTGTTGAAACGGTAGGGTGATTTTAAGAGGTAGCTGTCACACTGGTAATGAAACGGTAGGGTGATTTTAAGAGGTAGCTGTCACACTGGTAATGAAACGGTAGGGTGATTTTAAGAGGTAGTTGTCACACTGGTACTGAAACGGTAGGGTGATTTTAAGAGGTAGCTGTCACACTGGTAATGAAACGGTAGGGTGATTTTAAGAGGTAACTGTCACACTGGTAATAAAACGGTAGGGTGGTTTTAAGAGGTAGCTGACACACTGGTAATTGTTGAAACGGTAGGGTGATTTTAAGAGGTAGCTGTCACACTGGTACTGAAACGGTAGGGTGATTTTAAGAGGTAGCTGTCACACTGGTAATGAAACGGTAGGCTGATTTTAAGAGGTAGCTGTCACACTGGTAATGAAACGGTAGGGTGATTTTAAGAGGTAGCTGTCACACTGGTAATTGTTGAAACGGTAGGGTGATTTTAAGAGGTAGCCGTCACATTGGTAATGAAACAGTAGGGTGATTTTAAGAGGTAGCTGTCACACTGGTAATGAAACGGTAGGGTGATTTTAAGAGGTAGCTGTCACACTGGTAATTGTTCAAAGAGTAGGGTGATTTTAAGAGGTAGCTGTCACACTGGTAATTGTTGAAACGGTAGGGTGATTTTAAGAGGTAGCTGTCACACTGGTAATTGTTGAAACGGTAGGGTGATTTTAAGAGGTAGCTGTCACCCTGGTAATGAAACGGTAGGGTGATTTTAAGAGGTAGCTGTCACACTGGTAATGAAACGGTAGGGTGATTTTAAGAGGTAGCTGTCACACTGGTAATTTAACGGTAGGGTGATTTTAAGAGGTAGCTGTCACACTGGTAATTGTTGAAACGGTAGGGTGATTTTAAGAGGTACCTGTCACACTGGTAATTGTTGAAACGGTAGGGTGATTTTAAGAGGTAGCTGTCACACTGGTAATGGTTGAAACGGTAGGGTGATTTTAAGAGGTAGCTGTCACACTGGTAATTGTTGAAACGGTAGGGTGATTTTAAGAGGTAGCTGTCACACTGGTAATTGTTGAAACGGTAGGGTGATTTTAAGAGGTAGCTGTCACGCTGGTAATGAAACAGTAGGGTGATTTTAAGAGGTAGCTGTCACACTGGTACTGAAACGGTAGGGTGATTTTAAGAGGTAGCTGTCACACTGGTAATGAAACGGTAGGGTGATTTTAAGAGGTAACTGTCACACTGGTAATGAAACGGTAGGGTGATTTTAAGAGGTAGCTGTCACACTGGTAATGAAACGGTAGGGTGATTTTAAGAGGTAGCTGTCACACTGGTAATTGTTGAAACGGTAGGGTGATTTTAAGAGGCAGCTGTCACACTAGTAATTGTTGAAACAGTGTGATTTTAAGAGGTAGCTGTCACACTGGTAATGAAACGGTAGGGTGATTTTAAGAGGTAGCTGTCACACTGGTAATGAAACGGTAGGGTGATTTTAAGAGGTAGCTGTCACAGTGGTAATGAAACGGTAGGGTGATTTTAAGAGGTAACTGTCACACTGGTAATAAAACGGTAGGGTGGTTTTAAGAGGTAGCTGTCACACGTAATTGTTGAAACGGTAGGGTGATTTTAAGAGGTAGCTGTCACACTGGTAATGAAATGGGAGGGTGATTTTAAGAGGTAGCTGTCACACTGGTAATGAAACGTTAGGGTGATTTTAAGAGGTAGCTGTCACACTGGTAATTGTTGAAACGGTAGGGTGATTTTAAGAGGCAGCTGTCACACTAGTAATTGTTGAAACGGTAGGGTGATTTTAAGAGGTAGCTGTCACACTGGTAATGAAACGGTAGGGTGATTTTAAGAGGTAGCTTTCACACTGGTACTGAAACGGTAGGGTGATTTTAAGAGGTAGCTGTCACACTGGTAATGAAACGGTAGGGTGATTTTAAGAGGTAACTGTCACACTGGTAATAAAACGGTAGGGTGGTTTTAAGAGGTAGCTGACACACTGGTAAATGTTGAAATGGTAGGGTGATTTTAAGAGGTAGCTGTCACACTGGTAATGAAACGGTAGGGTGATTTTAAGAGGTAGCTGTCACACTGGTAATGAAACGGTAGGGTGATTTTAAGAGGTAGGTGTCACACTGGTAATGAAACGGTAGGGTGATTTAAAGAGGTAGCTGTCACACTGGTAATGGTTGAAATGGTAGGGTGATTTTAAGAGGTAGCTGTCACACTGGTAATTGTTGAAACGGTAGGGTGATTTTAAGAGGTAGCTGTCACACTGGTAATTGTTGAAACAGTAGGGTCATTTTAAGAGGTAGCTGTCACACTGGTAATTGTTCAAACGGTAGGGTGATTTTAAGAGGTAGCTGTCACACTGGTAATGAAATGGTAGGGTGATTTTAAGAGGTAGCTGTCACACTGGTAATGAAACTGTAGGGTGATTTTAAGAGGTAGCTGTCACACTGGTAATTGTTGAAACTGTAGGGTGATTTTAAGAGGTACCTGTCACACTGGTAATTGTTGAAACGGTAGGGTGATTTTAAGAGGTAGCTGTCACACTGGTAATTGTTGAAACGGTAGGGTGATTTTAAGAGGTAGCTGTCACACTGGTAATGAAACGGTAGGGTGATTTTAAGAGGTAGCTGTCACACTGGTAATGAAACGGTAGGGTGATTTTAAGAGGTAGTCACACTGGTACTGAAACGGTAGGGTGATTTTAAGAGGTAGCTGTCACACTGGTAATGAAACGGTAGGGTGATTTTAAGAGGTAGCTGTCACACTGGTAATAAAACGGTAGGGTGGTTTTAAGAGGTAGCTGTCACACTGGTAATGAAACGGTAGGGTGATTTTAAGAGGTAGCTGTCACACTGGTAATGAAACGGAAGGGTGATTTTAAGAGGTAGCTGTCACACTGGTAATGAAACGGTAGGGTGATTTTAAGAGGTAGCTGTCACACTGGTAATTGTTGAATCGGTAGGGTGATTTTAAGAGGTAGCTGTCACACTGGTAATGAAACGGTAGGGTGATTTTAAGAGGTAGCTGTCACACTGGTAATGAAACGGAAGGGTGATTTTAAGAGGTAACTGTCACACTGGTAATGAAACGGTAGGGTGATTTTAAGAGGTAGCTGTCACACTGGTAATGAAACGGTAGGGTGATTTTAAGAGGTAGCTGTCACACTGGTAATTGTTGAAACGGTAGGGTGATTTTAAGAGGCAGCTGTCACACTAGTAATTGTTGAAACAGTAGGGTGATTTTAAGAGGTAGCTGTCACACTGGTAATGAAACGGTAGGGTGATTTTAAGAGGTAGCTGTCACACTGGTAATGAAACGGTAGGGTGATTTTAAGAGGTAGCTGTCACACTGGTAATGAAACGGTAGGGTGATTTTAAGAGGTAGCTGTCACACTGGTAATGAAACGGTAGGGTGGTTTTAAGAGGTAGCTGTCACACTGGTAATTGTTGAAACGGTAGGGTGATTTTAAGAGGCAGCTGTCACACTAGTAATTGTTGAAACAGTAGGGTGATTTTAAGAGGTAGCTGTCACACTGGTAATGAAACGGTAGGGTGAATTTAAGAGGTAGCTGTCACACTGGTAATGAAACGGTAGGGTGATTTTAAGAGGTAGCTGTCACACTGGTAATGAAACGGTAGGGTGATTTTAAGAGGTAACTGTCACACTGGTAATAAAATGGTAGGGTGGTTTTAAGAGGTAGCTGTCACACGTAATTGTTGAAACAGTAGGGTGATTTTAAGAGGCAGCTGTCACACTAGTAATTGTTGAAACAGTAGGGTGATTTTAAGAGGTAGCTGTCACACTGGTAATGAAACGGTAGGGTGATTTTAAGAGGTAGCTGTCACACTGGTAATGAAACGGAAGGGTATTTTTAAGAGGTAACTGTCACACTGGTAATGAAACGGTAGGGTGATTTTAAGAGGTAGCTGTCACACTGGTAATGAAACGGTAGGGTGATTTTAAGAGGTAGCTGTCACACTGGTAATTGTTGAAACGGTAGGGTGATTTTAAGAGGCAGCTGTCACACTAGTAATTGTTGAAACAGTAGGGTGATTTTAAGAGGTAGCTGTCACACTGGTAATGAAACGGTAGGGTGATTTTAAGAGGTGGCTGTCACACTGGTAATGAAACGGTAGGGTGATTTTAAGAGGTAGCTGTCACACTGGTAATGAAACGGTAGGGTGATTTTAAGAGGTAACTGTCACACTGGTAATAAAACGGTAGGGTGGTTTTAAGAGGTAGCTGTCACACGTAATTGTTGAAACGGTAGGGTGATTTTAAGAGGTAGCTGTCACACTGGTAATGAAACGGTAGGGTGATTTTAAGAGGTAGCTGTCACACTGGTAATAAAACGGTAGGGTGGTTTTAAGAGGTAGCTGTCACACTGGTAATGAAACAGTAGGGTGATTTTAAGAGGTAGCTGTCACACTGGTAATGAAACGGAAGGGTGATTTTAAGAGGTAGCTGTCACACTGGTAATGAAACGGTAGGGTGATTTTAAGAGGTAGCTGTCACACTGGTAATTGTTGAATCGGTAGGGTGATTTTAAGAGGTAGCTGTCACACTGGTAATGAAACGGTAGGGTGATTTTAAGAGGTAGCTGTCACACTGGTAATGAAACGGAAGGGTGATTTTAAGAGGTAACTGTCACACTGGTAATGAAACGGTAGGGTGATTTTAAGAGGTAGCTGTCACACTGGTAATGAAACGGTAGGGTGATTTTAAGAGGTAGCTGTCACACTGGTAATTGTTGAAACGGTAGGGTGATTTTAAGAGGCAGCTGTCACACTAGTAATTGTTGAAACAGTAGGGTGATTTTAAGAGGTAGCTGTCACACTGGTAATGAAACGGTAGGGTGATTTTAAGAGGTAGCTGTCACACTGGTAATGAAACGGTAGGGTGATTTTAAGAGGTAGCTGTCACACTGGTAATGAAACGGTAGGGTGATTTTAAGAGGTAGCTGTCACACTGGTAATGAAACGGTAGGGTGGTTTTAAGAGGTAGCTGTCACACTGGTAATTGTTGAAACGGTAGGGTGATTTTAAGAGGCAGCTGTCACACTAGTAATTGTTGAAACAGTAGGGTGATTTTAAGAGGTAGCTGTCACACTGGTAATGAAACGGTAGGGTGAATTTAAGAGGTAGCTGTCACACTGGTAATGAAACGGTAGGGTGATTTTAAGAGGTAGCTGTCACACTGGTAATGAAACGGTAGGGTGATTTTAAGAGGTAACTGTCACACTGGTAATAAAACGGTAGGGTGGTTTTAAGAGGTAGCTGTCACACGTAATTGTTGAAACAGTAGGGTGATTTTAAGAGGCAGCTGTCACACTAGTAATTGTTGAAACAGTAGGGTGATTTTAAGAGGTAGCTGTCACACTGGTAATGAAACGGTAGGGTGATTTTAAGAGGTAGCTGTCACACTGGTAATGAAACGGAAGGGTATTTTTAAGAGGTAACTGTCACACTGGTAATGAAACGGTAGGGTGATTTTAAGAGGTAGCTGTCACACTGGTAATGAAACGGTAGGGTGATTTTAAGAGGTAGCTGTCACACTGGTAATTGTTGAAACGGTAGGGTGATTTTAAGAGGCAGCTGTCACACTAGTAATTGTTGAAACAGTAGGGTGATTTTAAGAGGTAGCTGTCACACTGGTAATGAAACGGTAGGGTGATTTTAAGAGGTGGCTGTCACACTGGTAATGAAACGGTAGGGTGATTTTAAGAGGTAGCTGTCACACTGGTAATGAAACGGTAGGGTGATTTTAAGAGGTAACTGTCACACTGGTAATAAAACGGTAGGGTGGTTTTAAGAGGTAGCTGTCACACGTAATTGTTGAAACGGTAGGGTGATTTTAAGAGGTAGCTGTCACACTGGTAATGAAACGGTTGGGTGAATTTAAGAGGTAGCTGTCACACTGGTGATGAAACGGTAGGGTGATTTTAAGAGGTAGCTGTCACACTGGTAATTGTTGAAACGGTAGGGTGATTTTAAGAGGCAGCTGTCACACTAGTAATTGTTGAAACGGTAGGGTGATTTTAAGAGGTAGCTGTCACACTGGTAATGAAACGGTAGGGTGATTTTAAGAGGTAGCTTTCACACTGGTACTGAAACGGTAGGGTGATTTTAAGAGGTAGCTGTCACACTGGTAATGAAACGGTAGGGTGATTTTAAGAGGTAACTGTCACACTGGTAATAAAACAGTAGGGTGGTTTTAAGAGGTAGCTGACACACTGGTAAATGTTGAAATGGTAGGGTGATTTTAAGAGGTAGCTGTCACACTGGTAATGAAACGGTAGGGTGATTTTAAGAGGTAGCTGTCACACTGGTAATAAAACGGTAGGGTGATTTTAAGAGGTAGCTGTCACACTGGTAATGAAACAGTAGGGTGATTTTAAGAGGTAGGTGTCACACTGGTAATGAAACGGTAGGGTGATTTAAAGAGGTAGCTGTCACACTGGTAATGGTTGAAACGGTAGGGTGATTTTAAGAGGTAGCTGTCACACTGGTAATTGTTGAAACGGTAGGGTGATTTTAAGAGGTAGCTGTCACACTGGTAATTGTTGAAACGGTAGGGTGATTTTAAGAGGTAGCTGTCACGCTGGTAATGAAACAGTAGGGTGATTTTAAGAGGTAGCTGTCACACTGGTAATGAAATGGTAGGGTGATTTTAAGAGGTAGCTGTCACACTGGTAATTGTTGAAACAGTAGGGTCATTTTAAGAGGTAGCTGTCACACTGGTAATTGTTCAAACGGTAGGGTGATTTTAAGAGGTAGCTGTCACACTGGTAATGAAACGGTAGGGTGATTTTAAGAGGTAGCTGTCACACTGGTAATGAAACTGTAGGGTGATTTTAAGAGGTAGCTGTCACACTGGTAATTGTTGAAACGGTAGGGTGATTTTAAGAGGTACCTGTCACACTGGTAATTGTTGAAACGGTAGGGTGATTTTAAGAGGTAGCTGTCACACTGGTAATTGTTGAAACGGTAGGGTGATTTTAAGAGGTAGCTGTCACACTGGTAATGAAACGGTAGGGTGATTTTAAGAGGTAGCTGTCACACTGGTAATGAAACGGTAGGGTGATTTTAAGAGGTAGTTGTCACACTGGTACTGAAACGGTAGGGTGATTTTAAGAGGTAGCTGTCACACTGGTAATGAAACGGTAGGGTGATTTTAAGAGGTAACTGTCACACTGGTAATAAAACGGTAGGGTGGTTTTAAGAGGTAGCTGACACACTGGTAATTGTTGAAACGGTAAGGTGATTTTAAGAGGTAGCTGTCACACTGGTACTGAAACGGTAGGGTGATTTTAAGAGGTAGCTGTCACACTGGTAATGAAACGGTAGGCTGATTTTAAGAGGTAGCTGTCACACTGGTAATGAAACGGTAGGGTGATTTTAAGAGGTAGCTGTCACACTGGTAATTGTTGAAACGGTAGGGTGATTTTAAGAGGTAGCTGTCACACTGGTAATTGTTGAAACGGTACGGTGATTTTAAGAGGTAGCCGTCACACTGGTAATTGTTGAAACGGTAGGGTGATTTTAAGAGGTAGCTGTCACCCTGGTAATGAAACGGTAGGGTGATTTTAAGAGGTAGCTGTCACACTGGTAATGAAACGGTAGGGTGATTTTAAGAGGTAGCTGTCACACTGGTAATTTAACGGTAGGGTGATTTTAAGAGGTAGCTGTCACACTGGTAATTGTTGAAACGGTAGGGTGATTTTAAGAGGTAGCTGTCACACTGGTAATGAAACGGTAGGGTGATTTTAAGAGGTAGCTCTCACACTGGTAATGAAACGGTAGGGTGATTTTAAGAGGTAGCTGTCACACTGGTAATTGTTGAAACGGTAGGGTGATTTAAAGAGGTAGCTGTCACACTGGTAATAAAACGGTAGGGTGATTTTAAGAGGTAGCTGTCACACTGGTAATGAAACGGTAGGGTGATTTTAAGAGGTAGCTGTCACACTGGTAATGAAACGGTAGGGTGATTTTAAGAGGTAGCTGTCACACTGGTAACGAAACGGTAGGGTGATTTTAAGAGGTAGCTGTCACACTGGTAATTGTTGAAACGGTAGGGTGATTTTAAGAGGTAGCTGTCACACTGGTAATGAAACGGTAGGGTGATTTTAAGAGGTAGCTGTCACACTGGTAATTTAACGGTAGGGTGATTTTAAGAGGTAGCTGTCACACTGGTAATGAAACCGAAGGGTGATTATAAGAGGCAACTGTCACACTGGTAATGAAACGGTAGGGTGATTTTAAGAGGTAGCTGTCACACTGGTAATGAAACATTAGGGTGATTTAAAGAGGTAGCTGTCACACTGGTAATTGTTGAAACGGTAGGGTGATTTTAAGAGGCAGCTGTCACACTGGTACTGAAACGGTAGGGTGATTTTAAGAGGTAGCTGTCACACTGGTAATGAAACGGTAGGGTGATTTTAAGAGGTAACTGTCACACTGGTAATAAAACGGTAGGGTGGTTTTAAGAGGTAGCTGACACACTGGTAATTGTTGAAACGGTAGGGTGATTTTAAGAGGTAGCTGTCACACTGGTAATGAAACGGTAGGGTGATTTTAAGAGGTAGCTGTCACACTGGTAATGAAACGGTAGGGTGATTTTAAGAGGTAGCTGTCACACTGGTAATGAAACGGTAGGGTGATTTTAAGAGGTAGCTGTCACACTGGTAATGAAACGGTAGGGTGATTTTAAGAGGTAGCTGTCACACTGGTAATGAAACGGTAGGGTGATTTTAAGAGGTAGCTGTCACACTGGTAAGGAAACGGTAGGGTGGTTTTAAGAGGTAGCTGTCACACTGGTAATTGTTGAAACGGTAGGGTGATTTTAAGAGGTACCTGTCACACTGGTAATTGTTGAAACGGTAGGGTGATTTTAAGAGGTAGCTGTCACACTGGTAATTGTTGAAACGGTAGGGTGATTTTAAGAGGTAGCTGTCACACTGGTAATGAAACGGTAGGGTGATTTTAAGAGGTAGCTGTCACACTGGTAATGAAACGGTAGGGTGATTTTAAGAGGTAGTTGTCACACTGGTACTGAAACGGTAGGGTGATTTTAAGAGGTAGCTGTCACACTGGTAATGAAACGGTAGGGTGATTTTAAGAGGTAACTGTCACACTGGTAATAAAACGGTAAGGTGGTTTTAAGAGGTAGCTGACACACTGGTAATTGTTGAAACGGTAGGGTTATTTTAAGAGGTAGCTGTCACACTGGTACTGAAACGGTAGGGTGATTTTAAGAGGTAGCTGTCACACTGGTAATGAAACGGTAGGCTGATTTTAAGAGGTAGCTGTCACACTGGTAATGAAACGGTAGGGTGATTTTAAGAGGTAGCTGTCACACTGGTAATTGTTGAAACGGTAGGGTGATTTTAAGAGGTAGCCGTCACATTGGTAATGAAACAGTAGGGTGATTTTAAGAGGTAGCTGTCACACTGGTAATGAAACGGTAGGGTGATTTTAAGAGGTAGCTGTCACACTGGTAATTGTTCAAACGAGTAGGGTGATTTTAAGAGGTAGCTGTCACACTGGTAATTGTTGAAACGGTAGGGTGATTTTAAGAGGTAGCTGTCACACTGGTAATTGTTGAAACGGTAGGGTGATTTTAAGAGGTAGCTGTCACCCTGGTAATGAAAAGGTAGGGTGATTTTAAGAGGTAGCTGTCACACTGGTAATGAAATGGTAGGGTGATTTTAAGAGGTAGCTGTCACACTGTTAATTTAACGGTAGGGTGATTTTAAGAGGTAGCTGTCACACTGGTAATTGCTGAAACAGTAGGGTGATTTTAAGAGGTAGCTGTCACACTGGTAATGAAACGGTAGGGTGATTTTAAGAGGTAGCTCTCACACTGGTAATGAAACGGTAGGGTGATTTTAAGAGGTAGCTGTCACACTGGTAATAAAACGGTAGGGTGATTTTAAGAGGTAGCTGTCACACTGGTAATGAAACGGTAGGGTGATTTTAAGAGGTAGCTGTCACACTGGTAATGAAACGGTAGGGTGATTTTAAGAGGTAGCTGTCACACTGGTAATGAAACGGTAGGGTGATTTTAAGAGGTAGCTGTCACACTGGTAATTGTTGAAACGGTAGGGGGATTTTAAGAGGTAGCTGTCACACTGGTAATGAAACGGTAGGGTGATTTTAAGAGGTAGCTGTCACACTGGTAATGAAACGGTAGGGTGATTTTAAGAGGTAGCTGTCACACTGGTAATGAAACCGAAGGGTGATTTTAAGAGGCAACTGTCACACTGGTAATGAAACGGTAAGGTGATTTTAAGAGGTAGCTGTCACACTGGTAATTGTTCAAACAGTAGGGTGATTTTAAGGGGTAGCTGTCACAATGGTAATTGTTGAAACGGTAGGGTGATTTCAAGAGGTAGCTGTCACACTGGTAATGAAACGGTAGGGTGATTTTAAGAGGTAGCTGTCACACTGGTAATGAAACGGTAGGGTGATTTTAAGAGGTAGCTGTCACACTGGTAATGAAACGGTAGGGTGATTTTAAGAGGTAGCTGTCACACTGGTAATGTAAACGGTAGGGTGATTTTAAGAGGTAGCTGTCACACTGGTAATTGTTGAAACGGTAGGGGGATTTTAAGAGGTAGCTGTCACACTGGTAATGAAACGGTAGGGTGATTTTAAGAGGTAGCTGTCACACTGGTAATGAAACGGTAGGGTGATTTTAAGAGGTAGCTGTCACACTGGTAATGAAACCGAAGGGTGATTTTAAGAGGCAACTGTCACACTGGTAATGAAACGGTAAGGTGATTTTAAGAGGTAGCTGTCACACTGGTAATGAAACAGTAGGGTGATTTTAAGAGGTAGCTGTCACACTGGTAATGAAACGGTAGGGTGATTTTAAGAGGTAGCTGTCACACTGGTAATTGTTGAAACGGTAGGGTGATTTTAAGAGGTAGCTGTCACACTGGTAATGAAACGGTAGGGTGATTTTAAGAGGCAGCTGTCACACTAGTAATTGTTGAAACGGTAGGGTGATTTTAAGAGGTAGCTGTCACACTGGTAATGAAACGGTAGGGTGATTTTAAGAGGTAGCTGTCACACTGGTAATGAAACGGTAGGGTGATTTTAAGAGGTAGCTGTCACACTGGTAATGAAACGGTAGGGTGATTTTAAGAGGTAGCTGTCACACTGGTAATTGTTGAAACGGTAGGGTGATTTTAAGAGGTAGCTGTCACACTGGTAATGAAACGGTAGGGTGATTTTAAGAGGTAGCTGTCACACTGGTAATGAAACGGTAGGGTGATTTTAAGAGGTAGCTGTCACACTGGTAATGAAACGGTAGGGTGATTTTAAGAGGTAGCTGTCACACTGGTAATGAAACGGTAGGGTGATTTTAAGAGGTAGCTGTCACACTGGTAATGAAACGGTAGGGTGATTTTAAGAGGTAGCTGTCACACTGGTAATGAAACGGTAGGGTGATTTTAAGAGGTAGCTGTCACACTGGTAATTGTTGAAACGGTAGGGTGATTTTAAGAGGTAGCTGTCACACTGGTAATGAAACGGTAGGGTGATTTTAAGAGGTAGCTGTCACACTGGTAATGAAACGGTAGGGTGATTTTAAGAGGTAGCTGTCACACTGGTAATTGTTGAAACGGTAGGGTGATTTTAAGAGGTAGCTGTCACACTGGTAATGAAACGGTAGGGTGATTTTAAGAGGTAGCTGTCACACTGGTAATTGTTGAAACGGTAGGGTGATTTTAAGAGGTAGCTGTCACACTGGTAATGAAACGGTAGGGTGATTTTAAGAGGTAGCTGTCACACTGGTAATGAAACGGTAGGGTGATTTTAAGAGGTAGCTGTCACACTGGTAATGAAACGGTAGGGTGATTTTAAGAGGTAGCTGTCACACTGGTAATGAAACGGTAGGGTGATTTTAAGAGGTAGCTGTCACACTGGTAATGAAACGGTAGGGTGATTTTAAGAGGTAGCTGTCACACTGGTAATTGTTGAAACGGTAGGGTGATTTTAAGAGGTAGCTGTCACACTGGTAATGAAACGGTAGGGTGATTTTAAGAGGTAGCTGTCACACTGGTAATGAAACGGTAGGGTGATTTTAAGAGGTAGCTGTCACACTGGTAATGAAACGGTAGGGTGATTTTAAGAGGTAGCTGTCACACTGGTAATGAAACGGTAGGGTGATTTTAAGAGGTAGCTGTCACACTGGTAATTGTTGAAACGGTAGGGTGATTTTAAGAGGCAGCTGTCACACTGGTAATTGTTGAAACGGTAGGGTGATTTTAAGAGGTAGCTGTCACACTGGTAATGAAACGGTAGGGTGATTTTAAGAGGTAGCTGTCACACTGGTAATGAAACGGTAGGGTGATTTTAAGAGGTAGCTGTCACACTGGTAATTGTTGAAACGGTAGGGTGATTTTAAGAGGTAGCTGTCACACTGGTAATGAAACGGGAGGGTGATTTTAAGAGGTAGCTGTCACACTGGTAATGAAACGTTAGGGTGATTTTAAGAGGTAGCTGTCACACTGGTAATTGTTGAAACGGTAGGGTGATTTTAAGAGGCAGCTGTCACACTAGTAATTGTTGAAACGGTAGGGTGATTTTAAGAGGTAGCTGTCACACTGGTAATGAAACGGTAGGGTGATTTTAAGAGGTAGCTTTCACACTGGTACTGAAACGGTAGGGTGATTTTAAGAGGTAGCTGTCACACTGGTAATGAAACGGTAGGGTGATTTTAAGAGGTAACTGTCACACTGGTAATAAAACGGTAGGGTGGTTTTAAGAGGTAGCTGACACACTGGTAAATGTTGAAATGGTAGGGTGATTTTAAGAGGTAGCTGTCACACTGGTAATGAAACGGTAGGGTGATTTTAAGAGGTAGCTGTCACACTGGTAATGAAACGGTAGGGTGATTTTAAGAGGTAGGTGTCACACTGGTAATGAAACGGTAGGGTGATTTAAAGAGGTAGCTGTCACACTGGTAATGGTTGAAATGGTAGGGTGATTTTAAGAGGTAGCTGTCACACTGGTAATTGTTGAAACGGTAGGGTGATTTTAAGAGGTAGCTGTCACACTGGTAATTGTTGAAACAGTAGGGTCATTTTAAGAGGTAGCTGTCACACTGGTAATTGTTCAAACGGTAGGGTGATTTTAAGAGGTAGCTGTCACACTGGTAATGAAACGGTAGGGTGATTTTAAGAGGTAGCTGTCACACTGGTAATGAAACTGTAGGGTGATTTTAAGAGGTAGCTGTCACACTGGTAATTGTTGAAACTGTAGGGTGATTTTAAGAGGTACCTGTCACACTGGTAATTGTTGAAACGGTAGGGTGATTTTAAGAGGTAGCTGTCACACTGGTAATTGTTGAAACGGTAGGGTGATTTTAAGAGGTAGCTGTCACACTGGTAATGAAACGGTAGGGTGATTTTAAGAGGTAGCTGTCACACTGGTAATGAAACGGTAGGGTGATTTTAAGAGGTAGTCACACTGGTACTGAAACGGTAGGGTGATTTTAAGAGGTAGCTGTCACACTGGTAATGAAACGGTAGGGTGATTTTAAGAGGTAGCTGTCACACTGGTAATAAAACGGTAGGGTGGTTTTAAGAGGTAGCTGTCACACTGGTAATGAAACGGTAGGGTGATTTTAAGAGGTAGCTGTCACACTGGTAATGAAACGGAAGGGTGATTTTAAGAGGTAGCTGTCACACTGGTAATGAAACGGTAGGGTGATTTTAAGAGGTAGCTGTCACACTGGTAATTGTTGAATCGGTAGGGTGATTTTAAGAGGTAGCTGTCACACTGGTAATGAAACGGTAGGGTGATTTTAAGAGATAGCTGTCACACTGGTAATGAAACGGAAGGGTGATTTTAAGAGGTAACTGTCACACTGGTAATGAAACGGTAGGGTGATTTTAAGAGGTAGCTGTCACACTGGTAATGAAACGGTAGGGTGATTTTAAGAGGTAGCTGTCACACTGGTAATTGTTGAAACGGTAGGGTGATTTTAAGAGGCAGCTGTCACACTAGTAATTGTTGAAACTGTAGGGTGATTTTAAGAGGTAGCTGTCACACTGGTAATGAAACGGTAGGGTGATTTTAAGAGGTAGCTGTCACACTGGTAATGAAACGGTAGGGTGATTTTAAGAGGTAGCTGTCACACTGGTAATGAAACGGTAGGGTGATTTTAAGAGGTAGCTGTCACACTGGTAATGAAACGGTAGGGTGGTTTTAAGAGGTAGCTGTCACACTGGTAATTGTTGAAACGGTAGGGTGATTTTAAGAGGCAGCTGTCACACTAGTAATTGTTGAAACAGTAGGGTGATTTTAAGAGGTAGCTGTCACACTGGTAATGAAACGGTAGGGTGATTTTAAGAGGTAGCTGTCACACTGGTAATGAAACGGTAGGGTGATTTTAAGAGGTAACTGTCACACTGGTAATAAAACGGTAGGGTGGTTTTAAGAGGTAGCTGTCACACGTAATTGTTGAAACAGTAGGGTGATTTTAAGAGGCAGCTGTCACACTAGTAATTGTTGAAACAGTAGGGTGATTTTAAGAGGTAGCTGTCACACTGGTAATGAAACGGTAGGGTGATTTTAAGAGGTAGCTGTCACACTGGTAATGAAACGGAAGGGTGATTTTTAAGAGGTAACTGTCACACTGGTAATGAAACGGTAGGGTGATTTTAAGAGGTAGCTGTCACACTGGTAATGAAACGGTAGGGTGATTTTAAGAGGTAGCTGTCACACTGGTAATTGTTGAAACGGTAGGGTGATTTTAAGAGGCAGCTGTCACACTAGTAATTGTTGAAACAGTAGGGTGATTTTAAGAGGTAGCTGTCACACTGGTAATGAAACGGTAGGGTGATTTTAAGAGGTGGCTGTCACACTGGTAATGAAACGGTAGGGTGATTTTAAGAGGTAGCTGTCACACTGGTAATGAAACGGTAGGGTGATTTTAAGAGGTAACTGTCACACTGGTAATAAAACGGTAGGGCGTTTTAAGAGGTAGCTGTCACACGTAATTGTTGAAACGGTAGGGTGATTTTAAGAGGTAGCTGTCACACTGGTAATGAAACGGTAGGGTGATTTTAAGAGGTAGCTGTCACACTGGTAATAAAACGGTAGGGTGGTTTTAAGAGGTAGCTGTCACACTGGTAATGAAACGGTAGGGTGATTTTAAGAGGTAGCTGTCACACTGGTAATGAAACGGAAGGGTGATTTT
This sequence comes from Calotriton arnoldi, assembly GCA_963921515.1. Lineage (NCBI taxonomy): Eukaryota > Metazoa > Chordata > Amphibia > Caudata > Salamandridae > Calotriton > Calotriton arnoldi. The sequence continues at coordinate 893,787 of CAWUFW010006769.1, forward strand.
AAGAGGTAGCTGTCACACTGGTAATGAAACGGTAGGGTGATTTTAAGAGGTAGCTGTCACACTGGTAATTGTTGAATCGGTAGGGTGATTTTAAGAGGTAGCTGTCACACTGGTAATGAAACGGTAGGGTGATTTTAAGAGGTAGCTGTCACACTGGTAATGAAACGGAAGGGTGATTTTAAGAGGTAACTGTCACACTGGTAATGAAACGGTAGGGTGATTTTAAGAGGTAGCTGTCACACTGGTAATGAAACGGTAGGGTGATTTTAAGAGGTAGCTGTCACACTGGTAATTGTTGAAACGGTAGGGTGATTTTAAGAGGTAGCTGTCACACTGGTAATGAAACGGTAGCGTGATTTTAAGAGGTAGCTGTCACACTGGTAATGAAACGGTAGGGTGATTTTAAGACGTAGCTGTCACACTGGTAATGAAACGGTAGGGTGATTTTAAGAGGTAGCTGTCACACTGGTAATGAAACGGTAGGGTGGTTTTAAGAGGTAGCTGTCACACTGGTAATTGTTGAAACGGTAGGGTGATTTTAAGAGGCAGCTGTCACACTAGTAATTGTTGAAACAGTAGGGTGATTTTAAGAGGTAGCTGTCACACTGGTAATGAAACGGTAGGGTGAATTTAAGAGGTAGCTGTCACACTGGTAATGAAACGGTAGGGTGATTTTAAGAGGTAGCTGTCACACTGGTAATGAAACGGTAGGGTGATTTTAAGAGGTAACTGTCACACTGGTAATAAAACGGTAGGGTGGTTTTAAGAGGTAGCTGTCACACGTAATTGTTGAAACGGTAGGGTGATTTTAAGAGGCAGCTGTCACACTAGTAATTGTTGAAACGGTAGGGTGATTTTAAGAGGTAGCTGTCACACTGGTAATGAAACGGTAGGGTGATTTTAAGAGGTAGCTGTCACACTGGTAATGAAACGGAAGGGTGATTTTAAGAGGTAACTGTCACACTGGTAATGAAACGGTAGGGTGATTTTAAGAGGTAGCTGTCACACTGGTAATGAAACGGTAGGGTGATTTTAAGAGGTAGCTGTCACACTGGTAATTGTTGAAACGGTAGGGTGATTTTAAGAGGCAGCTGTCACACTAGTAATTGTTGAAACAGTAGGGTGATTTTAAGAGGTAGCTGTCACACTGGTAATGAAACGGTAGGGTGATTTTAAGAGGTGGCTGTCACACTGGTAATGAAACGGTAGGGTGATTTTAAGAGGTAGCTGTCACACTGGTAATGAAATGGTAGGGTGATTTTAAGAGGTAACTGTCACACTGGTAATAAAACTGTAGGGTGGTTTTAAGAGGTAGCTGTCACACGTAATTGTTGAAACGGTAGGGTGATTTTAAGAGGTAGCTGTCACACTGGTAATGAAACGGTTGGGTGAATTTAAGAGGTAGCTGTCACACTGGTGATGAAACGGTAGGGTGATTTTAAGAGGTAGCTGTCACACTGGTAATTGTTGAAATGGTAGGGTGATTTTAAGAGGCAGCTGTCACACTAGTAATTGTTGAAACGGTAGGGTGATTTTAAGAGGTAGCTGTCACACTGGTAATGAAACGGTAGGGTGATTTTAAGAGGTAGCTTTCACACTGGTACTGAAACGGTAGGGTGATTTTAAGAGGTAGCTGTCATACTGGTAATGAAACGGTAGGGTGATTTTAAGAGGTAACTGTCACACTGGTAATAAAACAGTAGGGTGGTTTTAAGAGGTAGCTGACACACTGGTAAATGTTGAAATGGTAGGGTGATTTTAAGAGGTAGCTGTCACACTGGTAATGAAACGGTAGGGTGATTTTAAGAGGTAGCTGTCACACTGGTAATAAAACGGTAGGGTGATTTTAAGAGGTAGCTGTCACACTGGTAATGAAACAGTAGGGTGATTTTAAGAGGTAGGTGTCACACTGGTAATGAAACGGTAGGGTGATTTAAAGAGGTAGCTGTCACACTGGTAATGGTTGAAACGGTAGGGTGATTTTAAGAGGTAGCTGTCACACTGGTAATTGTTGAAACGGTAGGGTGATTTTAAGAGGTAGCTGTCACACTGGTAATTGTTGAAACGGTAGGGTGATTTTAAGAGGTAGCTGTCACACTGGTAATGAAACGGTAGGGTGATTTTAAGAGGTAGCTGTCACACTGGTAATTGTTGAAACGGTAGGGTGATTTTAAGAGGTAGCTGTCACACTGGTAATTGTTCAAACGGTAGGGTGATTTTAAGAGGTAGCTGTCACACTGGTAATGAAACGGTAGGGTGATTTTAAGAGGTAGCTGTCACACTGGTAATTGTTGAAACGGTAGGGTGATTTTAAGAGGTAGCTGTCACACTGGTAATTGTTGAAACGGTAGGGTGATTTTAAGAGGTAGCTGTCACACTGGTAATTGTTGAAACGGTAGGGTGATTTTAAGAGGTAGCTGTCACACTGGTAATGAAACGGTAGGGTGATTTTAAGAGGTAGCTGTCACACTGGTAATGAAACGGTAGGGTGATTTTAAGAGGTAGCTGTCACACTGGTACTGAAACGGTAGGGTGATTTTAAGAGGTAGCTGTCACACTGGTAATGAAACGGTAGGGTGATTTTAAGAGGTAACTGTCACACTGGTAATAAAACGGTAGGGTGGTTTTAAGAGGTAGCTGACACACTGGTAATTGTTGAAACGGTAGGGTGATTTTAAGAGGTAGCTGTCACACTGGTACTGAAACGGTAGGGTGATTTTAAGAGGTAGCTGTCACACTGGTAATGAAACGGTAGGCTGATTTTAAGAGGTAGCTGTCACACTGGTAATGAAACGGTAGGGTGATTTTAAGAGGTAGCTGTCACACTGGTAATTGTTGAAACGGTAGGGTGATTTTAAGAGGTAGCTGTCACACTGGTAATGAAACAGTAGGGTGATTTTAAGAGGTAGCTGTCACACTGGTAATGAAACGGTAGGGTGATTTTAAGAGGTAGCTGTCACACTGGTAATTGTTCAAAGAGTAGGGTGATTTTAAGAGGTAGCTGTCACACTGGTAATTGTTGAAACGGTAGGGTGATTTTAAGAGGTAGCTGTCACACTGGTAATTGTTGAAACGGTAGGGTGATTTTAAGAGGTAGCTGTCACCCTGGTAATGAAACGGTAGGGTGATTTTAAGAGGTAGCTGTCACACTGGTAATGAAACGGTAGGGTGATTTTAAGAGGTAGCTGTCACACTGGTAATTTAACGGTAGGGTGATTTTAAGAGGTAGCTGTCACACTGGTAATTGTTGAAACGGTAGGGTGATTTTAAGAGGTAGCTGTCACACTGGTAATGAAACGGTAGGGTGATTTTAAGAGGTAGCTGTCACACTGGTAATGAAACGGTAGGGTGATTTTAAGAGGTAGCTGTCACACTGGTAATTGTTGAAACGGTAGGGTGATTTTAAGAGGTAGCTGTCACACTGGTAATAGAAACGGTAGGGTGATTTTAAGAGGTAGCTGTCACACTGGTAATGAAACGGTAGGGTGATTTTAAGAGGTAGCTGTCACACTGGTACTGAAACGGTAGGGTGATTTTAAGAAGGTAGCTGTCACACTGGTAATGAAACGGTAGGGTGATTTTAAGAGGTAGCTGTCACATTGGTAATGAAACGGTAGGGTGATTTTTAGAGGTAGCTGTCACACTGGTAATTGTTCAAACAGTAGGGTGATTTTAAGGGGAGCTGTCACACTGGTAATTGTTGAAACGGTAGGGTGATTTCAAGAGGTAGCTGTCACACTGGTAATGAAACGGAAGGGTGATTTTAAGAGGTAACTGTCACACTGGTAATGAAACGGTAGGGTGATTTTAAGAGGTAGCTGTCACACTGGTAATGAAACGGTGGGGTGATTTTAAGAGGTAGCTGTCACACTGGTAATGAAACGGTAGGGTGATTTTAAGAGGTAGCTGTCACACTGGTAATTGTTGAAACGGTAGGGTGATTTTAAGAGGTAGCTGTCACACTGGTAATGAAACGGTAGGGTGATTTTAAGAGGTAGCTGTCACACTGGTAATTTAACGGTAGGGTGATTTTAAGAGGTAGCTGTCACACTGGTAATGAAACCGAAGGGTGATTATAAGAGGCAACTGTCACACTGGTAATGAAACGGTAGGGTGATTTTAAGAGGTAGCTGTCACACTGGTAATGAAACAGTAGGGTGATTTAAAGAGGTAGCTGTCACACTGGTAATTGTTGAAACGGTAGGGTGATTTTAAGAGGCAGCTGTCACACTAGTAATTGTTGAAACGGTAGGGTGATTTTAAGAGGTAGCTGTCACACTGGTAATGAAACGGTAGGGTGATTTTAAGAGGTAGCTGTCACACTGGTACTGAAACGGTAGGGTGATTTTAAGAGGTAGCTGTCACACTGGTAATGAAACGGTAGGGTGATTTTAAGAGGTAACTGTCATACTGGTAATAAAACGGTAGGGTGATTTTAAGAGGTAGCTGACACACTGGTAATTGTTGAAACGGTAGGGTGATTTTAAGAGGTAGCTGTCACACTGGTAATGAAACGGTAGGGTGATTTTAAGAGGTAGCTGTCACACTGGTAATAAAACGGTAGGGTGATTTTAAGAGGTAGCTGTCACACTGGTAATGAAACAGTAGGGTGATTTTAAGAGGTAGCTGTCACACTGGTAATGAAACGGTAGGGTGATTTTAAGAGGTAGCTGTCACACTGGTAATGAAACAGTAGGGTGATTTTAAGAGGTAGCTGTCACACTGGTAATGAAACGGTAGGGTGATTTTAAGAGGTAGCTGTCACACTGGTAATTGTTGAAACGGTAGGGTGATTTTAAGAGGTAGCTGTCACACTGGTAATTGTTGAAACGGTAGGGTGATTTTAAGAGGTAGCTGTCACACTGGTAATTGTTGAAACGGTAGGGTGATTTTAAGAGGTAGCTGTCACACTGGTAATGAAACGGTAGGGTGATTTTAAGAGGTAGCTGTCACACTGGTAATGAAACGGTAGGGTGATTTTAAGAGGTAGCTGTCACACTGGTAATGAAACGGTAGCGTGATTTTAAGACGTAGCTGTCACACTGGTAATGAAACGGTAGGGTGATTTTAAGAGGTAGCTGTCACACTGGTAAGGAAACGGTAGGGTGGTTTTAAGAGGTAGCTGTCACACTGGTAATTGTTGAAACGGTAGGGTGATTTTAAGAGGTAGCTGTCACACTGGTACTGAAACGGTAGGGTGATTTTAAGAGGTAGCTGTCACACTGGTAATGAAACGGTAGGGTGATTTTAAGAGGTAGCTGTCACACTGGTAATGAAACGGTAGGGTGATTTTAAGAGGTAGCTGTCACACTGGTAATTGTTGAAACGGTAGGGTGATTTTAAGAGGTAGCTGTCACACTGGTAATTGTTGAAACGGTAGGGTGATTTTAAGAGGTAGCTGTCACACTGGTAATGAAACGGTAGGGTGATTTTAAGAGGTAGCTGTCACACTGGTAATGAAACGGTAGGGTGATTTTAAGAGGTAGCTGTCACACTGGTAATTGTTGAAACGAGTAGGGTGATTTTAAGAGGTAGCTGTCACACTGGTAATTGTTGAAACGGTAGGGTGATTTTAAGAGGTAGCTGTCACACTGGTAATTGTTGAAACGGTAGGGTGATTTTAAGAGGTAGCTGTCACACTGGTAATGAAACGGTAGGGTGATTTTAAGAGGTAGCTGTCACACTGGTAATGAAACGGTAGGGTGATTTTAAGAGGTAGCTGTCACACTGGTAATTGAAACGGTAGGGTGATTTTAAGAGGTAGCTGTCACACTGGTAATGAAACGGTAGGGTGATTTTAAGAGGTAGCTGTCACACTGGTAATTGTTGAAACGGTAGGGTGATTTTAAGAGGTAGCTGTCACACTGGTAATGAAACGGTAGGGTGATTTTAAGAGGTAGCTGTCACACTGGTAATGAAACGGTAGGGTGATTTTAAGAGGTAGCTGTCACACTGGTAATGAAACGGTAGGGTGATTTTAAGAGGTAGCTGTCACACTGGTAATTGTTGAAACGGTAGGGTGATTTTAAGAGGTAGCTGTCACACTGGTAATGAAACGGTAGGGTGATTTTAAGAGGTAGCTGTCACACTGGTAATGAAACGGTAGGGTGATTTTAAGAGGTAGCTGTCACACTGGTAATGAAACGGTAGGGTGATTTTAAGAGGTAGCTGTCACACTGGTAATGAAACGGTAGGGTGATTTTAAGAGGTAGCTGTCACACTGGTAATTGTTGAAACGGTAGGGTGATTTTAAGAGGTAGCTGTCACACTGGTAATGTTAAACGGTAGGGTGATTTTAAGAGGTAGCTGTCACACTGGTAATGAAACGGTAGGGTGATTTTAAGAGGTAGCTGTCACACTGGTAATGAAACGGTAGGGTGATTTTAAGAGGTAGCTGTCACACTGGTAATGAAACGGTAGGGTGATTTTAAGAGGTAGCTGTCACACTGGTAATTGAAACGGTAGGGTGATTTTAAGAGGTAGCTGTCACACTGGTAATTGTTGAAACGGTAGGGTGATTTTAAGAGGTAGCTGTCACACTGGTAATGTGAAACGGTAGGGTGATTTTAAGAGGTAGCTGTCACACTGGTAATGAAACGGTAGGGTGATTTTAAGAGGTAGCTGTCACACTGGTAATTGTTGAAACGGTAGGGTGATTTTAAGAGGTAGCTGTCACACTGGTAATGAAACGGTAGGGTGATTTTAAGAGGTAGCTGTCACACTGGTAATGAAACGGTAGGGTGATTTTAAGAGGTAGCTGTCACACTGGTAATGAAACGGTAGGGTGATTTTAAGAGGTAGCTGTCACACTGGTAATGAAACGGTAGGGTGATTTTAAGAGGTAGCTGTCACACTGGTAATTGTTGAAACGGTAGGGTGATTTTAAGAGGTAGCTGTCACACTGGTAATGAAACGGTAGGGTGATTTTAAGAGGTAGCTGTCACACTGGTAATGAAACGGTAGGGTGATTTTAAGAGGTAGCTGTCACACTGGTAATGAAACGGTAGGGTGATTTTAAGAGGTAGCTGTCACACTGGTAATGAAACGGTAGGGTGATTTTAAGAGGTAGCTGTCACACTGGTAATGAAACGGTAGGGTGATTTTAAGAGGTAGCTGTCACACTGGTAATGAAACGGTAGGGTGATTTTAAGAGGTAGCTGTCACACTGGTAATGAAACGGTAGGGTGATTTTAAGAGGTAGCTGTCACACTGGTAATTGTTGAAACGGTAGGGTGATTTTAAGAGGTAGCTGTCACACTGGTAATGAAACGGTAGGGTGATTTTAAGAGGTAGCTGTCACACTGGTAATGAAACGGTAGGGTGATTTTAAGAGGTAGCTGTCACACTGGTAATGAAACGGTAGGGTGATTTTAAGAGGTAGCTGTCACACTGGTAATGAAACGGTAGGGTGATTTTAAGAGGTAGCTGTCACACTGGTAATGAAACGGTAGGGTGATTTTAAGAGGTAGCTGTCACACTGGTAATTGTTGAAACGGTAGGGTGATTTTAAGAGGTAGCTGTCACACTGGTAATTGTTGAAACGGTAGGGTGATTTTAAGAGGTAGCTGTCACACTGGTAATGAAACGGTAGGGTGATTTTAAGAGGTAGCTGTCACACTGGTAATGAAACGGTAGGGTGATTTTAAGAGGTAGCTGTCACACTGGTAATGAAACGGTAGGGTGATTTTAAGAGGTAGCTGTCACACTGGTAATTGTTGAAACGGTAGGGTGATTTTAAGAGGTAGCTGTCACACTGGTAATGAAACGGTAGGGTGATTTTAAGAGGTAGCTGTCACACTGGTAATGAAACGGTAGGGTGATTTTAAGAGGTAGCTGTCACACTGGTAATGAAACGGTAGGGTGATTTTAAGAGGTAGCTGTCACACTGGTAATGAAACGGTAGGGTGATTTTAAGAGGTAGCTGTCACACTGGTAATTGTTGAAACGGTAGGGTGATTTTAAGAGGTAGCTGTCACACTGGTAATGAAACGGTAGGGTGATTTTAAGAGGTAGCTGTCACACTGGTAATGAAACGGTAGGGTGATTTTAAGAGGTAGCTGTCACACTGGTAATTGTTGAAACGGTAGGGTGATTTTAAGAGGTAGCTGTCACACTGGTAATTGTTGAAACGGTAGGGTGATTTTAAGAGGTAGCTGTCACACTGGTAATGAAACGGTAGGGTGATTTTAAGAGGTAGCTGTCACACTGGTAATGAAACGGTAGGGTGATTTTAAGAGGTAGCTGTCACACTGGTAATTGTTGAAACGGTAGGGTGATTTTAAGAGGTAGCTGTCACACTGGTAATTGTTGAAACGGTAGGGTGATTTTAAGAGGTAGCTGTCACACTGGTAATGAAACGGTAGGGTGATTTTAAGATGTAGCTGTCACACTGGTAATTGTTGAAACGGTAGGGTGATTTTAAGAGGTAGCTGTCACACTGGTAATGAAACGGTAGGGTGATTTTAAGAGGTAGCTGTCACACTGGTAATGAAACGGTAGGGTGATTTTAAGAGGTAGCTGTCACACTGGTAATGAAACGGTAGGGTGATTTTAAGAGGTAGCTGTCACACTGGTAATGAAACGGTAGGGTGATTTTAAGAGGTAGCTGTCACACTGGTAATGAAACGGTAGGGTGATTTTAAGAGGTAGCTGTCACACTGGTAATTGTTGAAACGGTAGGGTGATTTTAAGAGGTAGCTGTCACACTGGTAATTGTTGAAACGGTAGGGTGATTTTAAGAGGTAGCTGTCACACTGGTAATGAAACGGTAGGGTGATTTTAAGAGGTAGCTGTCACACTGGTAATGAAACGGTAGGGTGATTTTAAGAGGTAGCTGTCACACTGGTAATTGAAACGGTAGGGTGATTTTAAGAGGTAGCTGTCACACTGGTAATGAAACGGTAGGGTGATTTTAAGAGGTAGCTGTCACACTGGTAATTGTTGAAACGGTAGGGTGATTTTAAGAGGTAGCTGTCACACTGGTAATGAAACGGTAGGGTGATTTTAAGAGGTAGCTGTCACACTGGTAATGAAACGGTAGGGTGATTTTAAGAGGTAGCTGTCACACTGGTAATGAAACGGTAGGGTGATTTTAAGAGGTAGCTGTCACACTGGTAATGAAACGGTAGGGTGATTTTAAGAGGTAGCTGTCACACTGGTAATGAAACGGTAGGGTGATTTTAAGAGGTAGCTGTCACACTGGTAATTGTTGAAACGGTAGGGTGATTTTAAGAGGTAGCTGTCACACTGGTAATGTTGAAACGGTAGGGTGATTTTAAGAGGTAGCTGTCACACTGGTAATTGTTGAAACGGTAGGGTGATTTTAAGAGGTAGCTGTCACACTGGTAATGAAACGGTAGGGTGATTTTAAGAGGTAGCTGTCACACTGGTAATGTTGAAACGGTAGGGTGATTTTAAGAGGTAGCTGTCACACTGGTAATGAAACGGTAGGGTGATTTTAAGAGGTAGCTGTCACACTGGTAATGTTGAAACGGTAGGGTGATTTTAAGAGGTAGCTGTCACACTGGTAATGAAACGGTAGGGTGATTTTAAGAGGTAGCTGTCACACTGGTAATTGTTGAAACGGTAGGGTGATTTTAAGAGGTAGCTGTCACACTGGTAATTGTTGAAACGGTAGGGTGATTTTAAGAGGTAGCTGTCACACTGGTAATTGTTGAAACGGTAGGGTGATTTTAAGAGGTAGCTGTCACACTGGTAATGAAACGGTAGGGTGATTTTAAGAGGTAGCTGTCACACTGGTAATGAAACGGTAGGGTGATTTTAAGAGGTAGCTGTCACACTGGTAATGAAACGGTAGGGTGATTTTAAGAGGTAGCTGTCACACTGGTAATTGTTGAAACGGTAGGGTGATTTTAAGAGGTAGCTGTCACACTGGTAATTGTTGAAACGGTAGGGTGATTTTAAGAGGTAGCTGTCACACTGGTAATGAAACGGTAGGGTGATTTTAAGAGGTAGCTGTCACACTGGTAATGAAACGGTAGGGTGATTTTAAGAGGTAGCTGTCACACTGGTAATGAAACGGTAGGGTGATTTTAAGAGGTAGCTGTCACACTGGTAATGAAACGGTAGGGTGATTTTAAGAGGTAGCTGTCACACTGGTAATGAAACGGTAGGGTGATTTTAAGAGGTAGCTGTCACACTGGTAATTGTTGAAACGGTAGGGTGATTTTAAGAGGTAGCTGTCACACTGGTAATGAAACGGTAGGGTGATTTTAAGAGGTAGCTGTCACACTGGTAATGAAACGGTAGGGTGATTTTAAGAGGTAGCTGTCACACTGGTAATGAAACGGTAGGGTGATTTTAAGAGGTAGCTGTCACACTGGTAATGAAACGGTAGGGTGATTTTAAGAGGTAGCTGTCACACTGGTAATGAAACGGTAGGGTGATTTTAAGAGGTAGCTGTCACACTGGTAATTGTTGAAACGGTAGGGTGATTTTAAGAGGTAGCTGTCACACTGGTAATTGAAACGGTAGGGTGATTTTAAGAGGTAGCTGTCACACTGGTAATGTGAAACGGTAGGGTGATTTTAAGAGGTAGCTGTCACACTGGTAATGAAACGGTAGGGTGATTTTAAGAGGTAGCTGTCACACTGGTAATGAAACGGTAGGGTGATTTTAAGAGGTAGCTGTCACACTGGTAATGAAACGGTAGGGTGATTTTAAGAGGTAGCTGTCACACTGGTAATTGTTGAAACGGTAGGGTGATTTTAAGAGGTAGCTGTCACACTGGTAATTGTTGAAACGGTAGGGTGATTTTAAGAGGTAGCTGTCACACTGGTAATGTGAAACGGTAGGGTGATTTTAAGAGGTAGCTGTCACACTGGTAATGAAACGGTAGGGTGATTTTAAGAGGTAGCTGTCACACTGGTAATGAAACGGTAGGGTGATTTTAAGAGGTAGCTGTCACACTGGTAATGAAACGGTAGGGTGATTTTAAGAGGTAGCTGTCACACTGGTAATGAAACGGTAGGGTGATTTTAAGAGGTAGCTGTCACACTGGTAATGTGAAACGGTAGGGTGATTTTAAGAGGTAGCTGTCACACTGGTAATGAAACGGTAGGGTGATTTTAAGAGGTAGCTGTCACACTGGTAATGAAACGGTAGGGTGATTTTAAGAGGTAGCTGTCACACTGGTAATTGTTGAAACGGTAGGGTGATTTTAAGAGGTAGCTGTCACACTGGTAATGAAACGGTAGGGTGATTTTAAGAGGTAGCTGTCACACTGGTAATTGTTGAAACGGTAGGGTGATTTTAAGAGGTAGCTGTCACACTGGTAATGTGAAACGGTAGGGTGATTTTAAGAGGTAGCTGTCACACTGGTAATTGTTGAAACGGTAGGGTGATTTTAAGAGGTAGCTGTCACACTGGTAATGAAACGGTAGGGTGATTTTAAGAGGTAGCTGTCACACTGGTAATGAAACGGTAGGGTGATTTTAAGAGGTAGCTGTCACACTGGTAATTGTTGAAACGGTAGGGTGATTTTAAGAGGTAGCTGTCACACTGGTAATGTTGAAACGGTAGGGTGATTTTAAGAGGTAGCTGTCACACTGGTAATGAAACGGTAGGGTGATTTTAAGAGGTAGCTGTCACACTGGTAATTGTTGAAACGGTAGGGTGATTTTAAGAGGTAGCTGTCACACTGGTAATGAAACGGTAGGGTGATTTTAAGAGGTAGCTGTCACACTGGTAATTGTTGAAACGGTAGGGTGATTTTAAGAGGTAGCTGTCACACTGGTAATGAAACGGTAGGGTGATTTTAAGAGGTAGCTGTCACACTGGTAATTGTTGAAACGGTAGGGTGATTTTAAGAGGTAGCTGTCACACTGGTAATGAAACGGTAGGGTGATTTTAAGAGGTAGCTGTCACACTGGTAATGAAACGGTAGGGTGATTTTAAGAGGTAGCTGTCACACTGGTAATGAAACGGTAGGGTGATTTTAAGAGGTAGCTGTCACACTGGTAATTGTTGAAACGGTAGGGTGATTTTAAGAGGTAGCTGTCACACTGGTAATGAAACGGTAGGGTGATTTTAAGAGGTAGCTGTCACACTGGTAATGAAACGGTAGGGTGATTTTAAGAGGTAGCTGTCACACTGGTAATGAAACGGTAGGGTGATTTTAAGAGGTAGCTGTCACACTGGTAATGTGAAACGGTAGGGTGATTTTAAGAGGTAGCTGTCACACTGGTAATTGTTGAAACGGTAGGGTGATTTTAAGAGGTAGCTGTCACACTGGTAATTGTTGAAACGGTAGGGTGATTTTAAGAGGTAGCTGTCACACTGGTAATGAAACGGTAGGGTGATTTTAAGAGGTAGCTGTCACACTGGTAATTGTTGAAACGGTAGGGTGATTTTAAGAGGTAGCTGTCACACTGGTAATTGTTGAAACGGTAGGGTGATTTTAAGAGGTAGCTGTCACACTGGTAATGAAACGGTAGGGTGATTTTAAGAGGTAGCTGTCACACTGGTAATGAAACGGTAGGGTGATTTTAAGAGGTAGCTGTCACACTGGTAATGAAACGGTAGGGTGATTTTAAGAGGTAGCTGTCACACTGGTAATGAAACGGTAGGGTGATTTTAAGAGGTAGCTGTCACACTGGTAATGAAACGGTAGGGTGATTTTAAGAGGTAGCTGTCACACTGGTAATGAAACGGTAGGGTGATTTTAAGAGGTAGCTGTCACACTGGTAATGAAACGGTAGGGTGATTTTAAGAGGTAGCTGTCACACTGGTAATTGTTGAAACGGTAGGGTGATTTTAAGAGGTAGCTGTCACACTGGTAATGAAACGGTAGGGTGATTTTAAGAGGTAGCTGTCACACTGGTAATGAAACGGTAGGGTGATTTTAAGAGGTAGCTGTCACACTGGTAATTGTTGAAACGGTAGGGTGATTTTAAGAGGTAGCTGTCACACTGGTAATTGTTGAAACGGTAGGGTGATTTTAAGAGGTAGCTGTCACACTGGTAATGAAACGGTAGGGTGATTTTAAGAGGTAGCTGTCACACTGGTAATTGAAACGGTAGGGTGATTTTAAGAGGTAGCTGTCACACTGGTAATTGAAACGGTAGGGTGATTTTAAGAGGTAGCTGTCACACTGGTAATGAAACGGTAGGGTGATTTTAAGAGGTAGCTGTCACACTGGTAATGTAAACGGTAGGGTGATTTTAAGAGGTAGCTGTCACACTGGTAATGAAACGGTAGGGTGATTTTAAGAGGTAGCTGTCACACTGGTAATGAAACGGTAGGGTGATTTTAAGAGGTAGCTGTCACACTGGTAATGAAACGGTAGGGTGATTTTAAGAGGTAGCTGTCACACTGGTAATGAAACGGTAGGGTGATTTTAAGAGGTAGCTGTCACACTGGTAATTGTTGAAACGGTAGGGTGATTTTAAGAGGTAGCTGTCACACTGGTAATTGTTGAAACGGTAGGGTGATTTTAAGAGGTAGCTGTCACACTGGTAATTGTTGAAACGGTAGGGTGATTTTAAGAGGTAGCTGTCACACTGGTAATGAAACGGTAGGGTGATTTTAAGAGGTAGCTGTCACACTGGTAATGAAACGGTAGGGTGATTTTAAGAGGTAGCTGTCACACTGGTAATTGTTGAAACGGTAGGGTGATTTTAAGAGGTAGCTGTCACACTGGTAATTGTTGAAACGGTAGGGTGATTTTAAGAGGTAGCTGTCACACTGGTAATGAAACGGTAGGGTGATTTTAAGAGGTAGCTGTCACACTGGTAATGAAACGGTAGGGTGATTTTAAGAGGTAGCTGTCACACTGGTAAGTGAAACGGTAGGGTGATTTTAAGAGGTAGCTGTCACACTGGTAATTGTTGAAACGGTAGGGTGATTTTAAGAGGTAGCTGTCACACTGGTAATTGTTGAAACGGTAGGGTGATTTTAAGAGGTAGCTGTCACACTGGTAATGAAACGGTAGGGTGATTTTAAGAGGTAGCTGTCACACTGGTAATGAAACGGTAGGGTGATTTTAAGAGGTAGCTGTCACACTGGTAATGAAACGGTAGGGTGATTTTAAGAGGTAGCTGTCACACTGGTAATGAAACGGTAGGGTGATTTTAAGAGGTAGCTGTCACACTGGTAATTGTGAAACGGTAGGGTGATTTTAAGAGGTAGCTGTCACACTGGTAATTGTTGAAACGGTAGGGTGATTTTAAGAGGTAGCTGTCACACTGGTAATGAAACGGTAGGGTGATTTTAAGAGGTAGCTGTCACACTGGTAATGAAACGGTAGGGTGATTTTAAGAGGTAGCTGTCACACTGGTAATTGTTGAAACGGTAGGGTGATTTTAAGAGGTAGCTGTCACACTGGTAATGAAACGGTAGGGTGATTTTAAGAGGTAGCTGTCACACTGGTAATGAAACGGTAGGGTGATTTTAAGAGGTAGCTGTCACACTGGTAATTGTTGAAACGGTAGGGTGATTTTAAGAGGTAGCTGTCACACTGGTAATTGTTGAAACGGTAGGGTGATTTTAAGAGGTAGCTGTCACACTGGTAATTGAAACGGTAGGGTGATTTTAAGAGGTAGCTGTCACACTGGTAATTGTTGAAACGGTAGGGTGATTTTAAGAGGTAGCTGTCACACTGGTAATTGTTGAAACGGTAGGGTGATTTTAAGAGGTAGCTGTCACACTGGTAATTGTTGAAACGGTAGGGTGATTTTAAGAGGTAGCTGTCACACTGGTAATGAAACGGTAGGGTGATTTTAAGAGGTAGCTGTCACACTGGTAATGAAACGGTAGGGTGATTTTAAGAGGTAGCTGTCACACTGGTAATTGTTGAAACGGTAGGGTGATTTTAAGAGGTAGCTGTCACACTGGTAATTGTTGAAACGGTAGGGTGATTTTAAGAGGTAGCTGTCACACTGGTAATGAAACGGTAGGGTGATTTTAAGAGGTAGCTGTCACACTGGTAATGAAACGGTAGGGTGATTTTAAGAGGTAGCTGTCACACTGGTAATGAAACGGTAGGGTGATTTTAAGAGGTAGCTGTCACACTGGTAATGAAACGGTAGGGTGATTTTAAGAGGTAGCTGTCACACTGGTAATTGTTGAAACGGTAGGGTGATTTTAAGAGGTAGCTGTCACACTGGTAATTGTTGAAACGGTAGGGTGATTTTAAGAGGTAGCTGTCACACTGGTAATGAAACGGTAGGGTGATTTTAAGAGGTAGCTGTCACACTGGTAATGAAACGGTAGGGTGATTTTAAGAGGTAGCTGTCACACTGGTAATGAAACGGTAGGGTGATTTTAAGAGGTAGCTGTCACACTGGTAATGAAACGGTAGGGTGATTTTAAGAGGTAGCTGTCACACTGGTAATTGTTGAAACGGTAGGGTGATTTTAAGAGGTAGCTGTCACACTGGTAATGAAACGGTAGGGTGATTTTAAGAGGTAGCTGTCACACTGGTAATGTTGAAACGGTAGGGTGATTTTAAGAGGTAGCTGTCACACTGGTAATGAAACGGTAGGGTGATTTTAAGAGGTAGCTGTCACACTGGTAATTGTTGAAACGGTAGGGTGATTTTAAGAGGTAGCTGTCACACTGGTAATGAAACGGTAGGGTGATTTTAAGAGGTAGCTGTCACACTGGTAATTGTTGAAACGGTAGGGTGATTTTAAGAGGTAGCTGTCACACTGGTAATTGTTGAAACGGTAGGGTGATTTTAAGAGGTAGCTGTCACACTGGTAATGAAACGGTAGGGTGATTTTAAGAGGTAGCTGTCACACTGGTAATGAAACGGTAGGGTGATTTTAAGAGGTAGCTGTCACACTGGTAATGAAACGGTAGGGTGATTTTAAGAGGTAGCTGTCACACTGGTAATGAAACGGTAGGGTGATTTTAAGAGGTAGCTGTCACACTGGTAATTGTTGAAACGGTAGGGTGATTTTAAGAGGTAGCTGTCACACTGGTAATTGTTGAAACGGTAGGGTGATTTTAAGAGGTAGCTGTCACACTGGTAATGAAACGGTAGGGTGATTTTAAGAGGTAGCTGTCACACTGGTAATGAAACGGTAGGGTGATTTTAAGAGGTAGCTGTCACACTGGTAATGTGAAACGGTAGGGTGATTTTAAGAGGTAGCTGTCACACTGGTAATGAAACGGTAGGGTGATTTTAAGAGGTAGCTGTCACACTGGTAATGAAACGGTAGGGTGATTTTAAGAGGTAGCTGTCACACTGGTAATGAAACGGTAGGGTGATTTTAAGAGGTAGCTGTCACACTGGTAATTGTTGAAACGGTAGGGTGATTTTAAGAGGTAGCTGTCACACTGGTAATGAAACGGTAGGGTGATTTTAAGAGGTAGCTGTCACACTGGTAATTGTTGAAACGGTAGGGTGATTTTAAGAGGTAGCTGTCACACTGGTAATGAAACGGTAGGGTGATTTTAAGAGGTAGCTGTCACACTGGTAATGAAACGGTAGGGTGATTTTAAGAGGTAGCTGTCACACTGGTAATTGTTGAAACGGTAGGGTGATTTTAAGAGGTAGCTGTCACACTGGTAATGAAACGGTAGGGTGATTTTAAGAGGTAGCTGTCACACTGGTAATGAAACGGTAGGGTGATTTTAAGAGGTAGCTGTCACACTGGTAATGAAACGGTAGGGTGATTTTAAGAGGTAGCTGTCACACTGGTAATTGTTGAAACGGTAGGGTGATTTTAAGAGGTAGCTGTCACACTGGTAATGAAACGGTAGGGTGATTTTAAGAGGTAGCTGTCACACTGGTAATTGTTGAAACGGTAGGGTGATTTTAAGAGGTAGCTGTCACACTGGTAATTGTTGAAACGGTAGGGTGATTTTAAGAGGTAGCTGTCACACTGGTAATGAAACGGTAGGGTGATTTTAAGAGGTAGCTGTCACACTGGTAATGAAACGGTAGGGTGATTTTAAGAGGTAGCTGTCACACTGGTAATTGTTGAAACGGTAGGGTGATTTTAAGAGGTAGCTGTCACACTGGTAATGTTGAAACGGTAGGGTGATTTTAAGAGGTAGCTGTCACACTGGTAATGAAACGGTAGGGTGATTTTAAGAGGTAGCTGTCACACTGGTAATTGTTGAAACGGTAGGGTGATTTTAAGAGGTAGCTGTCACACTGGTAATTGTTGAAACGGTAGGGTGATTTTAAGAGGTAGCTGTCACACTGGTAATGAAACGGTAGGGTGATTTTAAGAGGTAGCTGTCACACTGGTAATGAAACGGTAGGGTGATTTTAAGAGGTAGCTGTCACACTGGTAATGAAACGGTAGGGTGATTTTAAGAGGTAGCTGTCACACTGGTAATGAAACGGTAGGGTGATTTTAAGAGGTAGCTGTCACACTGGTAATTGTTGAAACGGTAGGGTGATTTTAAGAGGTAGCTGTCACACTGGTAATGAAACGGTAGGGTGATTTTAAGAGGTAGCTGTCACACTGGTAATGAAACGGTAGGGTGATTTTAAGAGGTAGCTGTCACACTGGTAATGAAACGGTAGGGTGATTTTAAGAGGTAGCTGTCACACTGGTAAGTTGAAACGGTAGGGTGATTTTAAGAGGTAGCTGTCACACTGGTAATTGTTGAAACGGTAGGGTGATTTTAAGAGGTAGCTGTCACACTGGTAATGAAACGGTAGGGTGATTTTAAGAGGTAGCTGTCACACTGGTAATGAAACGGTAGGGTGATTTTAAGAGGTAGCTGTCACACTGGTAATGAAACGGTAGGGTGATTTTAAGAGGTAGCTGTCACACTGGTAATGAAACGGTAGGGTGATTTTAAGAGGTAGCTGTCACACTGGTAATTGTTGAAACGGTAGGGTGATTTTAAGAGGTAGCTGTCACACTGGTAATTGTTGAAACGGTAGGGTGATTTTAAGAGGTAGCTGTCACACTGGTAATTGTTGAAACGGTAGGGTGATTTTAAGAGGTAGCTGTCACACTGGTAATGAAACGGTAGGGTGATTTTAAGAGGTAGCTGTCACACTGGTAATTGAAACGGTAGGGTGATTTTAAGAGGTAGCTGTCACACTGGTAATTGTTGAAACGGTAGGGTGATTTTAAGAGGTAGCTGTCACACTGGTAATGAAACGGTAGGGTGATTTTAAGAGGTAGCTGTCACACTGGTAATGTGAAACGGTAGGGTGATTTTAAGAGGTAGCTGTCACACTGGTAATGAAACGGTAGGGTGATTTTAAGAGGTAGCTGTCACACTGGTAATGAAACGGTAGGGTGATTTTAAGAGGTAGCTGTCACACTGGTAATTGTTGAAACGGTAGGGTGATTTTAAGAGGTAGCTGTCACACTGGTAATTGTTGAAACGGTAGGGTGATTTTAAGAGGTAGCTGTCACACTGGTAATGAAACGGTAGGGTGATTTTAAGAGGTAGCTGTCACACTGGTAATGAAACGGTAGGGTGATTTTAAGAGGTAGCTGTCACACTGGTAATGAAACGGTAGGGTGATTTTAAGAGGTAGCTGTCACACTGGTAATGAAACGGTAGGGTGATTTTAAGAGGTAGCTGTCACACTGGTAATTGTTGAAACGGTAGGGTGATTTTAAGAGGTAGCTGTCACACTGGTAATGAAACGGTAGGGTGATTTTAAGAGGTAGCTGTCACACTGGTAATGAAACGGTAGGGTGATTTTAAGAGGTAGCTGTCACACTGGTAATGAAACGGTAGGGTGATTTTAAGAGGTAGCTGTCACACTGGTAATGAAACGGTAGGGTGATTTTAAGAGGTAGCTGTCACACTGGTAATTGTTGAAACGGTAGGGTGATTTTAAGAGGTAGCTGTCACACTGGTAATTGTTGAAACGGTAGGGTGATTTTAAGAGGTAGCTGTCACACTGGTAATGAAACGGTAGGGTGATTTTAAGAGGTAGCTGTCACACTGGTAATGAAACGGTAGGGTGATTTTAAGAGGTAGCTGTCACACTGGTAATGAAACGGTAGGGTGATTTTAAGAGGTAGCTGTCACACTGGTAATGAAACGGTAGGGTGATTTTAAGAGGTAGCTGTCACACTGGTAATTGTTGAAACGGTAGGGTGATTTTAAGAGGTAGCTGTCACACTGGTAATTGTTGAAACGGTAGGGTGATTTTAAGAGGTAGCTGTCACACTGGTAATTGTTGAAACGGTAGGGTGATTTTAAGAGGTAGCTGTCACACTGGTAATGAAACGGTAGGGTGATTTTAAGAGGTAGCTGTCACACTGGTAATGAAACGGTAGGGTGATTTTAAGAGGTAGCTGTCACACTGGTAATGAAACGGTAGGGTGATTTTAAGAGGTAGCTGTCACACTGGTAATTGTTGAAACGGTAGGGTGATTTTAAGAGGTAGCTGTCACACTGGTAATGTTGAAACGGTAGGGTGATTTTAAGAGGTAGCTGTCACACTGGTAATGAAACGGTAGGGTGATTTTAAGAGGTAGCTGTCACACTGGTAATGGAAACGGTAGGGTGATTTTAAGAGGTAGCTGTCACACTGGTAATGAAACGGTAGGGTGATTTTAAGAGGTAGCTGTCACACTGGTAATGAAACGGTAGGGTGATTTTAAGAGGTAGCTGTCACACTGGTAATTGTTGAAACAGTAGGGTGATTTTAAGAGGTAGCTGTCACACTGGTAATTGTTGAAACGGTAGGGTGATTTTAAGAGGTAGCTGTCACACTGGTAATAAAACGGTAGGGTGATTTTAAGAGGTAGCTGTCACACTGGTAATGAAACGGTAGGGTGATTTTCAGAGGTAGCTGTCACACTGGTAATGAAACGGTAGGGTGATTTTAAGAGGTAGCTGTCACACTGGTAATGAAACGGTAGGGTGATTTTAAGAGGTAGCTGTCACACTGGTAATTGTTGAAACGGTAGGGTGATTTTAAGAGGTAGCTGTCACACTGGTAATTGTTGAAACAGTAGGGTGATTTTAAGAGGTAGCTGTCACACTGGTAATGAAACGGTAGCGTGATTTTAAGACGTAGCTGTCACACTGGTAATGAAACGGTAGGGTGATTTTAAGAGGTAGCTGTCACACTGGTAATGAAACGGTAGGGTGGTTTTAAGAGGTAGCTGTCACACTGGTAATGAAACGGTAGGGTGGTTTTAAGAGGTAGCTGTCACACTGGTAATTGTTGAAACGGTAGGGTGATTTTAAGAGGTAGCTGTCACACTGGTAATGAAACGGTAGGGTGATTTTAAGAGGTAGCTGTCACACTGGTAATGAAACGGTAGGGTGATTTTAAGAGGTAGCTGTCACACTGGTAATTGTTGAAACGGTAGGGTGATTTTAAGAGGTAGCTGTCACACTGGTAATTGTTGAAACGGTAGGGTGATTTTAAGAGGTAGCTGTCACACTGGTAATGAAACGGTAGGGTGATTTTAAGAGGTAGCTGTCACACTGGTAATGAAACGGTAGGGTGATTTTAAGAGGTAGCTGTCACACTGGTAATGAAACGGTAGGGTGATTTTAAGAGGTAGCTGTCACACTGGTAATGAAACGGTAGGGTGATTTTAAGAGGTAGCTGTCACACTGGTAATTGTTGAAACGGTAGGGTGATTTTAAGAGGTAGCTGTCACACTGGTAATGAAACGGTAGGGTGATTTTAAGAGGTAGCTGTCACACTGGTAATGAAACGGTAGGGTGATTTTAAGAGGTAGCTGTCACACTGGTAATTGTTGAAACGGTAGGGTGATTTTAAGAGGTAGCTGTCACACTGGTAATGAAACGGTAGGGTGATTTTAAGAGGTAGCTGTCACACTGGTAATGTGAAACGGTAGGGTGATTTTAAGAGGTAGCTGTCACACTGGTAATGGAAACGGTAGGGTGATTTTAAGAGGTAGCTGTCACACTGGTAATTGTTGAAACGGTAGGGTGATTTTAAGAGGTAGCTGTCACACTGGTAATGAAACGGTAGGGTGATTTTAAGAGGTAGCTGTCACACTGGTAATTGTTGAAACGGTAGGGTGATTTTAAGAGGTAGCTGTCACACTGGTAATTGTTGAAACGGTAGGGTGATTTTAAGAGGTAGCTGTCACACTGGTAATGAAACGGTAGGGTGATTTTAAGAGGTAGCTGTCACACTGGTAATGAAACGGTAGGGTGATTTTAAGAGGTAGCTGTCACACTGGTAATTGTTGAAACGGTAGGGTGATTTTAAGAGGTAGCTGTCACACTGGTAATTGTTGAAACGGTAGGGTGATTTTAAGAGGTAGCTGTCACACTGGTAATTGTTGAAACGGTAGGGTGATTTTAAGAGGTAGCTGTCACACTGGTAATGAAACGGTAGGGTGATTTTAAGAGGTAGCTGTCACACTGGTAATGAAACGGTAGGGTGATTTTAAGAGGTAGCTGTCACACTGGTAATGAAACGGTAGGGTGATTTTAAGAGGTAGCTGTCACACTGGTAATTGTTGAAACGGTAGGGTGATTTTAAGAGGTAGCTGTCACACTGGTAATGAAACGGTAGGGTGATTTTAAGAGGTAGCTGTCACACTGGTAATTGTGAAACGGTAGAGGTGATTTTACAGAGAGTAGCTGTCACACTGGTAATGAAACGGTAGGGTGATTTTAAGAGGTAGCTGTCACACTGGTAATGAAACGGTAGGGTGATTTTAAGAGGTAGCTGTCACACTGGTAATTGTTGAAACGGTAGGGTGATTTTAAGAGGTAGCTGTCACACTGGTAATGAAACGGTAGGGTGATTTTAAGAGGTAGCTGTCACACTGGTAATTGTTCAAACGAGTAGGGTGATTTTAAGAGGTAGCTGTCACACTGGTAATTGTTGAAACGGTAGGGTGATTTTAAGAGGTAGCTGTCACACTGGTAATTGTTGAAACGGTAGGGTGATTTTAAGAGGTAGCTGTCACACTGGTAATGAAACGGTAGGGTGATTTTAAGAGGTAGCTGTCACACTGGTAATGTGAAACGGTAGGGTGATTTTAAGAGGTAGCTGTCACACTGGTAATGAAACGGTAGGGTGATTTTAAGAGGTAGCTGTCACACTGGTAATTGTTGAAACGGTAGGGTGATTTTAAGAGGTAGCTGTCACACTGGTAATGAAACGGTAGGGTGATTTTAAGAGGTAGCTGTCACACTGGTAATGAAACGGTAGGGTGATTTTAAGAGGTAGCTGTCACACTGGTAATTGTTGAAACGGTAGGGTGATTTTAAGAGGTAGCTGTCACACTGGTAATGAAACGGTAGGGTGATTTTAAGAGGTAGCTGTCACACTGGTAATTGTTGAAACGGTAGGGTGATTTTAAGAGGTAGCTGTCACATTGGTAATGAAACGGTAGGGTGATTTTAAGAGGTAGCTGTCACACTGGTAATTGTTAAACGGTAGGGTGATTTTAAGAGGTAGCTGTCACACTGGTAATTGTTGAAACGGTAGGGTGATTTTAAGAGGTAGCTGTCACACTGGTAATGAAACGGTAGGGTGATTTTAAGAGGTAGCTGTCACACTGGTAATGAAACGGTAGGGTGATTTTAAGAGGTAGCTGTCACACTGGTAATTGTTGAAACGGTAGGGTGATTTTAAGAGGTAGCTGTCACACTGGTAATGAAACGGTAGGGTGATTTTAAGAGGTAGCTGTCATACTGGTAATTGCTGAAACGGTAGGGTGATTTTAAGAGGTAGCTGTCACACTGGTAATTGTGAAACGTGTAGGGTGATTTTAAGAGGTAGCTGTCACACTGGTAATGAAACGGTAGGGTGATTTTAAGAGGTAGCTGTCACACTGGTAATTGTTGAAACGGTAGGGTGATTTTAAGAGGTAGCTGTCACACTGGTAATTGTTAAACGGTAGGGTGATTTTAAGAGGTAGCTGTCACACTGGTAATGTTGAAACGGTAGGGTGATTTTAAGAGGTAGCTGTCACACTGGTAATGAAACGGTAGGGTGATTTTAAGAGGTAGCTGTCACACTGGTAATGAAACGGTAGGGTGATTTTAAGAGGTAGCTGTCACACTGGTAAGTGAAACGGTAGGGCTGATTTTAAGAGGTAGCTGTCACACTGGTAATGAAACGGTAGGGTGATTTTAAGAGTTAGCTGTCACACTGGTAATGAAACGATAGGGTGATTTTAAGAGGCAGCTGTCACACTGGTAATTGTTGAAACGGTAGGGTGATTTTAAGAGGTAGCTGTCACACTGGTAATGAAACGGTAGGGTGATTTTAAGAGGTAGCTGTCACACTGGTAATTGTTGAAACGGTAGGGTGATTTTAAGAGGTAGCTGTCACACTGGTAATTGTTGAAACGGTAGGGTGATTTTAAGAGGTAGCTGTCACACTGGTAATGAAACGGTAG
Organism: Calotriton arnoldi; assembly: GCA_963921515.1. NCBI lineage: Eukaryota > Metazoa > Chordata > Amphibia > Caudata > Salamandridae > Calotriton > Calotriton arnoldi. Next base: position 917,090 of record CAWUFW010006769.1, read on the forward strand.
GGTGATTTTAAGAGCGTAGCTGTCACACTGGTAATGAAACGGTAGGGTGATTTTAAGAGGTAGCTGTCACACTGGTAATGGAAACGGTAGGGTGGTTTTAAGAGGTAGCTGTCACACTGGTAATTGTTGAAACGGTAGGGTGATTTTAAGAGGTAGCTGTCACACTGGTAATGAAACGGTAGGGTGATTTTAAGAGGTAGCTGTCACACTGGTAATGAAACGGTAGGGTGATTTTAAGAGGTAGCTGTCACACTGGTAAGGAAACGGTAGGGTGATTTTCAGAGGTAGCTGTCACACTGGTAATGAAACGGTAGGGTGATTTTAAGAGCTAGCTGTCACACTGGTAATGAAACGGTAGGGTGATTTTAAGAGGTAACTGTCACACTGGTAATTGTGCAAACGGTAGGGTGATTTTAAGGGGTTGCTGTCACGCTGGTAATTGTTGAAACGGTAGGGTGATTTTAAGAGGTAGCTGTCACACTGGTAATGAAACGGTAGGGTGATTTTAAGAGGTAGCTGTCACACTGGTAATTGTTGAAACAGTAGGGTGATTTTAAGAGGTAGCTGTCACATTGGTAATTGTTGAAACGGTAGGGTGATTTTAAGAGGTAGCTGTCACACTGGTAATAAAACGGTAGGGTGATTTTAAGAGGTAGCTGTCACACTGGTAATGAAACGGTAGTGTGATTTTCAGAGGTAGCTGTCACACTGGTAATGAAACGGTAGGGTGATTTTAAGAGGTAGCTGTCACACTGGTAATGAAACGGTAGGGTGATTTTAAGAGGTAACTGTCACACTGGTAATTGTTCAAACGGTAGGGTTATTTTAAGGGGTAGCTGTCACGCTGGTAATTGTTGAAACGGTAGGGTGATTTTAAGAGGTAGCTGTCACACTGGTAATTGTTGAAACGGTAGGGTGATTTTAAGAGGTAGCTGTCACACTGGTAATGAAACGGTCGGGTGAGTTTAAGAGGTAGCGGTCACACTGGTAATTGTTGAAACGGTAGGGTGATTTTAAGAGGTAGCTGTCACACTGGTAATGAAACGGTAGGGTGAGTTTAAGAGGTAGCTGTCACACTGGTAATTGTTGAAACGGTAGGGTGATTTTAAGAGGTAGCTGTCATACTGGTAATGAAACGGTAGGGGGATTTTAAGAGGTAGCTGTCACACTGGTAATGAAACGGTAGGGTGATTTTAAGAGGTAGCTGTCACACTGGTAATTGTTGAAATGGTAGGGTGATTTTAAGAGGTAGCTGTCACAATGGTAATGAAACGGTAGGGTGATTTTAAGAGGTAGCTGTCACACTGGTAATTGTTGATACAGTAGGGTGATTTTAAGAGGTAGCTGTCACATTGGTAATTGTTGAAACGGTAGGGTGATTTTAAGAGGTAGCTGTCACACTGGTAATGAAACGGTAGGGTGATTTTAAGAGGTAGCTGTCACACTGGTAATGAAACGGAAGGCTGATTTTAAGAGGTAGCTGTCACACTGGTAATGAAACGGTAGGGTGATTTTAAGAGTTAGCTGTCACACTGGTAATGAAACGATAGGGTGATTTTAAGAGGCAGCTGTCACACTGGTAATTGTTGAAATGTTAGGGTGATTTTAAGAGGTAGCTGTCACACTGGTAATGAAACGGTAGGGTGATTTTAAGAGGTAGCTGTCACACTGGTAATTGTTGAAACGGTAGGGTGATTTTAAGAGGTAGCTGTCACACTGGTAATTGTTGAAACTGTAGGGTGATTTTAAGAGGTAGCTGTCACACTGGTAATGAAACGGTAGCGTGATTTTAAGACGTAGCTGTCACACTGGTAATGAAACGGTAGGGTTATTTTAAGACGTAGCTGTCACACTGGTAATGAAACGGTAGAGTGATTTTAAGAAGTAGCTATCACACTGGTAATTGTTGAAACGGTAGGGTGATTTTAAGAGGTAGCTGTCACACTGGTAATAAAACGGTAGGGTGATTTTAAGAGGTAGCTGTCACACTGGTAATGAAACGGTAGGGTGATTTTAAGAGGTAGCTGTCACACTGGTAAGGAAACGGTAGGGTGATTTTCAGAGGTAGCTGTCACACTGGTAATGAAACGGTAGGGTGATTTTAAGAGCTAGCTGTCACACTGGTAATGAAACGGTAGGGTGATTTTAAGAGGTAGATGTCACACTGGTAATTGTTCAAACGGTAGGGTGATTTTAAGGGGTAGCTGTCACGCTGGTAATTGTTGAAACAGTAGGGTGATTTTAAGAGGTAGCTGTCACACTGGTAATGAAACGGTAGGGTGATTTTAAGAGGTAGCAGTAACCTCTCAGACTCCATAGATCTAGCAATAAGGCTCTCTTAATGAATCCACGGGTCAAAAAGTCCTGATCAGGGGGCAGTGCGTTCTCTTACGTAGCCCCTTTATATTGGAAAGCATTACCTCGTCACATTCGTACATGCTCGGATCACCTTCCTTATAGGAAAGCACCCAAGACTCTACTGTTTTAATTTGATCATGGATGTGTTCTTCAAGGCTGCCTTCAAACTTACAGGTGCCCTAACTTACGGAAACCTGTAACATAGCATTTATACTTATGCTTGGGGTTTCTGAATTCTCCTGCCAAAGTGGGAGCTTTTCAGTGTCGTACTTTGGGAAGATAGTGTTTGTCTCGTTTTTTAATACAAATTTCAAACTCGTTCAATTTTTCTGCTTCACCACCCTCAATCTCGGGAAGATGCTCAAAAACTTCTTGCCCTTCTGGGTCTAGACAATAGAGAAGTAAAGATATTTTCCTTTCTATGCTCAAAGATGTTCCGCAGACACGGGCATAGTGAGCAAACACTTTTTTCCATTTGGACCACTTAATAGTGGGCTCGCCAGGAGAGGAAAGCAAAAAGGGCGATGGTGTAATATTTTGCATTACTGCGAACAATGACAAATCACTCAAATATTAATTGAAACTGTAACTCTTATTCCAAAATATCTTTGAGAGAAAAAATGTTAGCATTTACTTAAACCTAAAATTGCATAGAGAGATCACTTTTTATATTTATCTGTAACCATAAATTATCCATTAGCTTCCTGTCCCTCTCAAACAAGTAAATCTGATGTGTACTCTGGTACTTCGGTGTCAGACAAAATAGTGGAATAGCAGCTTTCTTGAAACGCTGGTGCCCGAAGAGACACCCGACACGACTGTGAATTACTGAAGTGACAACCTGAAGTAAAACAGGCTGTGCATATCAGCTTATGCACTTGTTATTTGCTGTGAACATCAGCGTATAAACATAATTTTTGTTTTGATTTTTTTAATTATTATATCTTGTTAAAGTTGCACAGCGTATACACCACAACACGACCATGTAATTTCAACTTCAGTATTAGCTATGCATATCAGTAATGTCAACTTGCAATTCACTTAGATTTTGTAGTGTGGCTGAAAAAGGAGACGAAGACGAAATTGTAGTTTTCCAGACAATAAGAGAAAGTTTATTGTCAATTACAGAACCCACTACTGGCCTGGACAGGAGCTAGGCAATAAGTGCCTTGGGAGCACCACATTCCAGAATACCAAACATGACGTGGGGTAGCTTCCATGTTAAACATTCTATAAAGTTACATCGTTAAAAATTTCATACATAACTTTCTTACTACACATCCCCCTTTTTATATATAAAAACATAAGACATTTTAAATACATTTCAATACATAGAGTTACTGAGTGCACAAATTTCCATTTAGATAATAGAATCATATAACGTAATCTCTTAAGCGGAGTGGAGCTGTCCTAACTCTATTACTGCTCCTGAACGTCCCATATCCTTCCCCTCTTAAAGCATTGCTTTCATCAGATTGCAAAGCAGAACTAGAAGTGACATGTCTACAATCACCTTGGCCTGACAAGGTGGAACTTGGTAGAGAATACGAGGAAGTAGGACGTATCACATCACCAACACCATACCAATCGTCGTTGGCCAAACTACACTCTTTCTCCCATGTATTATTTCTGCCTTTTTTACGAATTATATCTGCTTACTCTTGAGTTAGCCTTTCAAGGGCATTTTTATTCCACCAACCTTTGTCTTGGAGTAGGACTGCCATACGTGATGCTTGTAAAGTCCCTTGGGAACTTTAATGTTTTTTTTTATGAGAACCCAATCTCCAGGGATTAACTGTTTATCCTTGACATGCATGCGTTTATCATAATCACGCTTATAAACTTCTTGTTTCCTTTTGACCATATCTCTTACTTTGCCTAAATCAACAGGAGACTGAGTGATCCTATCCAGTAACCAAGCTGGACTCAATTTGGAAATAGGTGTCCTTCCTCTAAGTAGAATGTAAGGTGAAACACCAGTGGTGCTGTGAGGTGCAGTGTTGTAATTCCAAACCTTTTGATATAGGAAACCAGCTACGTCTAAACCATTAGCAACAGCTGTTTGTATTCCTTCCTTCAGCATGCGATTCGCACGCTCAACAAGTCCGTTTGAGGATGGACTATATAAAGGCACGAGAATGTGCTTGACATCAACCTTTTTTAGGAACAGTTCTACCTCCTGTGACACAAAATGCGAACCATTATCTGTAACTACCTCTTTGGTTGTGCCTTCAATGCAAAACAAACGCTGTAAGAATAGAATAACTGAATTAGAGTCAGCGTTCTTGACAAATGTAAAATAGATCCATTTGGAGAAATAATCTATGGCAACTATGAGAAACTTTTTATCATTCCCAAATACAGAAAATGGACCAGCGAAATCTAAACCTATTTTTTGCCAAGCACCGCTAGGCCACTGTACCAGACATAGAGGTGCACTGGAGGTCTTCCAGTGTTTATCTGAACAAAGGCATTGAGCACATTGTTCTATGTGCAGTTTGACTTGGCTATCGATTCCCGGCCACCAGTAAGTCTGTTTGATTTTGTTGATGGTGGCAGTGATCCCTAAATGTCCCTCATGTGCCAAAGAATTTATAGTGTTTCTAAGATCCCTGGGGGGAACAAATTTGTCTTGTCGAAGTAAAATGTCATTAGAGAAAGATAATTCTGGAGCCACCTGAGCAAACGTTCTTTCTTCCAATGACAGAATCCTATCTAGTGGCCAACCCTTGACTAAAAACTTCTTAACGTTCTTCAAACATTCATCAGTGTCATAACTACGCAACCATTCATCCTGAGTAATCTTAACATTTTGGATGACTTCTTCAATGGAGAACACACATTCAAAATCTTGTTTAAGCTTGGTCAAATCATCAACATATTGTAAAGGAAGACGTGAAAGGCAATCAGCCTGTACATTTTTCCCACCAGGTAAGTATTTGATATCGAAATTGAATTCTTGCAATCTAGCTAGTAATCTTATTAGTCTTGAAGAGGCCTTGTTGGAGCAACTATCTCCTAGCATATAGATCAGGGGTTTATGATCTGTGTACAATTGAAATTTTGTGCCCCAAATGTACATTTTGAATTTTTCAACTGACCAAGAACACGCTAAAGCCTCTCTTTCGATTGTACTATAGTTCAGCTCAGCCGAATTGAGTGTTCGAGATGCAAAGGCTATAGTGCATTCCTGACCATTAACAATTTGGCTCAACACTGCACCGAGTCCCTAGGCACTGGCATCCACAGTAATTATGCTTTTGCTTTCCACACCATACGTGAAAGGTTTGATGGCAGGAGCGTTAATGACTAAATCTTTGATGGAAACAAAAGCATTTTGGGTATCCTCCGACCATACAAACTTAGCATTTTTTTTTTACAAATTCCTAAGAGGTTGTACCAATAACGCATAGCCTTGCACAAACCTGGCATAGTACTCGCTTAAACCAAGGAATGCTCTTAACGAGTCCTTGTCAAGAGGAACAGGATCATTCTTGATGGCGTCGAGTAAGGAGGATTTAGGTTTAATGCCAACACCTGAAATGTTATGACCTAAATAATCAACCTCTTGTGTGAGAAACTTACACTTTTTTAATTAACAGTCATGCCATGCTTTTGTAAAGTGTTTAACACTTTGTCAAGAAGAATGTAGTGCTGGTCTAAGGTGTCTGAGTGGATTCGAATATCATCCTGAAATGCCAGGATACCTAAATCATTTCCAAACATTTGATCCATCAACCTTTGAAATATGCTGGCGGCTGATGCTAACCCAAAGGGCATTCTTCTATACATATACACCAAAGGGAGTAACAAATGTAGTTAAATGTTGTGATTGTGAAGACAAGGGAATCTGGTGATATGCAGAGCGTAAATCTATGGTGGTGAAAAATTTGCTACCACCCAATTTTGCCAACATATCATGAATTCTTGGTAAGTGATGGCAATCCACCACAATGTTTCGGTTTAAAACTCGTAAATCTGCACACAAACGGATTTCACCAGAGCTTTTGCGTGCGACTACAGCAGCCGAAACCCACTCAGAAGATTCAATAGGACATATTATGCCTTGTGAACACATTTGGTCTAATAGTTTCTTTAAATCTTCTCCGACAGAGAGGGGTACTGGCCTCACTTTTTGAACTACTGGGCAAGCATTGCTTTTAAGTTTAATAGTATGCTCAAATCCTTTTACCAATCCAACTTCATTACTAAATACAGTATTGTACTTCTTAAACAGCTCATGTAACTTTGAGTCATGTGGTTCAGTATTATCAATGGACAAGATCGGTAACTCACCTAGAACCACTGGTTCGGGATGTCCAGGTCTAAGTATTATACCCAAACCAGCCTGATCCTGCCATCCTAATATGTCTCTCCGTTGAGTGCAACATACACTTTGGTGAGTATTTCCCTTCCTTTAAACTTTATAGTATCAGTGAAGTACCCACTCATGATAATATCGTACTCACCGAATGCCTTAGGATTGACGTCAGTGGGAATTAACTTAGTGTCAGACCATAATTTCTGAAAAGTCTTCTCTGCTAATATAGTAATGGGTGAGCCGGAATCTGCCATTATACTAACTTCAATCGGACCTATGAGTACCTCACAATTGGTCCCTTGTACATTTTGCATGAGTAAGTTAACGTGTTTATCTCAATAGAAAGTGAAACAATGTTCAAAGCATCACAAATCGATTCATCTTCTACATTAATTAGACTAACTTTGCTCTTGTCCTTCACAGCTTTGCAAACGGTGCAAAACTGCCCAATCTTTTTGCAATTATTGCACCGTTTACCTTGTGCGGGACAATTGGTAAAATTGCCCATATGGAATTTCGAGCCACATCTATAACAGGCTGCATTGGGCCTTCGTTCAAATGTTTTCTTAACTTTGAATCGAGTGGTAACAACGTTAATATCTGGTTCATTGTTAGTGTTAGGAGTTAAATTCATAACACGGGTACTGGTAGTAGCAGTGGAATTAGAAACAGAGCATTCTGTCAAAATGTTTGACGAAATAACAGAGCATTCATTGCTTCTTGCAATTCCCATTACTTCATCTAATGTAGGATTTTTGCATGTAAGTATACGTTCCTGTATTTTCTTGTTAAAACAATTGAATATTAACTGATCACGTAACAAAGTGTCAAGATTGGTACCAAACTCACACTTAGACGCAAGTACTCTTAAAATAGCTAAGTAGTCTTCGATAGACTCATGTTGTAATTGTTTGCGTTTAAAAAATACAGGACGTTCAACCATTACAGAAGGTTCATCCACATATTGTTTTCCCATGCATGCAAGTGCTTCGGTAAAAACATTCCAGGTTTCATCCCCTGAAGGTGCAGGAATAATAGGCAAATTGTCAAAAAGTTGTTGTCCTGCAGTACCCAAATGATTAAATAGTAAGGCTTTTTTCCTTGACGGCGAATATTTTATAGCATCAATAGCTTCCAAATAATTTTCAAATACCCTTAACCACTTGCGCCAGGGTGTGGTGGGTTTGCCAGGATCTTGTATGAAGGAGGGAGGATGTAATATTCAATTCAAGAACTATTGTTAGAATTAGACATGAATGAGTAGTTGCAAGAAAAGGAGTTAAACAAATAAAAGAAATGTAAATGTCACTGTAAATTTCTTACTAAAGTGAATAATCATCAGCAGTTAAATCAGCAGCTAAATCCATCAGCACTTCAATCGGCAGTTAAATCCAGTTGGACGAGGTGAAGGACGATGTGACTAAATATAACGTGTGCTTGTCACAGAAACAAGCAAATAAACTGCCGATGTGAAAATCAAAACGAACGTCGTACATACATTTGTATGTATTTCCAGGTATCCCAAAGTTTAAAGATGGCTGCCAAAAACGTGCAGGACGTGGTGACGTAGAGACGTGCTTTAACGTGCAATGAGCTTATTTTCTACGGTGAGTGGGGCACACCTCAACGTGGTAGATGACGTTGTCGTGCTCGCCCAGGAAGAAGACGAAGATGCACAGATGCGGGTGCTGTGGAAAGGAGTTCCAATTCAAAAGAAATCAAGCAAGGCAACCGGGTAGGTGCGCGGGAAGCAGGCGGGCGCTGTGGAATCCGGAGGCTTGTTGAAACAATAACAATGCCCTCAACGTTAACGGAGATCCGCAAAACAGCAGGAATACCAAAACTTTACTCACAGTTGCAGTGAATGTCCAATTCAGTTCGTTCCCTCGGCAATCCGTATGTAATGAAGCGCTGAATAAAAATATAGCAAAATGAAGTAAACACAGCATGCAAACGAGCTGTGAGGTAGGTGGGTCCGGGTTTTTGAATAGATCTGGAGCACGCTGCAGCCACAATCATCGCCAAAATATGTAGTGTGGGTGAAAAAGGAGGCGAAGACGAAATTGTAGTTTTCCAGACAAAAAGAGAAAGTTTATTGTCAATTACAGAACCCACGACTGGCCTGGACAGGAGCTAGGCAATAAGTGTCTTGGGAGCTCCAGATTCCAGAATACCAAACATGACGTGGGGTAGCTTACATGTTAAACATGCCTTAAAGTTACATCGTTAACAATTTCATACATAACTCACTTACCACAGATTTGTAAACTAGTATTCCAAACAAACTTGTTTTTAAAGCTGTGCTTGTCAGCGCTGTAGTTCTGCCGTGCGAGAGGGTTCATTTCAAACAAACTTAAAATGGCTACTATCGACAAAACGTGAACGGCTTTAGGCGATTACGCAGGTCTCCACGGGTGATGCACAAAGTGAGAAAACTCCTGACTACTCGCGCCCTGCACACACAGGTTAAATGGAGCATCGCTCAGTCTAACGTCACCAGTGCAGCGCATCCGTGGTATAACAATGGCAACCACCCACGTATCGGGACGTTGATTGCGGCCACGAAGGATCTCACACAAGGTGAAGGAACTGCGAGCTTGCATTGACGACAATGGTGGGAGCTGTTACACTGGTAATTAAACGATCGGTTGATTTTTATAAGATTCAAAATCACCACCACCTACTACTTTTTTTTAATTAGTTTTATATAGCGCGAAGTAGACTTGAGACATCGGGTATCAGTGCGCTTTACATGAGCACCAGTTTCGTTACAGATTGACACATTCATTTTCGTTAGGCACGGGGAGATGAAGTGATTTGCCCAGAATCAAAAGATATTGAGCGTCGTAACCAGACTCGAACCCGGTTCCCCAGCTTCGAGGTCAACGGCTCTAGCCGTAAGGCTACATACTCTCCCCATACTACCGTAGGTAGTGTCCCCCAAATGTGAAGCAATCAAGGGACTAAGGGTTGTATTAATGATATCCACAAACCTTGCAGAAAATAAGTAGTATGGACCTAGAAACTAATGAAATTATAGAGGGTGCACATATTTTAACTATCTATTGTTATATACCTATGTTTTTTACTTTAGTGTGAGAATTAATGTACAGATGATCGTCATTGTAATGATTTTTCATAATCAAACAATAAAGTATATTGTTATTATTGGTATCCGTGCACTCCTCAGGGCTTGTGTAAAACATAACATAACATTACATGTCTATTTGTAAAGCTCACTGCAAAGGGCATCTTGGCACTAAATAACAGATGTTTACTGTTACCCAACTCAATGGTGTATAAATAAGGTATGGTCTCAAGATCGCGCTAAACGTATGATTCAAACAGTACCTCATATCAGCTGAAAAACAATTAAATTGGTGTTGAGATGTCCCCTCGCTTCTTCCGAACTGATGCCAATCGATCATTCATAACATTCCCCGCGAAGGTCACCGAGAAAATCGTCAACAAACAACTGACCCGCTACCTCGAGGAGAACAACATCCTGGACCCTTCCCAGTCCGGCTTCCGCAGCAACCACAGCACCGAAACCACCCTCATCGCCGCCACCGATGACATCAGGACCCTGCTAGACAACGGAGAAACAGCAGCCCTCATCCTCCTGGACCTATCAGCCGCCTTCGACACGGTCTGCCACCACACACTACGAACACGCCTTCACGACGCCGGGATCCAAGAGAAGGCCCTGGACTGGACCACATCCTTCCTTTCCGGCAGAACACAAAGCGTCCGCCTCGCCCCCTTCCGATCCAAGGCCACCAAGATCATCTGCGGCGTACCCCAAGGCTCCTCCCTCAGCCCAATGCTGTTCAACATCTACATGGCACCCCTCGCCCACGTCGCCCGACAGCACAACCTCAACATCATCTCCTACACCACCCAGCTGATCCTCTCCCTCACCAAAGACCCTCACACCGCCAAAGCCCACCTCCACGAAGGAATGAAGGCCGTCGCCGAATGGATGAAGCTGAACTCGGACAAGACGGAGGTCCTCATCCTTGGTTCCAACCCTTCAGCCTGGGACGACTCCTGGTGGCCAACATCACTGGGAACAGCCCCGCCACCCACCGACCACGTACGCAACCTAGGGGTCATCCTCGACCCCACCCTCTCCATGACTAAGCAGGTCAACGCCGTTTCCTCATCCTGCTTCAACATCCTCCGAATGCTCCGCAGGATCTTCAAGTGGATCCCCACCGAAACAAGAAAAACAGTCACCCAGGCCCTCGTCACCAGCAGGCTGGACTACGGAAACGCCCTCTACGCAGGAACGACGGCTAAGCTCCTGAGACGGCTGCAACGCATCCAGAACGCCTCTGCACGTCTTATCCTCGACATCCCCCGACGCAGCCACATCACACCCCACCTGAGAGACCTGCACTGGCTCTCTGTCAACAAGAGGATAACCTTCAAGCTCCTCACCCACGCACACAAAGCACTCCACAACTCCGGACCAGCCTACCTCAACAGACGACTCAGCTTCTACACCCCCACCCGCCAGCTCCGCTCGACCAGCCTCGCCCTCGCCACAGTCCCCGCATCCGGAAAACGACCGCCGGCGGCAGATCCTTCTCCCACCTCGCCGCCAAGACCTGGAACACCCTCCCCACCAACCTCCGACAGACCCAAGACCTACTGGCCTTCAGAAGACTCCTCAAGACCTGGCTCTTCGATCAGTAGCAGCATCACCCCCTCTTCCCCCAGCGCCTTGAGACCCTCGCGGGTATGTAGTGCGCTTTATAAGTGACATGATTGATTGATTGATTAGCGTTGAAATGTCTGTTTTGAAGATCGTCGACAATGTGATAAAGTTGATCGCACGCATATAAATATGTCCAAAAGGGTAGTTTTATTTCCAGTACAGCTGAATACAGGAAACGTCCCCGCCACCACAACATCGAGAGACCAACTGACAAAAGAGACACCCTCACAAACATTCTAAATTCAACATTCTCAATTCTCTAGTGTGCATTCTAATAAAGCAAGCCTTAGCCAACAATATAAATAATAATGAAGATACCACACCCAGGTTTTCTCAGGTAGATATGCAACAGTCTGGTGGCTCATTGGAATAATGCGCCCACTGTAGAGGCCTGTGCTTGACCTCATGATCACAGGTTCAAATCCCGGCAGATCAACTCGGCCTTTCATCCTTGTGAGGTCAATAAAATAAGTACTGGTGGGTAAAAATACACATCTGTTATTCAGCACCAAGATACCCTTCTGGGTGAACATGTGCTTTACAAATACACCGGATACATTTTGTTTATTGTAATAGTCTCGGGAGCTGCACGTGCATATGTTACACATCAGCAGCTCCCCTTTCACCAAGTCATTTAGCTTTGGGACCCACATGCATTCTGTACTGGGCGTCTTGGTGGTTAGTACCTCTCATAACCCCTCATGTGCAAGCTCGATGGCTTATTTTCGCAGGCTTCCAAGAAGAACAATTTAAGTGCCCCCTAAGATGAGGCCTTGTTTTATGACAGCTAGTTCTTCATGAATGTTGAGCAATGCTTTGTTCTCTGCTGGGTCTTCTCCTAATTTGCAGCTGCGCCTCCACATTTGTGTCTTAGTCAGGTGTTTGACAGCCTCCAGATCTTTTGTCCTTATTTGTCTCTGTTATGAGTTGTTGTGTCAACATAGTTGTTGGCAGGTTGGCAGTGGGAGTTTTAGGTATTCTTCAGCAACAGATGGGCCTGACTTCTTCAGCTTTAGAGGGGGCCCAGAGTAATAGTCTGCAGGGTTCTGTTCTTTCTCTGGTTGGTGGACGATTTGGGAGTTATATTCTAGAAGTTGATGCCCCACCCTTTAATTCTTGGAGGCGTTCTGTCTTCCTGCTGCCCTCTTGTGGTCAGCAGACAAACTTAAAGTGGATTTCTTTGCCACAACTATTACACACCTGCCCCATGGCCGGACATTTCCTTCCATGTTGATGTAACTGTCCACATCTGTAGCATGTCTGTGGTGTTCACCCAGATGCGGGTCCATGCTTGTCTTTGTGTGGTTGTTTCCTGCTTTTCAGGGCCAGATCGCTTTCCTTAGATGTATTGTTGGACTCCATCATGGCAGTGTGCCTCTCCTTTCTTTCTTTTGCTCTCGCCATGGGCAGCATTGTATCTAGTTAGTCTGTCTCAATGAGCATCCTTCTTCAGAATGATTCAGACAGGCACCCATCTATGATTCTGGGGCGTACGACTTCTTCATTGTTGAATTTGTTGAATCAGCAGTGCTTGTTGAGTTTCTCTAGTCATTATGCAAATCCGTCCATTGTGCCTGGGTTTTGGGTTGCCTTGTTGAACATACACCTTCCATAGTCAATATTGGTTGTCAGAATTTTTTTTTTGCAAATGAGTCTTTCACTTTCTGGTATGTGACCATTTACTCTTTCGAGAGTTTCTTGAAGGCGACTTTTACCCCATCGCCTGCCAAGTTCTGTAGGTACTTGATTATTTTCATGTCCTCTGTTTCCTCTAGCTCGTCAATAAAGTCATCCAACTTTTCAATACATTCCGTCCATCAAGCACCAATGGTTTGCTTTTTTTGCTCTGTCAAGTGGCGTTGGTGTTTTCAGGAAGGAGGTGGCATTGTGCTTCATCTTCCTGTTGCATGACATGTTGCCCCTGGACTTCATGTTCCATTATCACTCCAGTGGATGTGGCTTTGGAGTTTATTTTCTTTACTTGCTCCCTATGCCCTGCTTTGGTTGTTGACTCTGGCTGGCCGGTGCACTCTTCTGTCTGGGCTGGACAGAATGGGTGCTCCTAAGATGGCCTTTTGTTTGTGTGTGCACAGGCCTTGCTTTTCTCAAAATGTCTGGTATGAACACACTTTGCTTCTTGTCTTTAGTTTTTCCGTTTGAACCCACTGTAGGGCAGTGCAAGGATTCCGTTTTTAGGTCAAAGCCTACCAGGCAGCGACGACATCTTGGGGACACTTGGAATGCTTCCGCCCGTTGCTTACCACTGGCTTTTTGGTTTGTAACTCACATTTTCTTGTTTTCTATTTGCTGGCTTTATTTGTTTTAGGCTGTCCAGCTTGAGTTTGTCCCTTCTTTGCCCAAGCCTTATTTGAAAGTATCCTTCTGAGTGTTCCCTTTCTGTAAACAAGCCTTTAACCGCTTCCATGCGCGGCCGATTTTCGCCCTGTGCGAGGCGTTTCATTAAGCGGACGGGTTCATGACGAGCTCAGCTCGTCATGCGCACACGAGCACTGCGCAGCATGACGAGCTGAGCTCGTCATGAGCATGGAAGGGGTTAAACCGTGTTCTTATCTTGTCACATTTGTTGTGCATTCAAATACAGAGGTCAACTGTCAGGCTCAGTCTTGTGAGGGAGCTTAGTGTTTACATTTCTTTAACTACAAAATGAGAGGATTTATGTGATAATCATGCTGGGTACTGTGGGTAATTCTGAAGTGTGGTGGAAAAAAATATTTTAATACCAGCAAAAAAATCAATACACTAGGGGGTATATTCACAAGAACGTGTGATAACTACCGCAAGAGTAGCGTAACGCAACTTTCAACATCGCAGCCTAGCGCGGGAAAATAACGCTGTGTCAACGTGGAATTCACAACAAGGCGGTAGCTTGCGATAGTCACCAGATAACGCGTCAAATGTCATCGGGAAAATCAACCCCACGCCAAAAATGCGAAACGCGAACGCAAAAAAACATGCGATGAGGCCAATCGCGGTACAGAAATCAGCGAACACCAGCCACAGGCCTGCAAATACCACGCGTCCGGCGGGAAAAAGCACCGTAAAAGAAAGAAAAAAAAGCCCAAAAACAATTCAAACTGCGTAGCAACATGGATGCAGCCGGACCGAGTGCAGAGGACAAGCCGAACACCACAAGCCCCACGGAGGACCAGCCAGGAACCCCGCGTTCGGGGAAGGGCAAGGACAAGAGGAAGAGGAAGATGGGGTTCAGTCCGCAGGAAGACCGGATCATCGTCACGGAGGTGACCGAACACCATCAACAACTGTTCAGCACCTCCACTGCGGCACTGGCAACCCAAACCGAAATATGGCAGGCCATCGTTACCAACGTCAATGCAGTCGGAGTGTCAAGGAGGTCACTGGAGGAGGTCAAGAGGCGCTGGCATGATCTGAAAAGGCAGACCAAACATAAGCTCGTCGCCAACAGGGAGGCAGCAACGGCGACTGGAGGTGGGAGTCCTGCGACACAGGAGGAGCTGGATGAGCTGGAGCAAATGGTGGCCACAGTCAACAGTGAGGAGACGGTGGCAGGATTGAGGGGCCTGGACACAGCACGATATGACCTGACCCAACAGCAACAGGGTGAGTAACGACTAGGGATGGGGGGGATGGGGGTAGATGGGCACAATGGCACACATGCACAATTACGTGTAGCACACAGCACACAAACAATGACAGTGGAACATGTCCCTGATTGCCTTGGCACACTGCAGCACACATAGAAACGCCAAGTAGGCCCCCATCCACAATGTGCACAGAGGGGCCCCCCCCTATCACCAATATCACAACCGACCCATGCACATGTGCTGAATCCAGCAATGCAGCGGCTCTGTGACCCACACTGACCATGCAAGTAACACTGCATGTCCAATAGCATGGCAGCAGCCCAAAAAAAATGACATGGCCCACGAACCGACATGGAGGTAGCCCAGTGCGGATCACATCCGTAAAGGAGCAGGTCACACTCCAACATGTCCACGTGCACCCACAACCCATGCCGAACAATACACACAGCAGACGAACAATGCACCAGGCCACAAAATCTGTCCGAGAGCACATATGACCCAAGTCAAAAGCAAATCAGGCCCCAAAAAGCACACAATTCAAAGGCACCCTGCCTCAAAGGGAGAAGGCTACACGAAATCAGAGCTGCAGGGGCAACTCCCCCACAATGCAGCACACACACATAGCAATCACAGAACATCAGCAATGACGGCAATGTGGTACAAAGTGCAACACCAGCACCACAGGACAGAGCTCACAACAGGTTCCGCTCGTGCGTAGTAACTGTCCACTCACATCTGGCATTGCCTCACACTGTATGATGATAATGTACGGGTACTACCACACATCCGTCATGTAGTCAAAAAACACACAGACTGCCATCAAATAGCCAGCTCCCCCAAAACAGTCACAATGTACATTGGCATGCAGTCTGAATGTAAACATCTGCAAATCATCAACATACATGTGAAACTCTGTTAACCTGCATCTCCCCTTTATATTGAAGAGGGACAAACAACACCTCCTGCAGAGCACACCACACTTCCCATCATTGATGATGAAGAGGACAACCTGCACATATGTCAAGACACCCTCCAACGGATAATGGACAGCCTCTGCACCCCACCCCCAGGAACAGGGCAGGCCAGCTGCCTCGAGGTGACCCGACCACCTGCACAGACCACACAGCAGGAAACACACACCACCACAGCGGTCTCCCAGGACCCCCCGACCAATACATGGAATTCCAACGGCGTGTGTTGGGTTGTCAGGTGGAGTTGGCTCATCAGCTGCGGGTGGGTTTCGAGCTCGTGGCAGCCAAACTCAATGCCATATGTGGGTGTCTGAGTCCCATCAGGGACCACGTATAGTCCCTATCGGACACCCTCTGTACACACCATGCTCCTCCACAGACCTTGGCTGACCTCGCTGGTGCCATGAATCGAATACAAGAACTGTCTGGTCAGACAGGCCCCAGCCATGACAGCACAGAGTTGGCACAGATGCGGAGGTCAATGGAGACCATGGAGCAGATGCAGGCTGGAAGTATGTCTGCCACGGCTGGACACCAGCGAGTAGTGGCTGGGAATTTCAATGCCCTGCAGTACTTCATCTTGCCATTGCTGCCACTGAGCCGTTCCCAGATGACTGCAGCGGGAACATCGACACACAGAGCTCCGACCCCTGATGTGTCAGTGGCACACTGTGATGCTGCCCCATCACCTAGGCAGTCTGATGTGTCAGTGGCACACAGCGATGCAGCCATCACCCCGCCACACACACCGGACACACCGGACACAGAACCCGTATCAGGGGAGTGAGAAGGGGATGGGAACTACTGTGTGAGGAAGGAGGCAGTAGCATCCATCACCGCCTTATGGCCTGTCCCTGCCTGGTTATGACCTATGCATCATGCCCTGGGAAATACCTCCTACTGACCTCCGGAACACTCTGCGACAATCACCCGGACCCCGACACGGACTGCCATTTCTTCACCGCTGGCCAATTACACAGCTATCCAGCTGCGGACTGCACTCTCCCTCTTCCTAATCACTGTGCAATACCCAAAGGACTCTGGTTGGCCCAACACTGGGCTTCCATGTGATGTGGGCTTGGATGGCCATGTACAGCTCCAGCTCCGTCAATCACCTGAATGTGAATAAAACATTCTAAATCACACAGATGTGTCATCACTATGTTCACTCATGTATGGAAGTATGGCTGGATGTAGGGACAATGATTGCACATGAAGGTACACCCTGGTAACTGACATCTATGCGCATGTCTATCCCTGAGACACATGGCCAATTGGATGACTGTGAAGGTGAGTACTAGCTGTGTCCCCATTGCACATCAACAACAATCTCACAACCCCCCAACGTAGGCACACGTCCATGTGTTGAATAGGGCTGTGTGTAGGAGTGACCAAAACGGTAGCAGGCCAGGAGTGGTGTCCTACACCACGTGTGACAACAGAACTTCACGTTGCATACCTACTTACACACATCTGTGTGGACACATTCTGTTGTGAAATATGACATTGCTCCACATGGTCAGAGGTTGGACACCATACACACATAGCTGAAGTCATGTAAGTGCACATGTCGTCCAGCACCTATCCAGAAACAATGTCTGGATCACAGAGGTGGAGCTTGCCAAAGGGACACACCCCCATTGCACATGCGTCAGTCAGTTCCTCCCTGTGTTGGGACGATGCTCATTGTGGCACACGAGTGGACAATCTAAACAACACACCTCACAGTTAGACACCAGTGGAGTGGCATAGACTTTATTGGCATGTGCGAGTCAGTACGGACGAGGCAACGGCCACAACAGGCAGGGACATGCTTAAGACACTTTCACGCAGCATGGGTACATGTCGAGGTTCAGAAAATGTTGGGGCTGAAATGGACAACATTCATCATGGATGGCAATGCTCACAGCCCTCCTTGCCTTGCTGGATGAGTCATGTGTTGTTTGGCATCTGCCCATTGCCCCGTGTGAGGGGGCACGACTCACTGCACATGGAATCTGCATGGTGCTCTGCCTCTGGAGTGCGCCGATTGTCTGCTCTGCTGACAGTGATCAGGTGTGAGGGTCCGACAGGTTCACATGTCATGCTACATTGCCATGTGTGTGCTCTCCCCCAGCAGTGTGTCTGAATTGGCAACGTTGCCAAACGACGCTGTGTTGCTCCGACCATGGACCTGCGTCACCTTGCACAGGTGTGTGTACACGTGTTGTTCCACGCACATGCATCCAGAGCCCGACCGAAGGCAGACGTATCCTCTGTTGTGTTGGGATATGTGGGCAATCCCCACGATGCAACAAGTTGTTGGGCCATGTGCTGTGGGTGGCAATCGGATGTGGCTGCAGGAACGTAGTAACTCGTCCATGAATGCCCGTGCAGCTTCATGTGCAATGTGTTCCAATAGTACGTCGTTGTCGTGTTCAAGGAACACCAGGGTGAGCCAATCCATTAGGTGGTCCGGGCAGGTGTGCTCAGCCCACGCCGTCTCACCGATCCGCAACACAGCCCAATAGGGGAGCGCCTTGATGTGGTCACTGCACACGAGAAATTGTACAATCTCCCATGCACAACTACCAATACATACGCAGTATGTCAAGGCATACCATGCACGGCTGACACAAGTCATAGTCCAATTCATCAACAGTTGTGTTGGATAGGCAGACATCCATGGGACACTCGAATGTGCATGTTCGGCAGTGGAATCAGGGCTGGACGCAGGGGATGTGGGCAATGCGGAAGCTGAGCCTGTAACTGATCCGCAGCACTGCCAGTGGCAGTGCGCCCAGTAAATGCAGCATACGTGCACAGTACTGTTCCACGTGACGGGCGTTGTGCATGTGCCGGGTATGGCCTGCCATTGCGTTGGTGCGTCTCGTGAACTGGCACTCTTCTGAACTGCGGCAGTTGTGTGGAGGATATGCCACAGCTCTGAACAATGATTCGAATGTGTGTGCAACGTTGTGGGTAATGGGTTGCTGTTTCCGTGAGTGTCAAGGGCATCCCATGCGGGGGTACCACAGGCAGGGGCTTCTGTGTGTGGGCTGTGGATAAGTCGGATGGTTCATTTGCGGAATGTGTGGTGTGGGAGTCGTCCCCATCTGCCATTGCATCTCTATCAGGGTGTTCCAGGCGCGTTCTGGACCAAGGTCAGAGGTGCAGGTGTCCTCCCGCCTTCTGCATTGGGACAATGGTGCTTTCATCCCTCATGTTTGTCTGACTACTACTTGCATTTTCGGAATGTGATGTGGCTTTGGCGCTGAGATTGGGACACGGCCTTGGGCTCATGGTGTACGGATGGAGATGCACACACACATGTTGGCATGTGGAACCAGGTGCCCGGGCGGCCTTGCGCTGCTTGTGCTCTCTCACTTCGTCTCTCTCTCCCTCACTTTCCTTTGTTGGGCGCATGGCACACCTTCTTCTCTTGGATTTGGTCTTCCAGGCTGTGTGCTACGGATTGTCCAGTGAGGAGCCGCTAGGACTCATCCTAAGGGTTGTTTCTGCTTTTGTTTTTATGGTGTTTTGTGTTGGTGATTGCATTGCTGTATGACTGATTCTCCATTTTCTGGCCATGCATGTATGTTTATTTTCCTGCTTGTACGACATCAGCCAAATGTTTGTTTTGGGATTCGTGGTGTTGGTGTGCAGTTTCTTAGTCCGGGGTTGGGGGTGGTCCCGGGGGGGTGGGTTGCGGGCCTGGGTGTGGGGTCGGTGGGTGTTGTGGCCCTCTTGGGTGTCCGTGCAGCATGTTCAGTTGCTCGTGGGCATCTGTTGTCCTTCATGTGTGGCTCTGGGCTGTGCTCCCTTTTGTGGTGCAGGCTGTGGTCGGACTTTACACCAGGTCAGGGCAGGTGTACATTTCCTGGTGCTAACGCGGCATATCGCCGGTTTTGTGTTTTTATCGCCGATGTGGCTGGTCGTTGTGAATGTTGAGGTGTGATGTTGTCGCGCCTTTTGGCACGGGAACGCCTACTCTGCATCTCATTAGCGATATTTGCGGGGGTCCTCTGTGGTGATGTTTTTTGCGGCTGCTATCGCGGGTAAACTGGTGCTGTGGGCTGTTAACACCGGCTTGTGAATGGGGAGGTAAATTTATCATGACTTTGGCTGCGATAAATGTGAATATGCCCCAAGGTGATAACATTACAGTTTGCGTGCTGTATACTTTTATCAGTAAAACTGTGTCTGTGCAAATGGAATGGTCATTTCAATTTAAGATGTGTTGTTTGTAATGGCAGTGCACTACCACACCATGCATACTCCACTTTACCCACTCCACTTTACTCTACAACCCTCCAAGCCACTGCACTCTATTCAGCACCACTCATACTATGCCACTCCACTCTGTGTCACTGCACTCTACTCTACAACATTCCACTCTTCGCCACTTTAGTCTACCCCTCTCTACTCTGCATCGTCTAGCCAATGCACTCTACCCCACTCTACTCTACTGTGCACCACTGTACTTTACACCACTCCACGCCACTCCACACTATGCCACTCCACTCTATGCCACTCTACTCTGCAACTATGCGCTGTATGCCACTGCACTCTACTCTGTACTACTCAACTCTACGCCAGTGCACTCTATGCCAACCACTCTACAACACTCTAATCTACTCTGCACCACTACACTGTACCCTGCACCACTTTAATATACTGTGCACCATGCCACTCTCAGCAACTCAACTCCACTCTGAAACAATACTCTATGCCACTCTAATCTGCAAACCTGCACTCTACGCAACTGCACCGTTTGCCGATGCACTCTACACCACTTTACTCAAAAACAATGTACTCTACGCCAAAATAATCTGCACCACTGCACCAGTATGGCACTATACTTACTATGCAATATTCTACTCCACTGCACTCTACAGCACTCTATTCTACTCTTCATCACTGTACTATATGCCACACTCTTTATGCCACTCTACTCTGCACCACTCTACTCCTCTGCACTCTACGCCACTCTACTATACATCACTGCACTCTACGACAGTCTACTCTGCGACACTACACTCTCTGCCAATTAACTCTACGCCACTCTACTCTATGCCACTGCACTTTACGCAACTGCAGTCGACTCTGCATCACTCTTTTCTTTGCCACTCCATGCCAATGCATTCTCCACCAGTACATTCTGCACCACTTTACTCTGCATCACTCCACTCCACTCAACTGCACTCTAAGCCACTCCAACCTACTCTGCACCACTGCACTCTACTCTATGTCATAGCACTCTATGCCACTGCACTCTACACCACTGTATACCACACTGCACTATTCCACTCTACGCCACTGCACTCTACACCGCTGCACTCGCCAATGCACTCTACACCGCTTTACACAAACCTAATACACTCTACGCGAGTGAACTGTACACCACTATACACTACTCTGCAACACTCTAAGCCACTAAACTCTACGTCACTATGTTCTGCTCTGCACCACTGTACTCTATACCACTCTACTCAATGCCACTGTAATCTAAGCCACTCTACTGTGCACCACGTCACTCTACTACACTCTACTCTGTAACACTGCACTCTCTGCCACTCTACTCTGTGCCACTGCACTCTATGTAGCGGTTCACTGACATAATATCATCACTACTAATATCGCCCTACAAAATTATCGTCACACAAATATTGACAACAAAAATAACAGCAACCTATATTTAATCTTAAAAAACACACAAATATCCATATCATAATATCGTCATAAAAAACATCGAACTAACTAATATTGACCACACAAATATCGAACACAAAAATATCATCAACATCTAATCAATATAGCACATAACAAAAATATCAAAACAATAAATATTGACACATAACAAAAATATCAAAACAATAAATATTGAGCATGTAAATATAGTAAAAACACATAAAGATTACCCCACAACAATAAAAATTTAACATATACAATATAAATACCAATATACAAAAATCCCACATATAGACAACATATTACCTCTATATAAACCAAATTTCTACTTTTTTGAAACACCACTATACATTTTTTAAATTACATTAGTCACCAAAAAATAAATATCACACACAAACAACACAAATAATAAATAAATATATTTCATACATCAATTAAATTATTTTCCACATAAAATAAATACTTTTATTTCATTATATTAATATTTAAAACCAAATATACCTTTAAACAAACTTAATTAGTGTTTAAAATAAATAAGGACATGACTGTCATAATAATTCAACAAACGCTATAATAACCAATAAAACTACAGAGGATAACCACCAGTAAAAATCTACCACCAAATAAATAAACACTATAAAAGACAGGAAAAATTACATACAAACTATCATTAATGCTGCAAATACTGGAGAAGGCTGAATCTATGCCAGATCGCCTACAGAACAAACCACCTTTAAATATACAGTTCAAACACCAACTTTACAAAGTTAGCTGCAATACCAAATAAAAAAAAATATTAATGTTTTATTTCTAAGCATTTTCTCTTCTATACAGAATTTCCCAACTTCAATATAATTAACTACAAAGAAAAATAAAGAATACCTACTATCGTAAGTATACTTTAAAAGCAAACTAATCCACAAATTCAAACCAACTCCACCTACTCCCTTGCCCCCTTAAACAACATACTACTTTCAAACAAAATAGCTAAACATTTTTTCCACTTCAACAGGAAAAAGCAGACAACTGAAAACAAGAAAAAAAGAACAGAATAATTTTTAAAACCCAAAAACATCAACGCACCCAGATATGTTAGTGTATTAACAAAAGTGAACTGCTAAAAACGTAAATAATATATATTAAACATTTTCTACATATATGTTTAATTACAGTACAATTAAGAAAATGACAGAAGGCGCAAAATGTATCACTTCGCAAAAAGGGAAACTTTTACTATGCTGTATGGGGTACACATATAGCCAAGATAAATCTACTGCTAATCACATGAATTGGAAATGCACAAAAAACTATTCAAATGCTTGTTATGGGAGGGCAACAACTATGGAAACAACTGTTATAAATGTTAAGGAGCATCACCACCCCCTAACGTGACTGGAAATGAAGTCAGAGACGTATTAGAGAATATTAAGGAAGCAAGTACTAGCTCCCATTGAAATCCCTAAAGACATTTTGACCCATGCCCCACATCATGTAACTGGTCAGTTAGTTGCCATTAGAACATTGAAACAATTAATTACCAGAACCAAAAAGGCCACAACTCGTACCCCACCTGCCCCAAAAACTTTCAGTGAGTTAGAAATACAACCCGAACTGGCAATAAATCAGAAAAATAACAATTCCTTCTTTATGACAACAAATGTCATGTAAAAAGAATTATTGTCTTTGCAACACCCACAAACTAATTGAAACTAATTTTACCAACTGTATATCATCCATGGGGAATACCACAACAGTAACATCCCTTTCATCTATGCCATCTTACCTAACAAACAAACAACACCCTATATAGGACTCCTTACCCAAATAAAAAATAAAACTAACAATTATTACCCCCAAAAAATGACCATTGAGTTTGAACAATCAATGATGCAAGCTATCCTTAAAATTTCCTCCCACACAGCCATACAAGGGTGCTATTACCATTTCAACCAAAGCATACGGAGACACCTAAGTGTTGGATATGCAATGAATAGCCACTTTGCATATGACATTAAAACATTAATAGCACTAGCCTACTTACCCATAACTGAAGTAACAAATCACTATAACCTTTTAATTGAAAGCCCCTACTATCAAGCCAACGAAAATAATCTAACTCCCCTACTTAACTATTTTGAGGACACCTGGGTAGGAATATTATACAGATCTGGACACAGACACCAACCAAAATTCGACATTCCATGGTGGAATGTGTACAACCGTACCCTAGCCCAACAAGCAAAAACCAACAACGCAGTGGAAGGATAGCATAATGCCTTCCAATCCACAATGGGAAGACTTCAACCCACCCTACATAAACTACTAGAAGCTATAGAAAAAGAACAAAGCTACCAAGAACTTGGGGCCTGATTACGAGTACCAGCGGTCTGTGGCTTTCTGCCCGACATGGTAGGTTTATAGTCCGACCGCTGTATTAGGATGACAGCTGTCGGAGTAAACCTGCGGGGGATTCTGACGTGGTTCTGACGGACTCAAGGAGCCCATCAGTTCGTCGGACAGACCCCATATTCCTTAAATGAAGGTGGCTCTGCTGTCGGGAAGCGACATTGGGGGTCCCTAGCAGGGCCCCTTATCTGCTGGCCCTCCACAATGGGCCCTGCGGGGCTAACATCCCTCCACCATGAGGAAGGCACCCTACTCTAATCTACGCCCTTCCACTTTCCGACACTCTGCTCCCTCCACGACACTCCACAACACTATGCCACTCCATGACATTCCACTTCACTCTCCTCTACACCACTCCACGACTCTCTATGCCACCCCATAACACCCCACTCTACTCTACGACACTTTATGACACTCCTCTCCATGCCGATCTTCTTTACACCATTAACATTTAGCCATGCTGAATAGCTGGCAAGCTGGTGTACAACATGGCTAAAACATATTGGCAAAGCCAAAAGCTCTTGCAGAAGCGAGACCTATCGCCTTTGCCAATCCTTGTTTATTCTTTCAGTTGCTGCCATTTGCCCGCATCTCTCGCTCAGGTTTTCCACTGCCATTCTACTCATTTGCTGCAGACATGGCCAGTTCGGGGCTTCTGTAGCTCTCTGTACTGGTTTGGGCAGCCGCACACATGCTTCTGGGGCGCTCCTTGCATCTTTCAGATGGGTGCGATGGGCACACGGGCTACTGGGGCACATACCGCCCTCTGCTCTGTGTAGACAGGCGTGGCTGCTCTATAGGGCTAGCAGGTCTTGCATGCTTTCTTTCGGGCTCTGGGCAGCCGGATGGGTTCCTTTCTTACATCGCCACTGCAGGTATCTGTCCCAACATTGCAGATGAGGCAGTTGGCCCTTGTTTCCTTGCAGACAGCCTCATGATCCCACCTTCATGTCAACAGTTGTTGTATACCCTGCTAGCCGCAGTGAAGCAAGGAGACCAGGCAGGCCCAGCCAGGTAAGGTATTTTGTTTGTGCCTCTCTACTCCAGCAGCTTCCTTCTAATACTATGTTCCTTGTACGTGTGTGTTCTGTCCACTTCGCGTTCCTCACCTGAGTTCACTTCCTGTCCCTTGGCCATGGGCTAGTGTCATCAGGGTCTTAGACCCCAAAGCCACAGCTTATTCTGCTTGTGTCTAAAATGTGAATGTGACCGTTTGTAATGTAACTGGCGTTCATTACCTCCTCGTCCCTCTGACCGTCCCATTCCTTACACATAAACAGTTCACTTGCTCCACAGAACCTATCACCCAGCTCAGGTCAAAATACTTCCCCCAGTATGGTGCCGCCTACCCAGCATGCATAAAGGGGGCAGCACGTCACTAAGACAGCCTGAGAATACCAAAGACACTCATAAGAAAGAAAACAATCACCAGAAACAAAACCCTGGGAGGGAGGGATGGGCTCAGGAATGGAATGGGAAGACATGGACTCGGAGTATTGAAGATTACCGATAAGTAAACGGGCAATGTAAAGCACTCCAATGCCCTTGGGGCAGGGGTTCCCACTTTATAGGGGAAAAAAAAACAGAAGCATGTTAGAGAGAGGAATTCAGGGGTGGGCAGAAACACACAGGTGAAACACTAACGTCGAGTGTGAGAGGTTGCAAAAAAGCACACTGTGCATGGGTGCATCATGGATTGGGAAGGTATAGAAGTGTACAGAGAGAGACTGCAGGAAAAAAACATGCACTCATAGAATGCTTCAGGAAAAAGAAAAAAAGATTTCTAGAAAAGCAAGAACTCGTGGAAGAAATGAAGAAGCCTATCAGAGGCACTGTAAAGAGTCTATGCTGCACGGGAGGTACACAGATATGCTGCAACAAACAGAGCCAATGATAGAAAGAAAGCAACTGTGAGTGACAAAACAAAATGCCAATTGTAAGCAATGGGGGGAATGCATTCCTAGGTAAACTTTCTGTATGTCCCCAACATGTCTTCAGCTGTGCTGTCTGGTCGTCTCAGACCTAAAAAGGAAGGAGAGCAGATGATGAAGGGAGGTGAGCCTGAAAAGCGGAGGTAGGTAAGAAAATGAGGGAGAACTGCAGGGAGAAGAGGGAGGAATTAAAAAATGAGGGTCAAATGCATCAGAGACAAGAAGGAAAATGACATGACAGAAGTAAGCAGGGGTAGGGAGGAAAGAGGGAAGGGAAGAAGTGAATGTAGGAAGAAGTTCATGGAGCTGGATGAGATATGGCAAAGAATTCTTCCTGGGGCCAGATTTGCATAGTATTTGCATAATACCTGCAATATTCGTGAATCAAGCGAATACTATTTTTGCATGAGTGAAAAGTTTATTTCATCTGGTTCCTGGGTTCCAAAAGTAAGTGCTATTGGCGGATAAATGACTATCTCCCCAGACATTATTTCTTCCAACTGTTACGTTTTGCTAAATTCAGATGTGCTTAGAATCTGGCTGAGAAGCAGCATGATTCATTATCAGCCTCAAATTTACTGGAGCAACAAGGAGAAAGATGCTGCCCCGTGACGTTTCATTTAATATGTATATTGATTATTTGTCCTTCTTGAATGTCGGCATGTTGGGGTGAGCAGATACCTACAGTCTATAAACACTTAAATCTGAGCAGTTTGTGTTAAACAGTGGTAGGATGAGCTATATATAAATGTAATCAGTTTAAGGTGTGATACCTCATCAACTGCATTGTCCTAACATCAAAGTGCAAAGTAATCCGCAGTAGCCTGATAACGTTCACATGAAGCCAGGGGCCTCTGACACTATTCTTAGTAAACACTCAAAGGAAATTGATCATGTTCTTTCATGAGTATATCCACTGCTATTGGATCCACTGGTATTGGATCCACTGGTATTGGATCCACTGGTATTGGTTGTAATGATCCGGATGAACCTCTTTGCACCCATGAGTTGTGAACTGTCTCAATTTCCTTGAGGTTTTAGGAGATTACGGCACATATGAGTGTGGTCTGAGCGGGAGGTTCTTTCTGTTGGTGAAAATGTTGGCAGCAAACGCGATTTAGAATTTGTAAAATCTTTAAGTTGAAGTCCAGGATCAGTTTTGACACTGAGAGACAAGCAAGAGTGGATTTGCTGAAAAAGTATTCTGTCTGGATGCTGGATCGAATGATAAGTCCATTTGTTCTTCAAGTAATTTGACACTGGCAGCTGTTATCACATGTTTGTAATTCTCCCTTAAAGGTTTAAGTTTTGTGAGAAGAATAAAAGGATTGGTGGCAGGTCAGTTGGTTTCTGTGTTGCAGATCTCTCTTCTTCTGATATTAACAGCTTTAGAAATTGTGGCTAACTGGGTTCAAGGGCTGTAAGGACATTGAATGCCAAGGTTAAGATCTTTTTGTATGCAGATAGCATGAAATCCATATCATCTGTGTAAAAGCAGTGAGACAATTTCGGAACAATCTATGCAGGAGCAGTCAGGTTATGCAGTGAGTTTTTCCAGATTTTAGGAGGTCGAGTTTTAAAAGGAGAGGATGGTTATGAACCATGTATTAGCAATGGACAGGATAGGGCTCTTGTAAGGCACGAGGGGCGTTCTGTTGGTTTTAGGATTCTCACCTACAATCGCTATGATGCCTTTGAGGAGATGGAGTGACTAGCCACTGATCAGACAGGCTCTCCCTAGGTCCTCTCTCCAGTACAAAAGGGCAGGGACAAACTGAAAGGTGGAAAGGCTTATTGCCAGGGGGAGGGGAGGTGCAATAGGACTACTATGGCCCTAGGTCTTAGTAACTAGGGGCATACTGACAAGAGGGATGGAAAATCGTCAGGGATTTGTAGCCCCATGGATCATGGCAAGGGTAGCTCCACAGAGGATCCCGACCACGTAGTGGGGAACATGAGGGACACCATGGACCTGCCCGCTCCCCAGGTTCAGTCTGGTCTCCTGGTTCGTATTGGCAGTCATCTCAACTTCAATAACCCTGAGGAATCAGGGACGAAGTCCTTACCTATAGTAGCAAAAATGTTGTCCTGGAATATAGCAGGATTAGCCTCTAAGCTTAATATCCCGGAGTGGGACGAATTTATAGACCTACACTCTTCTGTCTCTACCAGGAAACCTGGTCTGTAAGGCCATTATTTCAATCAGGTTACGCCAACTTTGGCAAAGAGGCTATCTCAGATGGAAGGGGCAGGTCTTCGGGAGGGCTGTCGGCATGGGTTAATACCAGCCTAACTAATAGAGCCAGAGAAGGACCAGTACCTTCCCTGGATATTCTTTGTATTGCTGTGACTACCTTATTCAAAACGATCTATTTTTATAATGTATATTTGAGACCAGGCGGAGTCTCACATGAGTCATCTATAATTGAATTGTTAACAGCCCATAGGACAGCAGTCGAGGAGAGTGTTTTGAAGGTTGTGGGTGGTGACTTGAGCTGCCAATTTCAGCCCTTAGATGATAATGTCGTAATTCTGACCTCTGAAGAGGACAACATCTGGGGAAACCCTCTATTAGCTATGGCACCAATTAAGAAAGGGTCATCTTTGGCATTACAAATTAATGCTTTTACCTTGAACATGGGTCTGCATGCTGTGAGTGGGAGATCAAGGTCCAAGGATCACACACTTTTAACCGTGCACTAGGGATGAGTCTCATTGACTATATTCTGGTCCATGTAAAGGGCTTGGTCACTGGTGATTGATTTTCTGGTTTTGCAGTGATATGATAGTGATCACAACACTTTCGATCTTGAGGCCAACTTACCTGCACTTAGTAAGATCACTTGTGTTGAAGCCCCACTTGATTATAGGCTGCATGTGACAAGTTGCATGCTCATAGTAAAATAGGGAGCGGTTGGGGGAGATCTATTCTTTGGTAGCTGATGGCTAAATGGATCTTCTAAATGCAGAGAAGGTTTGGTTAAGGAGACAGAGAGAAATACGATTTGTACAATCCATAACAATCTGTCTATTAAGCTAAAGGACATCTTTTTTGTTACGTTCAAAAAGTATCATGGGAAGTGGCCACCACAGTCTTGGTATAATGGAGCGTGCAAGAACGTCAGGTCTGCCCTATTCTTTGCAATCTGGGAACAAGACATGGTTGGAATTAAAGCCCAAAGAGCACTGTATAAGCAGGTCATCAGAGTAGCTAAAAGGGAATGGGAAGAGCAATGGTGTGAGAATATGCCGGCCGCCACCAGAAAAGGGGACCTCGGAACCTTCTGGAACTTGGTTTTGATGGGATGTAGTGGGGGGTGTTTGTCCAGCAATGCCCAGCGTGTTGGCAGTAGACTAGTTTACACACTTTTCCTCCCTCTACTCTCCGAAAGTAGATGTAAATCCTTCCCAGCAAAGGATAATGGGAATTCAACCTATGGAAGAGGGAGGAGGATCATTACATGTAATGACATCTAACCCTATATCCCTGGAGGATGTAAGAGTGGCAATTGCTAGGATGGACCAAATAAAGCACCCTGGCTAGATAAAATACCAGGGGACCTGTACCAGAGCGAAATTGATGTTTGAGGTCCATATCTCCTACTAATATTTCACAACATCCTGGGCTGAGTGCCAATCCCTGCTACTTGGGGAGGGGTTGAGATAATCCCCATTCATGAAAGGGGATCGCAGGCTGACCCCCGTAATTACAGGCCCATCAGCCTAATTGACTGCTCTAAAAAACATTTTTAGCAGTATACTCCTTGATCGGTTTCAACTATAGATGGTAGAAAAAGAAATTCTGGCACCCCTCCAGACAGGATTCAGAGAGGGTATAAGTACAGTGGACCAGGTCTTCTGGATCCAATTCATTTTCTGGAAGACAGTTGTCGACCTACCTTCGGTGTTTGACCTTGTACCCAGAACGGATCTATGGCAGGTTTTGGCTGATTTGGGTGTTCTTGCTCACCTGTTGACTTTATTAATCAGAATATATAGCAATCATTTTGGTCAAGTCCACTGTGGGTCCTCAGGTGAATTGACGGACCCCTTTCAGCTGCATCGGTGGATAAGGCAGGGCTGTGTCTTTGGCTCCACTCTCTTTTCCCTTTATGTAAAAAAATGGATTTCCTTCCTGAATAACTATGAAGGTGACGTGCCCAGGTTGGCTAATATTAAGACTTCAGTATTTATGTTCGCGGACGACACCCTTCTCAAATCAAAAACACAGATGGGGTTACAAAAACTTCTCTGTAGTTTTGAGAGATTCTGCGTCCAGAGGGGTCTTGAGATAAACATAGATAAAATTAAATGTATGATTTTAAATTCCAGTCCTTACACTTGAGCTAATCCCAAGCTAAGTGGTGTCCCCTTAGACCTGGCTAGTGTGTTTTTTTTTTGTTCAAGTAAATTTTATTGAGATTTTCAAAAACTGAACAGAGGTAAAAACAGCGAAAGAAAATACAGCAGTAAGTAATAAAAAAACCACAAAACGAACACAAAATACAAGGAAGAACGGAAGGTTTCGTTATACAGACATGCTATGAGGGTGAGACTTAAAGTACACGGTGGAGATCATGCTAGCATTTGATAGGTGTTCGAAAAAGATGACGTCATGGCATTGTGTCGATCACTGTAGCAAACAGGTCAAATCCATAAATACATTCTATGTGATGTCTAGGTTCACAAACATAACATACTCCATTCCTATCACATTATTGTTTCTATCTTAAAACCTTAGTATGAGGCACTTTAATATGGACAGTATAGCATGTCCAGTCTGACATAAACTCCAAGTGGTGGAACGAAGAAGGAAATCATTTGTACCAGTGTGTGCCTTAAGGGAAAGTTGACAGCATTGACCAAGTATCATCTGTATATTATCATCTGGTGAGACTAGTATAGTTTTACCGGGTTAGTGCTTTTGACTAACTGGGGCTGACCCTCACCAAGGATTTTGACCGGAGATGTCATATTAAACAGAGAAGACTTAAATTAATGCAGTGGGGTGTTAATAAGAGCACAAATTAATTCATATTTCCATCCAATCTCCCCAGCTATCCAACTCTATAAAATGCAGGCACTAGGAGCTGCCGGGTATGGGGCTGAGCTCTGGGGGCTAAGATATGTCAAAGATACCAAGGGTGTGTGGATCTGTGGACAGACAGTTAGTGCATCACTGTTAAAGAGGAGGTGCTGGCAATACAAAATAGATGAACTGCTGGCATTCTCCTCATATGGCACCCTGACCGACTTTTTCCTTATGATCAAGGTAGACTACAGTTTGGAACAGTTTTTAGATGAAATAGAGCCTCCTTTGGCTCAAAAGTTGTGTATGCAGTTTCGATACAGCACCCTACAATAAGCCTCTTTTACAGGCAAATGGGCAAGTAACCCGAGCCCTACAGGATATTCCTGACCTAGCTGTGGGGTAGATAGGGAGTCGGAAGTGAATGTTCTGTTTTTCCTCCCGGCTTATGTTAAAAGCAGGAAAAAGTGGGTGTCAGGGATTATCAATTTGCTTTTCGAATTTTAAAAACTGAGGTTAGGCAAAGTCTGGTTTTCTTTGTATCCTGCTTTTTATGCACAATATGGAGGATTAGGCAAAAGATGGGTCTCTAAATGTTTGCTTATTTTACCTAATGTATTTATTATCTAAAATCAGTTTTATCCTTTCATATGTACTCTGTATTTATTTGCTATTTAATATTTTATGGGGTTTAAATAATGTCATGTTATTTTATTTGTTCCATGTTTATGGCATACAGCCTAAATAAAGTTAATAAAGTAAAGGATGGTTATGGTTCAAATCTTTTTATTGCAAAGAATGCCATCATCAACATTACAAGCATCTTGTATGCACACCAAAGTTTACTGTTACGGAATCTATCAATATAGACTTGAATATAATGAGAACAATAACTTTACCAACTCCCTCCTCCCCCACCCTCCATACTTAGTTCACAAATGCCATCTTTATTACAAAAAAATTCACAGTGTAAGTCATGGCCGCTCAGGTGGATCAGTTCGATTCTGTCAAACGAAGTAGTTGCAGATACTTCGGGCACGTCAGTTCCCTGTAGTCTTGTGCAAGGAGAACTAAGTAAGGCCGCCACAGTTTTTAGAAGCACGCGCCTTGTTTTGTAAGTGACAAAGAAATTCTCTCCATACCCAGAATGTTCCACATTCGATTTAGCCAACCCATGTGTGTAGGTATCTGAGCGGACACCCAATGTATTAAAATGTTCTGTATCGCGGCCCGAGGGCAATGCCAATCTTCCTGCCCCACCTGGATTTCAGAGGATATGTGAGGGGATTTGGGACGCTCATATATGAGGGGAATCTAGGTGATTGAGTTACGAGGTGAGTGTCAATTTCATCAATGAATTGAGACCAGTATAACTGAAGTCGGACACTCCCATAGTATGTGCACTAGAGTGCCTTGTGCGCCACAATCCCTCCAACACCTATCACTATGCTCTGGATTCATTTTATGTAATCGTACTGGTGTAAGGTACCACTAGGAAACGATTTTAACAAAAGTTTTTGTAAGGGGAGTGTTGCTGGCAGTGTGTCTTGCCCTGTAGTATATCTCTCTCCATTCCTTTTTGCTTAACTGCCTACATATTTCAGACTCCCATCTGTCCTGGCTAGCTCTATGTGCATGTTGATGCCGTTGGTTTAAAAATGTGTATATCTCTGAGATAAGCGGCCTCCCTGAGCAGTGAGTGACTAGCCATTGCTCGTATAGTGTGAGATATCTTTGAGCAGAAGATTTATTGTGTCGATGTAGAAGCCAGTGGAGGATTTGTAGATAGTGTAGTCTATCTGTTTCAGGGAGGTCGAAGTCCTTACGTATCTGATGGATAGGAAGCACCCCGTTTTCATCAAGCATGTGTCCCATACAGCGACAGTCTGAGCGCCTCCATGATGTAAATACTCCGGTGTCAATCAGGATTATCAAACAATGGCGTCATGGGTGAGGGAAAGGAGGTAAAACCACATTTGATATTTGTTTGATCCCAGGCTTCCATAGTCACTTGTGTGATGGGAGAGAGATATAGATTATTGGGTCTATGGACTTTCTTAAGGAAGGTGATCTTCCATAGAGAGGTGCCGACTATTGCTCTGTCTTGGAAGAGCCAGCGTTTCTCGGATTCCGGTTGATGCCACTCAAACAGGTATCGCAGTTGTGCTGCCCTAAAATACATAAGGAGACCGGGTATACTGAGTCCTCCCTCTCGAGGGGGAAGATAACTCAGCTCCGTCCGTATACGGGGTCTCTTTCCCCTCTGGATAAATTGGAGTATTTTGTTTTGTAGTTTATTAAGCATTCCTTTCGGTGGGGCGAGGGGTAGTGTCTGAAATAGATATAGAATTTTTGGCAATATAGTCATTTAGCCTAGCCAAGAAATCTGGTGATGTCTCCAGCTGGCTATCTCACCTCTAACGTGTCGGTGTAAAGATTGGTAGTTTATCTGTGAAGTCTGTTGGAGTGTGGGTGCTAATCGGATCCCCAGGTACGAAAGTGCGGTATGATTCCATTTAAAGGGGTGTCGTGTTTGTAGGTGGGTCATCGTTGTGGTGGGAATCGAAAGGCCTAGTGCTTGTCATTTTTCCATGTTGATACTAAAACCCGACGCTTGGCCGAAGGTTTCAAGTTCTGCCTGCTGGCAGGGCTGAAGATGGTTTGTCTAGAGCCATCAAAACATCGTCCGCATAGAGGTTTATCATATGTTGTTCCCCTCCAAAAGTAGCTCCTGTGATCCGAGGGTTGTCCCTCACCCATTGAGCTAAAAGTTCCATATACATAGCAAATAAGAGAGGGGACAATGGACAGCCCTGTCCCGTACCCCTGCCTATCTGGAAGGGGTCAGAGAGATAGCAATTGACTCATACCCCACGATGGGGAGGTGGTAACAATTCAGGACTCTTGTCCTAAACTTCTTGCTCACTCCAAAATGTATTAGTTTTTGTTCTACGAAGGGCCAATGCACTCTATCGATAGCCTTCTCTGCGTATATTGCAAACAGCATAAGCTCATTTGGGGTCTGCGACGCCTTCTCTATTATGTGAAGGATGCATTTAGTGTTGTCCCCCATTTGCCTGAGTGGGATAAACCCTGCTTGGTCTGGCTCTATGATTAAGGTCATAAGTGGGCCCAATCCACCGGCCTAATTGCCTGTGTATAGTTTAAGATCTACATTTAGCAGTAAGATTGATCTATAGGAGCTGTACTGTTGGGTATCTTTTCCTGGTTTAGGTATAATCACAACTGATGCAGTGAGCATTGACGGGGTAATCGTGCCGGGCTGCGTGAAGAAGTTGAAAAAGTCTTGTAAGGATGGGGGCCAAAATGTGACGGAATGTTTTGTGGACGATGGAAGGGAACCCGTCCGGGCCCGGAGAGTTGGAGGTATTTATGCGATATAATCTCTACGATGCATATGTCGTTGTCCTGAGCGTTTAAGGAAGCTAATGCCATCGCTTGGCGTCTCGCGTGCAATTTATTGGCCAGAAGTTGACCTCATTTATCTCCCCCTACATAGTATGAATGACGGAGATGGAGTGCTGCATATTCAGCTCGGTCTAAGTCCAGGCCGGCTAATTGAGAGTGCAGTGTGGTAAGTTGAAGCCAGATTCTCGGAGCCCCAGTGTATTGATGTATGCGTTCTAGCCCTTAACATCAGTGGTGAGACTTTCTCTCTTTTCTTTACAGAGTTTATTATCGCGGACAAATTGGCGAAAAATTCTCCCCTTATTACTGTCTTAAATGCCTCCCAAAGCGTCACTACCGTGATTTCGGGTGTATCGTTGCATGTGAGATATGTAGAGATGGCCGTTTTGATCTGGGTGATTACTTTGGGACGGTGTAGCATTGTTTCACAGAGGCGCCATTTCCAGCATGATGGCTCAACCGGGGTCGGGATAGGGAGAACATAACCGCTGAGTGATTGGACAGGGCCACTGGGAGGAATTCTATTTCTGAGATCAGGTTTTGTACCACCTTTGTACCCAGAAAGTAATCCAGCCTGGCATAAGTCTTGTGTGCATGAGAGAAGAAAGTGTATTCTCGTTTCTCAGGGTGGAATTCTCTCCATAAATTGTGCAACCTTAAGTCCCTGATCCATTTCAGACTGCTTCTTGATAGTGCACCTGTCTGACTGTGCCACTGTGTCGACCTATCTAGATTGGTATTAAATACCAGGTTGAGATCCCCGCCCAGCGAGGTTTCCTTATCTAAAGAATATAGAGCCTTGGTTAGGGCCGTGTGTAGGAAATGTTCCTGATCCTTATTTGGTGCATAGATCGATCCCACCACAAAAGTTATATCTCCTAGTATAAACTGATATGTTAATAATCTGCCTCTCAGCTACGCTCCTTTACATCCTACTGACCCTTTAAAGGATCGTGCTACCAGTATAGCCACTCCCGCCTTCTTAGAGGATGCAGAGGAGAAAAACTGGTGAGGGAATGCCTGAGAGCGTAGATGGTGACAGTCTTTCGATAGGAGATGTGTTTCCTGGAGTAGGCATATATCTGCGTCAGAATCCCTTAAATATGATAGAATGGCTTTACATTTTACAAGGTTATTAAGGTCTTTTACGTTAAGTGTTAGTATTTTAAGGGTAGGGACAGACATTGGCAATTGAGGTAGAAAGGACAGCTGTCGTGTGGGTCTGCTCATGGCGCCTGTATGCTCTAGCTTCTGGTTTCTGACTTCCTGCTGTGTCGTGCGGATGGAAGGGTGCTCCCTGTGCTCCCTGAGTATTAACCCCAACTTAAATCCCAAAATAAAAACAGACAGAAAAAAAACAGTACTTTCCAAACATAGGACCCTGGATTAGGCCATAGTCTCTCAGGTCCGAAAGTCAAAAAGAAGGGGTCCAAAAAGTGACCAATGTTCCCAATTCCCCCGCCTCACCCCGCCCAGCTTGTATGCAGTTTAGGTACTCATCGCTGCCTGAAGCTCTGGCCAGGACCTCCAGGATGGATCTCAATGCTGCTTGCTGTCCCTCCGCTATCTCCATTGGATCCGGGTGTGCCGCTCCTCTCTCTGTGTTACGGTTTTTCCCTTGGTTTCTAAGGGATCTTGTGCGGGAGGGGGAGGACGATAGTGGCTGACCCTCGATCTCAGGTTTAATGCCGAGTACCTGACAGACCTCGGTCATGGAGCGAAGTTGATAGGGTCTGACTTCTAGTCTGAAGTTGATGCGAAAGGGGTCACCCCAGGAGTAGGCCACTCCTGTGTTCCACAGATGCTGTGTGATGGGCCTGAACTCCCGTTGTGGCTGTAGTGTGATCGCAGCTAGATCCTGGAATAACATAGGGGTCTGGTCTTGAAAGTGAAGTGGGTGTTTCTTCCTAGCTTTATGCAGTATGTCTTCTTTCACCTAAAAATCATGTACGAAGACCAGGATGTCCACTGGGTGGGCGCCTTCCAGGCGTTCTCTCCCGACCCTATGGACGCCATAAATTTTGATGACAGTCTCTGGCGGGGCCCCTAGAATGTAATGGAAGAGGTCTCCCATGTAGGCGAATAGTCTTCCCCTTCCGCCCTGGTTGCCACCCCTCATATACGAATATTGCTTAGTCTAGATCTGCTTTCTAGGTCCTACATGTGTGCCTGGAGATCCAAATGTTGGTCGCGAAGTCAGAGGACCTCTTGCTGCAAGGCATCCATCTCTTCTTCCCGGTTATCCCCTCGCTCCTCTAAAGTGGCAACACGGTCTCCTAGTGAATCCAAGTCTCTTTGGATTTCTGTAATGTCATGTGATAGGTCTAAATTGACCTATTGTAGATCATTTCCAAGGGACCCAAATAGCGATTCTAAGAAGGCTCGGGTCACCAGTTCATCTCCTGTGACCTCTTCACGTATCCGGGGCATTTCAGATGGCAAAGCTCGATCAGGTGCGGCAGCTCCAACGGGCCCAGACAGCATTTCTTTGATAGTACAGTCTTTCTTGGCGTGAGCCGATGCCATTTCCCACGTCAGCCGGTCTGCTCTTGGTGCGGGTTTGCGATGACTGTCAGGTCTCACTGAGCACTACTTCCAGCTATTCCTCTGTTTGCACTGACAGAAAGAGCCAGGGGAAGTTCCTCTGTGGGCTGCTAACCCGATCCACACTCCTGTATTGAATTAGCTAGTCAGGTGACAGCTATTTGTGTCTCTTCAGGGAGGTGACAGCTATTTGTGTCTCTTCAGTCTAGTGAAAGGGCTGGATAAGGGGGGTGAAGCAAGAATCCCTGATCTCCATGCCCTGTCACGCAGTAGGGTGGACAGGGATAGCCACCATCCCAGCTGACCCCTAGCCTCACTGCTTGACTTAGCTGGGTGTTTTGTCTTGTTGCTGTGCCCCTTCTCTCACTCTATCAGGGAGTGTGGCAGCCGTGGTGTTTCCTCAGTCCCTTCCTGAGCTTCAACACAAGAGGGACTCTTCCTCCTATTTCCAGCCTCACCTAGTGATGGGTGGGCCTGCCTGTCAATGCCCCTGCGCGTGCTCACCTCAACAGGGGTGCTGACTATGGAGGCTCCTCTTCTCGGCGCCGCGCCTTCTCTGGACTCGTATCTCCGTCTTGCAGGCCCACCTCCCCGTAGCAGGTTCCCAGCTCCAATTCGCCGTGTGTGCTCAGCAGCCATGTGGGGAGTGGCGAGCTCTGGTGCCGAGAGTCTGCCAAGCCTCGGTGAGTTTCATGCACCGGCTGCTGGCATTAAACTGTAACAAATGCTGGCTCATTCGTGGCCCACTTCCAGAAGTGCTGCTCTGTCGTTGGGAGCATCAGTACGTCACGCACACGACCCAGCCTACGGAGTCTGGGCTAGGCGTTGACTCTGTGCCCCTCTGGAGGTTGTTTTGGATGTCGCTGCCATTCTACGTGGTGCACCGGGGCCGCATAAGTCGGATGTGAATCCCGTATGGCTGGCAGGGTGCCAGAAAGCGGCCGGTCCGGTGGCGGGGATGAGGAGAAGGAACCAAGGCATCCTACCCATACACCATCTTGGCCACGCCCTCTAAAGGATGGTTATGAGTTTGTTTGTTGTAAAGGGACTGTAAAACAGTCAGACCAGCCCCTCTTACTGGTAAGATGGTATTTAATCGATGTATGGTCAACAGCGGTGTGGTCTAGTATATGGCCTTTATTATGTGTCACTACGAATGAGTCATGATGGAGGTTCTGGACTTGCAGGAGAGACTTGAGGTACCTTTATTATTTTACAGGTGCCTTTTTAAAAATCATTATTAAAATCCCTGGGGCAGCTGTTGTTCAGAAATTACATTTGATTCTCAGAAAAGTAGTTTGTAACCTGTGCAACAAATCTAGCTTTTCACTTTAGTGGGTGGTCAGTGATGCACTTGTAGTGAGTGTAAGAGAGAATACAGTGGTAATCTTGAAGCATCTGAAGGAGGAACAACTTGTGAGTGCTTAATTGAGTCTTTAATATTAAAAGTGATTCCTACACAATGCTTGAGTTATCTTTCCTCCCTGGTTAAGGAGTAGGCTGGCATTACTGAGGAGGCTACTAATGGACTGGACATAGGCATTGAGCCAGGACTCAGGAATGGAATAGGAGTCCAATTTGTTCATAGTAAAAGCTATAAAGTTGTCAATGGTTAATCTGAAGTTGTGGCACTTGCATTTGAGGACTATGGGAGAAGGGGAGATTTTTGGGTTTGAGAAAAAAGAGACAGACATGATGGGAATGGGGTTATTTGGATTGGCTCTTATATTGGCAGCATTGCTTTTGTATTGGGAGAGTGTTGATGATTGGAATATGGGTTTCGGAGGGAGGAGGCCTATCTTCGCTGAGGAGAGGGTCGTTTGTTAAAGGCATGGTGAGGTCAGAAAAGGAGCATATAGCATAGGTAACCTCACAAAAGGACAAGGCAGGAGCAGTATAGTAGCATGTAGCATAGTGTCTTCAAATTGAATGCAACTGATTTGTCGGTATCCGGTGATACCGGTGCGGGCTAGTAGCCTCAGATTATAGGAGGCAAAATATCAAAACCACTGCTCATCGTACACACAGTTGTGAAATCATTGACACTAGGTAGATCAATTAGTGTGTATATGAAGGACAGATATTATCTTTCAACTTGGAGAACTGGTTGTAAGACTAGAGTTATACTAAACTGATGGGGAATCTTGAACAGTTACTTGGTATCAGGATATAATTTGGGGAGAGGATGTAGCCTTACGGCTAGAGCGGTCGACCTCGAAGGTGGGGAACCGGGTTCGAGTCTCAGCAACGACACTCAACATCCTGTGATTCTGGGCAAATCCCTTAATCTCCCCGTGCCTAACAAAAATTGAATGTGTCTATCTGTAACGAAACTGATGCTCATGTAAAGAGCTCTAATACCAGATGTCTTGTGTCTAGTTTGCGCTATATAGAACTCTAAAAAATAAAATAAAAAAAAAGCCCTGTATTTATAACGTAACTGTGTAAATGAGGTACTCAAGTGTCTAGCAAATGGAACACAGGTAGCATGGGTATGCAGCCCTGCAGGTAGGATAGTAATACAAGAGAGGTGTATCTCAATGGAAGTTATAAGAAGAAACAGGCCAGTTAGACAAAGCTGGATAAAGAGTAGGCTTCTGTAGGATACATCTGCCTGTGGATTCCTCACCTTTTGAATTACTCCTGTGCCAGCATTCCACGGAAACTATTTCTTAGCTCTCCCACGTCGACGAGGACGTCACAATGGCACAGCACCGCTCGCGACTCCGTATGACGTCACCGTTCCCTTTTTTCCGCGCCGTCGACGCGTAACGGTTTTCTGGGACTTTCCTATTGATTTCGTTTTTACTTTGTTTCTACTTCTCTCTTGGTGTAACAGCATGATGGCTACTTTGAAGAAGTCTGGATTCAAGCTTTGCAGGGAGTGTGGGGGACATATGTCCATCACGGATCCCACGACGACTGTCTCTGGTGCCTTTCATCGGACAACGACGTCGGAGGTTGTTCCAGTTGTCGGAAGATGAATTTGAAGGCGCTGAAAGAGCATGAGGCTAAGCTTTTTATGGCATGATCGAGAAAGGAGAAGAGGGGTCGTAAGAGATCAAAATCGAAGTCGTCGACCTCGCATACCTCGACGTCGAGGAAACATAAGAAGGAGAGAAGGCGGGGAAGAAGAGAGGGGAGAAGGTGGGGAGAAGATGGCGGCCGGCTAGCTAGCCCGGTCGGGAGCTCTGAGCCTTCAGGTTTGAAAATGACTCGCTAGAGGGCGTGTGATAATTATAAAGGCATCCCATTTAGCAGAATGAACAAAATAGATTAATAAACTGAAATACAAACAAACATTGCGGAAACTTACAGCCGGGAAGCAGGGTGGACGTGGACCCCGGTGGAGGCGACAAGGACAGCAGTCGGGACCGTGGAGACCGCGGAGACAGTGGAGCCTGGAAGGAGGGAGGCGGTGATGAGCCGCGGCGCGCTCTGGCCAGCAGGCATGTGGACGGAAGCAATTGCAGCGTGCCGCAGCAGCAGAAGGGCTGCCGCAAGAGTGCCATTCCGGGGCAGAACTTCGGTGCAGGCGGAGACAAACGGGGACAGCAGGTACGCCGCGAGAAGCGAGATTGCATCGGAACCCACTCCTCGGTCGAAAGAGATAGGAGGAGGTAGAGGACTGCGACGAGGACGTCGGAGGGTAAGTGAAACTGGGACTTGGTGCGGGCAGGGACAAAAGGGGGAAGTTCATACACTTGAAATCCCGCAATGCATAGAGATTTTAATGAATGAAAGGAGAGGAGAGGAAAATACATTTGTTCCTCCTCACTCTGAAAAAAAAACTGTTACAGACAAG
Organism: Calotriton arnoldi; assembly: GCA_963921515.1. Classification (NCBI taxonomy): domain Eukaryota; kingdom Metazoa; phylum Chordata; class Amphibia; order Caudata; family Salamandridae; genus Calotriton; species Calotriton arnoldi. The sequence goes on from CAWUFW010006769.1 coordinate 957,861, forward strand.
GGGGAGCTTACTGGGAAAATCTACTGCCTCAGAAGTAGGGGGATGATCAGCCAGCCCCCCAAGACCCTCCAAGAGAACGGGTCATTATAGCCCCTAAAAGCACCAAGAAGAGAGGGAAAACACATGCCTCAGGACAACCAGGAGCCCCCTTGTCCAGGGCGAGCAAGATAAAACTAGGGGCTCCAGGACCCGGCTCAATTTTAAAAGTTACCCCATCTTTGAGATCGTACTTTAAACTACAGGAAAAGCAGGGAGTCACAGAAACCGTGGAAGCAGAGGTAGGGGCAACAGGAACAATAGAGGGCAACAGGTACAGAGTGCTGGAAGCACCTAAGCCCCAGGAAACGGCCACAGAAAGCCAGACCCCAGTCTCAGCCAGGCCACAGCAAGTGGAGCAACATAGTCAGTTACCGCAAAACAGCACAGAGAAACTAATGGAGGCGATGCTAGTGGAAATGAGGACAAACTTCGCAACATCAGAAAGGAATCAAATAAAAATACAGGAGTCATGTGAAGCGCTGGACCAGAAGATTAATGCCTTAATGGAGAGAGTGTCAATTGTTGAGGCGTCAGTAGACATCATAAACAAAAAAGTGGAAGTGAATCAAAAAGAAATAAAACTCTAAAGACTTCAGAAACAGAACTCAGGGACGAAATGGAATCGCTGGAAAATCAAGCTGGAAGAAATAATCTGAGGGTGCTTAATATACCCGAGGGCCTGGAAGGGGAAGATATTAGAAAATTCACGATCATGTTGCTTGAAGAGATATTCCCCTGGGCAAAGGCGAGTAACCTAGCGTACGACATCCAAAGAGTACATCGCGACCCATTTGGAAAGGGAAAAATGAGGCAAAACCCAAGAAAGATACTAATTAACTTTAAAACGTATGTCCTTAAAGAAAGAATCCTCAGTGAAGCTCTAAAGGCAGGTTCCTTCAACAAGGACGGCTGGTCATTCCAAATTAGATCCAACATTGCCAAAGTGACACAAGATAGGCAATGGGAATTAGGCCAGTTAATGCAGCAGCTGAAATCTTTGGGTGCAACAGTCCAGATGCGTTTCCCAGCCTCGCTGCGGATCATGTGGTAGAATAAAATGCACAATATACGAGATCCTAAAGATGTGGAGTGCCTAATTGAACATATAAAAACGCAACAAAAAGATCACACCTAAAAAAACAAAATTTAACCTTCTTACCTGAAGGATGAAGGGCTCAAAAGGGCAGAATTCTGCCCAATAAAGAAATGGGAGGTTTCTCCTGGGATGGTAGGGGTAAGGGTAAGGGGAAAAAATCACTGAGAAAATCTACAGAAAAAAAGGAAAATTTGCACTGGGTGGGGAGCAAGTTAGGGGGAAAAAAACAAAAAAAGTCCAATGTGCGCAATGTTGAGGAGGAAGGGACCCTGGAAGAGGCAGGAAGAGTTGGGGACTCCCTTGGCAGGGCAACAAAAAAACAAGATTCAATGACAGTTAACATTCTCTCGTGGAACGTGAATGGCCTAAGAATAAAAAGACGCAGGCAGAAAATCATGGAGTATCTGAAGGCAATAGACAGTGAGATAATAATACTACAAGAAACCCACCTCTTAAAAGAGGAATGGGTAGACATAATTAAGTATCAGAAGTGGGTGGATGCCTACATCTGTACAAATCAAGAATGCTGTACGAAAGAAGTGGCGATCCTTTTTAAAAAATCCCTCAAGGTAAGGATTGATTCAGCAGAGGTGGATACAAAGGGGAGATGGGTGATAGCTAGAGTAAGGATTCACAATAGTTCTTACACAGCAGTGGGTTACTACGGGCCTAACACAGACGATCCTATTCCGCTTCAAAAAGTATATTCTCAGCTATTGAAGGCCCAGTCCCCTATCATAATGGGAGGTGATTTTAACATAATTTTAAATCCAAATGCGGACCGACTCCCTGTTAGAAACAGCGCGAACCTGCTTAAAATGAGAGAGTGGGTGAGATTATGCATTAAAGAACTGGGGATTATAGACATCTGGAAGGAAAAGGGAGATATGGCCCACCGGTACACTTTTCAAAATAAGAAACATAACCATGCCTCCAGAATAGATTTTTTCTAATAGATAGCAGATTGACCAGTATCACACAAAAAGTGGAACATCTACCAGCCCACCTGTCCGACCACTTGGCAGTTCTATTGCGACTCTTGCCTAGAACCACCTCCCCCCCTTTAATGTGGACGGTGGATCGTAGTATTTTCACAGACCCTCTTAACATAGAAGCATTAGCTAAAGAAACAGTTCTTTTTTTTCAAATGAACGAGGGAGGGACTTCCAAGCAAGTAGCCTGGGATGCATATAAGGCAGTCATCAGGGGGAAAATAAAAAATCTCGCTGCTTATAAACATAAGACCACCAAGACCCTTATTAATCAACTGGAAAATGAAATAAAAGCACTGGATCTGGAAGTGGCAAAAAGTAAAACCCTGCATGAAATAGCAAAACTGGAAGAAGAAAAGAAAACAAAGAAGGAGGCTCTTTCAGATATTCTGGAAACAATAGTAAGAAACAAATATCTAGCTTCCTGGATAAAATAACACTCCCATCTTTGAACCAAGAACAGAAAGAGGTGCTTAATCAGGAAATTACTACGGAAGAAGTGGAAGAATTAATCAAAGGCCTAAAGAAGGGGAAAGCAGCTGGTCTGGATGCACTCCCCAATGAACTATACGTTAACCTACGAGATGTCCTGGCCACCCCTATTTCAGAGCTCTTGAACTAAATCTTTTTAGCTCAGAGAGATCTTCCAGATTCATGGAATGATGCAATTATAACTATTCTATTAAAACCAGGGAAAGACCCAACTAAGTGTGAATCCTACAGGCCGATCTCACTCTTAAATACGGATTATAAAATCTATACACAGTTATTGGCCAGAAGGCTTGGAAAAGTAGCTGGGTCTCTAGTCCACCCAAATCAGAAGGGTTTTATCAGAGGGAGACAAATACAAGAACTAACCCATGAGTTAATAGGTGCAATAGATATAGCTACTCAGTACAAACACCGCTATCAATTATTACTTTCAACGCAGCCAAAGCGTTTGATAGAGTCAGCTGGTCATTCCTGAATGAATCACTGGGGAAATTCAACCTAGGGGAAACTTCAAAAGGCTATAAAATTAATCTATAAAAACACCTCAGCTAGGGTCCTGGTTAACGACAGCCTCACTGACAAAATAACTATCAAGAGAGGCACCAGACAGGATTGCCCCTTATCCCCCCTGCTGTTTAATCTCTATATAGAACCACTAGCTTGTTTACTAAGAAGAAATCAGGAGATTACACCATTTACATATCAAGGCTGGGAGAAAAAGTGGCACTGTACGCCGATGACCAGATGTTATTTACTTACAATTTAGCGACTTCACTTCCAACAATCAAGGAGGTTATGGACCAGTTCGGGAAAGTCTCAGAATACATGATCAATCAAACAAAATCCGAAATCTTAGAATGGAATCATGACTCTAAAAACCTCCTGGTGAAAGAAATAATAAAGTATCTCGATATAGACTTAGTAAAAGATATTCAAAAAATAACCAGTGTAAATTTTCATAGAATCCTGGGGGAAGTAAGGAAGCTTCTCAAAGTCTGGGGTCGTCTTCCGCTAACCTTTATGGGAAAATCAAATATAATCAAAATGCCAGTCGTTCCAAAGTTTACGTATATATTCAGTGCTATACCACTAGAATACAAAAAGGAGTGGTTGAAAAAACTACAAGGAGAGCTATGCAGTTTTATATGGGCCGCGAAGGGGACGAGAATTGCCTGGAAAAAATTGAGAAGGAAAAAAGAGCAGAGAGGGATAGCAAGCCCGATCTGCTGGAATATTGTAAAGCATTTCAATTTAAATATTCGAGAATATTACTGGATAGATATGAGGCCTACCCCGCATATATTCAGGCGCTAGTCAACAAAGATGGCAGTCACTTTCTGTACAAATTTGGGCTAGGCCTGGGCGGTGAACTTCGCTCCGTTCGCGGAGTTTGCAGAGTTTTCTGCACTCTGCACTCCGTGGAGCTCGCCGAGTGCAGTAAACTCCGCTTCGCGATGTGCAGCGGAGTTTTTTCCCCGCTCGCTGTCGCGAACGGTAAGTTCGCGATTGTGAATGGTAAGTGCGCGAGCGCGAGCTGCCGCTTGGGTAGAATTTCTACCCGAGCAGCAGGAATACCAGCACAAACTGCTGTTCGCACTGCACTCCGCCACTCGCTGAACTTTGCAGAGTTTTTTTGTAACTTTGCGGAGTTCCACGTAGCAAAACTCCGTGAACTACGCCCAGGCCTGATTTGGGCACCCTAAGTTCTTTAAAATAATAAAACTGAAGACTCTCTGGTCAGCCGCAAAATTATGGTATCAGTTAAGGAGTACCCTGAAAATCCCCTACTACAGTGACTTCGCTCCAATATGGAAATCCCCTGGTACCCCGGAATGTCTTAAGGATAGATTAGCTATCCCCCTGAGGGAAGGAGGCATAAACAAATGGGGCGAACTTATAGAGCAAAACTCAATCATTAACTGGGATGCCCTTAAAACCAAGACCAAGGGCTCCATTGCAAAATTCAAATACTACCAGCTACAGAACTGGGTCAAGAACCTCGGGGAAGAAGAAACGGGAACTAGAGAAATCGAGAAACTATTCCAGAGAAACAAGATACCCAAAAAAGAAATCTCTTGCTGGTATCGGGCTCTTATTCTGACAGGGGAAGAAGTCTTCATGATTCCGAACGAGATATGGGGGAAAGAGCTGCCGACGCTGGACGTATCACACAGATGGCAAGTATCTATGGCTACATGTTGGCGCATTGTGAAATCCGCCCCCTTGAGAAAAAATCACCTGTTTACCGCCCACAGAGCGTACTGGTCACCGAGGAAGCTATCCAAGCTCAATAAACAAAAGGTGAGAAGCTGCCCAAAATGCGGGGAAGAAAAAGCGGATGATCTCCATATGTTCCGGCAGTGCCCCCATCTCGAGCAGTTCCGGAATGAGGCGGGTAAGCTTCTCTCGAATCTCTTGGGCCAACCAGTTGAGGTAAGCATAGTTCTTGTTATTTTTGGAATAGGCCAAATCACCACAGGTTTTCCGAAATTAGACAAAGATCGCGAGAATCTTCTCTTCTTATTAATACTGTTGGCCAGAAGAGAAATATGTATAAAGTGGGTGAAACCTGTACCTCCAACACATAGAGAATGGCTAGCCTCAATTCAGAGAGTTTACAAACTAGATAAGTGCGGGAGGGAAAGTAAGAGATACAAATTTTGGGGTATTTGGGAACAACACAATAACTCCACATGAAGACCTCCTTGATCTTACCATGAAAGTCCAGTGATTAAGCAATGGCAATGGCCTTCAAGCAAGGGCTTGAATGAGTAGCCACAATGGCTAGCTCCCCCCCGCAGGCGGCAAAGTATGGAAGCGGAAACAAGGGGGCCCCCACTCTCGGAAAAGCTGGGAACTCCACCTTCCACCCCAGGTCTCCATCATAAAGGAGTGTCCCAGACTGGAACGGATAGAACAGGGGTCCCCGATACTCCCCTCTCCAAAACATTGCACAATACGGACAAGAAAAAAAAAAAAAAAAGAAGAAGAGAAGGCATGGATCTCGATGTCAATCTTTGAAGGGTAGTGCTTCGAGGTCGACTTCTCCGCTTCCACAACGTCACACTAAGGACATCGTCTTGCCATCGCCTTCTCCTTCTCCTCAAGTAACTCCGACCCACTCTCCGACGCCAAGGGGATCTCTGGCGCCCAGGGTTTCTCCGGCGCCTTGGAATTCTCCGGAGCCCAGGGAGTCTTCTCCTGTTCCTGTGTGATTGTCTGTACCGGATCCGATGTCCCCGGCGCCGCAGCCTTCCATGCGGCCTCGAGTGGATCCAGACTCGGCTTCTTATCCACCCGTTCCTGGTCCGGGGTCAGATCCATTGCATTTTCTCAATGTGATGTTTGCCATGTTTGCCAAGGCATCCTACCCTACTGGTGCACCGTCTGGCCCCGTGGGTCTGCTTACCTTTAATTTGGGCATCCCTCAACAATATGCCCAGGCACCCTTCGTGCCCTTTATGCCGATGGCGCCGTCATGGCAGTGTCTGCCTCCGAGGTTTTCGACGCCGATACCACAGTCTCCAGTGCCTTATGGTGGGCCGCCATCTTCTCGACTTCGTGCGGCGCCATTGCCCGCTTCGGAGGGTCTTCCTTCGATGCGCCGCCGATCCAGAAAATGCGGTCGAGGAGAGAAGCCCAAAGGCTGCTGGAATATCAGCAGGATGAGGCAGAGGAAGGAGAAATCAACAACTCTGTTGATGAATTCGAGGGCCTTCGGGAGGCCAGTGGTTTAGACACTTCCCCGGAGTGGGAGCTTTCATCGCCAAAGGCCTTCCCTTCACAGGATGTTGCACCATACCATGCTGTCATCAGGAAGGCTGCTGAACCTTTGGACCTTTAACTGCCCACAGCTTAGATCAGGCCGTATTTTCTCTCTGAGGTGTTGCATCACCATCTTCTGTTGTTGAACCTCTATTGCCGTTTAATGAGGTTTTGACAGAGCCAATTCTGGAGGTGTGGCAGAAACCCTTATCTGCCCCTGTTGTTTCAAGGACTGTGGCAAGAAGGTATAAGCCTGCTCCTGCTGATCCTGCCTTTCTTACTGCCCATCCTTCGCCGGAAATCTTGGTGGTGCAGGCATCCTGTTCTAAGCAGTCGGCTGGGTCATTTCCCACAACTCCGGGGGACAGGGACTCTAAGAAAATGAAGCAGTCTGCCAAGAAGGTTTTCTCCTCTGCAAGTATGGCGTTAAAGTCAACCAATGCCACGTGCTTGTTGGCGAGGTATATCCATGCCTTAATGGACTCGGCTAAACAGTTGGCTCCTAAGTTACCAGAGAAAGACTGTGGTTCTTTTTTGGAGGTTTTGGCAGACACGCAGGCTGCAGCCCGTCAGGTAATGCAGTCTGGTCTGTATACTACAGATTCAATAGCCAGGGTGATGGGTTCCTCCGTGGCTACCAGGAGGCATGCCTGGCTCAGGTCTTTGGGGTTCTCTCTGGATGTGCAGGCTACTCTTCTTGATCTGCCGTTTGATGGGTCCAGACTTTTTGGTGCAAAGGCGGATTCGGCTCTGCAGCATTTAAAAGACAGTAGAGCTACTGCAAAATCTGTCGGACTGCAGTCCCAACTGAGAGGTTATGGATATAGGAGGTACCGAGGTTTTGGGAAGACGGCTTCCTTTCGAGGCCTCAGCAACAGCAACAGCAGAACCGGTAGAGGTCGTCTGCGGGGGGCCTCTCGGTAACTCTCCTCCTCCTCTTCTTCCTCCCCTACCCCCACCACTGGTACCACGGGATAGCAGCTCTAGATCCCCCATCTTGGAGCATGTTGGTCCTGTAGGGGGTCGGGTGTCCCATTTACTACAAGATTGGAAATCTATTACATCAGACCTATGGGTTTTGAATCTTGTGGAAAATGGGTACTCCCTGCCTTTCCGAGACTTTCCACCTCCTTACCCTCCTCGCCAGGGTTGGTGTTCAGAGGACCATTTGTTGCTTCTGCAGCAGGAGGTTCTTGCTTTACTACAGAAAGGTGCGATAGAGGTGGTTCCGGAGCTGGAAAGGGGTCAGGAATGCTACTCCCGTTATTTCCTGATTCCCAAGAAGGACGGCAGGTTAAGACCCATCCTAGACCTCAGGGTCTTGAATCTTTACCTCAAGCAAGAGAAATTCAAGATGTTGACCCTAGCTCAGGTTCTTCTGGTGCCGCAGCAAGAAGACTGGATGGTGTCGATCAGTTTGCAGGATGTGTATTTTCACATTCCTATCCTGAAGTCGCATCGGAAGTATCACTGTTTTAAGGTAGGGTCTCAGCACTGCCAGTTTGTGGTCCTTCCGTTCGGCCTTACTTCCGCGCCTCGGGTCTACACACAGGTGATGGCGGTGGTGGCAGCTCATCTCAGAAGGTCGGGGATTCCTGTTTTCCCCTATCTGGACGACTGGCTGCTCAAAGCAAAGTCGCCATAGTTGGTGCTGCATCATCTGCAGGTAACAACACAGCTGTTGGTCGACTTAGGTTTCTCGATAAATGTACCCAAATCTCACCTGCTGCCCTCTCAGCACAACCTGTTCATAGGGACAGTAATGGACACTACTGTGTGTTGAGCTTTACCGCCTCAGCAGAGGATTCTCGACATTCAGGAGATGTCACGATTCACTCCCTGTGCTCTCGTTCCCACCACCAGGGGGCCGAATTGTGGGGCTTTCCAGTATTCTAATATGCTTCCAGAGACTCCTCTGTATGCATATCCTGACTTCCAGGCATTTGGACATCATTTAGGAATTGATATCCATTCCCAATCCATGCCGGATTTTGTGGAAGCCAGTCTGCTCATGCTGGAAACTCCATTACCTATAATCACCTGCTCACTGCTTTGTCTCCACCCCTGCAGGCCAAGGATGGGTGGAGGAATTCAGTTCACCTGTGGCTGGCTGCTGCTAGCCTGCTCACACCTGATGCATGTGATTACTGTGAGCTCTTTTAAGCCCCAGCTCGCTTCAGCCCAGTGTTGGTCATTGTAGCTGTATACCGATGAGGCCAATCCTTGTTTCCAGTGTTTCCTGAGCTTTTGATAACCTTGTTTCCAGTAGTTCCTGAGCTATAGTTAATCCTTAATTCCTGAGCTATAGCTATTCCTTGTGCCTGAATTAGCACTGCCTGCAGTGCTATCTTGTTTCCTGAGTTCCTGAGCTATAGTTATTCTTTGTTCCTGTTCCTGGGCTTCAGCTATTTCTTGTTCCTGATTTGCACTGCTTGCAGTGCTCTCTTGACTCCTTGTTTCCTGAGCTGTAGCTATTTCCTGTTTCCTTGAACCAGCACTGCTTGCAGTGCTCTCTTGACTCCTTGTTTCCTGAGCTGTAGCTATTTCCTTGTTCCTGAACTATCACTGCCAGCAGTGCTACCTTGACTCCTGAGCCTTAGCATTCCTTGTTCCTGACCTGCAGCAGTTTCCCTTCCCCTGAACTAGCACTGCCTGCAGTGCTACCTTGACATCTTAGCATTCCTTGTTCCTGACCTGCAGCAGTTTCCCTTCTCCTGAACTAGCACTACCTGCAGTGCTACTTTGACTCCTGAGCTTTTGCTCAATTCTTCTTCCTGCCCCAGCACTGCCTTCTATGTTACTTTGTTTTCTTGATTCCTGAACCTGCACTATTCTAGTATACCCTTGTAGCCTCCCCTTCTGTATATCCTTTTCCAGTCCCTGCCTTTCTTCCCATTTCCTTGGTTCCAGTTCTAGTTTGCTGTCTTTCTATTTCTGCTGTCTTGCTTCTGTTACCTTGTATGTTTTTTACCTGCTTTCTGCCAAGTGTGCCCTGTGATTTCCTTCCTTTCCTGTTAAGCACTCCTCCTTGCTAGCTCCTTGTCTATTGTGCTTGTGTTTAGTTCTACCCCTTTGCTGTTACTGCCTTGCATGTTCCTTTTTGATCGCCAGGATCCTTGGGCACAGCTGACTACCTAGGTGGTGTTTCTTGTTCACTGTGAGTATTGTCTTTGAGTTACAGTTATAACATCACCATAGGTATAAGCTCCACAGACCCTGCCTTTGCATACATATCCTATATGTGGGTATTTTCAGTCAGTATCTGTAACAGCAATTGTGGGTGAGGAACTTACTGAGCTTCAGTCTTACCGTGTGGAGCTCCTGAGTGCTTTACCCCACATTCCCTTTATTGTTAATGTTGTATTATATATATGTCTTGCACGTCCATCCTGGGTGTAGTTAGTCTGAATGCTAAATTGCCTTGTGAGTGCCCTTCCTTTCTGAGTCTTAGCCATCTTGTTCCTTTGTACAGGCTTCCCCTTTGGATCCCTTTTCTCCTCTGACTTCCTGTGTGATCCTGGGCAGCGCTGTACTCCTCTCTCTGTGTACGTTTTCTACCCCGTTCCCAGTCCTTGCCCAAGTCCCTGACTGTGTTCCCGACATAGTCCCGGACAGTCCCTGACAGGAGATGATTCATTTGTTTCACGATGGAGCGATTGTTCCAGTCCTGAAGGTGCTCCGCCTGCACGGTCTGTTCGCTTCCTGCATAATGTTGGTCAACCATGCACGCTGGCACATGAGGTCACTCCAGTGGTGCCTCCGCAGGCAGTGGTATCAGCACAACGGAGATCTCAGGGAGATGGTCAGAATCTCTAGAGACACTGCATTGGAGCTGTCTTGGTGGAGTGTGGAGGGCAACCTGTCTCAAGGGAGGCCCTTTCATCTTCCTCCTCCGGTGGCCACGGTGATCACAGATGCCTCCAATCTAGGGTGGGGTGCTCATCTGTGGGATCTGGAGATCAAGGGTCTTTGGTCTCCGGAGGAAAGGATGCTTCACATCAACCTTCTGGAATTGCGGGCGATACGTTTGGCTCTCAAGGCTTTCCTTCCCTCCCTTCGCGGTCAGTCAGTTCAAGTCCTAACAGACAACACTATCGTGATGTGGTACATAAACAAACTGGGAGGTGTAGGGTCGGATCGTCTCTGCAGAAAGGCTCTGCGACTCTGGGTTCTGGGCTCAGGATCATCAGATTTTTGTAATTGCAAATCATCTGGCCGGGCTGCTGAATGTGCGTGCGGGCAGTCTTAGTCGGCAGTTCTCGGCCGATAACAAGTGGAGGCTTCATCTGGAGGTGGTCCTTCACATCTTCAAGATAGGGGTTTCCTTAGTTGGACCTTTTTGCCACTCAAGAGAACGTGCACTGCCCTTCGTTCTGCAGTCTCCAGATTCCGATGCGGGGAGCGTTTGGGCACGCGTTTCAATTGGATTGGGGCTCACAACTCCATTACGCATTTCCACCCATACCCTTGATTCCTCAAGTTCTGAGGAAAATTCGCCAAGACCGGGCCCAAGTTATATTGATCACCCCGGATTGGCCAAGAAGGGTGTGGTACACAGACCTTCTTCACCTCTCATCGCACCCTCCGCTCCGTCTCCCTCTCAGGGCAGAACTCCTCTCGCAGTCGCAGGGGCAGGTTCTACAACCCCACCTTTAGAGCCTGCACCTTCATGCCTGGAGATTGAACGGGACAATCTGAGTTCTTTCTCTCTCCCATCAGATGTGGTGGATGTTATTTTATCGTCCAGGAGACACTCCATCAAATCTGTCCATTCTTCTAGATGGGCCAGGTTTGTGAAGTGTTGTGGAGAGAGGTCCATTGATCCTTTGAAGGCCCGTTTATCAGATGTACTTAGTTTTTCACTCTCTTTGGCCCAGCAAGGTTGTGCTGTGGCGACGGTTAAGGGCTACTTGTCGGCCTTCCTTTGTTTGCGGGACCAGCCGTCTTTATTTAAGTCCCCCATTTTTATGAGGTTCACTAAGGGCCTCACCAATAGGTTTCCTCCCACTCCCTTCATAATGCCTCAGTGGGACTTGAATTTAGTTCTGACAGATCTGATGAGGTATCCTTTTGATCCTCTCCATAGTTGTCCGTTGAGGCTGCTTTCTTTTAAGACTATTTTTCTGGTGGCTATTACCTCAACCAGGAAGGTGAGTGAGCTGCAGGCACTTAGTTCTAAGCCCCCTTTCACTACTATCCATGCAGATAAGATGCTTCTTAGGACCAGGGCTGCTTTCCTACCTAAGGTGGTTTCTCCTTTCCACCTGGGACATTCTACTACATTGCCTACCTTCTATCCTCCCCCTCACCCTTCCAAGGAGGAGGAGAGACTTCACCGCCTGGACCCTCGAAGGGCGGTCAGTTTCTATCTGGACTGAACCAAAGACTCAAGGTTGGACGACCAGCTCTTTGTTGGCTTTGTGGAGAAGATGAAGGGCAAAGCCATCCACAAGAGAACGCTATCCAGGTGGATCATCTTGTGCATCAAGATATGCTACACCCTGGCCAAGAAGGAGCCTCCTGAAGGTATCAGAGCTCATTCTACTAGAGCTAAGTCTTCCACATCTGCTTTGGCTAGAGGTTGTTCTGTAGTGGACATGTGTAAGGGTTTAACATGGGCCTCCCTCCACACTTTGGCAAAGCATTATTGCTTGGATTCTGAGGTGAGGAGGGATGGCCATTTTGCTTGTTCTGTGTTGCAGGACTTTTTGGTATGAGTAGGTAGACAACCGCCTCTGGGAGCGGGACTGCTGTGGGATTCAATTCAAAAGGTGAGGAATCGACAGACAGATGTATCCATCAGAAGAACAAGTTACTTACCTTCGGTAACACTTTTTCTGGTTGATACAATATCTGCATGTGGATTCTTCACTGACCCACCCTCCTCCCCATTGTCCACCTTCGTATACCTAAAAAGTTTTCATTGTTTGACATGGTTGTTTTCCTATGTCTTTTGCTTGCCATACTGTTGGTTGTTAGGAAATGCTTTGTTTATTTAACTTTTCCTTTTTAACTATATACTGTCTGTATTCTTGTATATATTGTATACTGTGTATACTCCAATTATGTTGTCGGTCCACCCGTTCGCCTCGAAGGCATGGAAAAAATGGGTGGAACTGACGTCAGCACGCCGACGAGGACTTCTTATGGCTCCGGTGACGTCATACGGAGTCGCGAGCGGAGCTGTGCCATTGTGACGTCCTCGTCAACTTGGGAGAGCTAAGAAAAAGTTTCAGTGGAATGCTGGCGCAGGGGTAATTCAAAAGGTGAGTAATCCACAGGCAGATAAAGAAAAAGCATTACAGAAGGTAAGTAACTTGTTCTGTAGGTGGTTTCATGAAATATTATCCAGTATTTGAACTTCCTTGTCTTTTTACAGACTTTAGCAAGCAGTGGGATCCTTGTTTATGATTAAGTTAAGTCTATGTTTTTGTCACTGTGAGAATGGAGCAGTTTCTGGAGGTCTGACAAAAGTTAACCATACATCTGTCTTAGCTGGTTGTAGTTGAGGAAGGCAGATGCAGCGTCGGTGATGGTTCCCCTTCAGTTTCAGTGTGCTGCTGAGAGAGAGAGTATATGATTCACTCACATTTGTTGAAATTTCAAGATGGCCTCTGCATGTGATGCTAGCTTTTACAAGAAGAATATGTGGACTGTTGTTAGCAATTATTAGCAAAGTCAAAATATTTGGCATTTGTATGGCAAGTGAACGTGGTACAAATGTTAAACTGTGAAAATGTGATGGTGCAAAGAAAAGCATCTGAAAGTGGATGAAACAGATAAAAAGGTTGCTTTATTTTCTATAGCATCCATTTTCCAAATGCTTTGGTCAGTTCTCACTCCCCAGTCCTTCTCTGCCACTCGCCTACTGATTTCAGATGTAAAATATTCCTTCATGCAATTAAATGGAGGGTGATGAACTCTCCCAAACAGCCAATAGAAAAATTGTGAGGCTAAAATACACGTGTGGGCTGATCCATGTTGCGATTCACAATGTCTCAAACCAGTGGTTGAAGGTTCTGTAGCGAAAGTATCAAGTGGCTGAAGAAGGCTTACTTAAAGTCCCTAAAAATAAACATATAATACAATATTTGTGCCATGATTGGTGTGCCATACACATCAAACCTAAATATGACATGCTTGCATTCCAGGGCATGGTATAATTTGATGGCCCAACTCAGTTGGCCTATCTCTTCCCACAGGGATTTTAGTAGGTGGTGTGTGGTGAAAGGGGGCGGTCCATCGATCGCCAGGCTGCCCTATCTACCCTGAGGAGATCATCATCCTGGCTTATTCACCTTGTGATGGCTTTCTGCTGCTTGTGGTCTTTGGTGGGAGGGGTGCTTGCTGTTCATAGTACATGTTTGCCTTTGCGAAGGTTGCAGGTCTTCCAGCTTAGACTAGAAAATGATGCATGTGTCCAGATGTCAATGTATCCTTACATCTACATGAAGTACTGTGGACATGTCCCAACTGAGCAGAGTGACTCTTCATGATTCTTATTCAAAGTTCTCTGAATTCATAGGATTAGAGAGTAATGAGGGCTCCAGCAGTTACAAGATTTAACCTGAGTTGCAGTTGAGAGTCTAGTGGGTACGCATGAATGGTGGGAAAGACAAGCTCCATTAGATTGAGTAATAGTATAGGTTATATCCAATTCTACATGCTAAGTTTTGCATAGTTAACCAACTTTGTAAGTTAATAAAGTTTTACTCCTTCACAAAGACTTTGCTGGAGACCTTTTAAAATACCTAGAGTATTTTGTAGTGTGTATATAAGTGGATTAGATATTCATAATAAATTGGTTTTAAATGATTAGTAATATATAGCCTCGGACTATAAAAAATGTAATTCTGTGCATGCAGAACGTGCACTGCTCTCTCATTCCATCTGCCAGAATTTGATGATGGAGCTGCAGCTGCTCCTTGGCAGTTATTCAGTATACAAAGCAAACACCTCATGCAAGACAGGATCCACAAAGTCATCTTTGCTCCATGGCGAATTGACAAACAGCGTCACCTTTGATTTCAGACTGTGTCAGCTGTGTTTGTGCCTCCCAGTTGTGTGACTCTGTAACAAACTATCAATATTTTTTTTTGGGGTGATTCTTTGAGAAAATTATTTACTTCCTGTTTGTGTCCCCTTTAGTACTGTTAGGCTTTAGCGAACCCATCTGGGTCTCGTCTACTGTCCTCCAGGGTGCAGTTCCCCGTCCAGGTTTCAGTGCTTACCACAAGGGACGGAAGAAGTGGAAGGGGCTGAGGACTAAGGAGTCCCTGGATGAGCTGCTGTTAAAGACTCTACACTCGCAGCGGGTCCTGGAAGACAGCCCGCTACAGTTGGAAGAGCGGCAACCGCAGCAGAACTTCGAGATGGAGGATTGGTGCATGTAGCTGGAGCAGCACTGCTTTGTACAGGACCGTGAGCACGAGTTCCGCATGTTCAATGTCTTGGCATAGATGCTCACAATCCTGAAGCGTGGCACCATCCTCACTTCCTCTGTGGCCACCCCTCCTTTGTGCCAGGGCCTGTTGCAACTCTTCTCCGAAATGGCCAGCTCAGGGCTGCTGGGCACCGACTCTCAGGAAGCCCGGGCAACTGCGTCACCTATGGCAAGCACACACAACAACCTTTACACAAGCGGCAAGTTCCAGAATAGCCCCTTCTTGTCTGCGAGAGGGAACATGCTCTGTGGCTTCCAAGGACCAACTGAAGAAGGTTTCAATGCCTACCACATAGACAAGTATGACGAGGATAAGAATCCAAATGTGAGTATGTCTGGTACAGTCTCTTGATCCTAGCTGATTGTTTTAAATGCCAATGAGTAGAGAATCATGCTGATGTGTTATAAGGCACATATAACTGAAATGCAGGCCTAGCCAAGCTGCCTCTTAATCTCTTCTGCTAAGGTCAAGATTCTCATTCTTTTAAAGAAGCACATAGGCCTCCGTTACACTACCTGATCAAATTTAGAAGACCATTTGCATGTTGTCCATATTACGCTAAGTTGTGTTGCATTATTTAGAGTTAACGTGCAAACATATACCTTCAGGCTTCCTGGTTCTCCAATTAGTTGTTGTGGATCCTCTGTCCAGTTCTCAGAATGGCTTCCTTTGTTGATATGTTGAATGCAAAGAACACGGATGTCCTGTTTGGACAAAACACACTCCCAAAGCCCACTTTTTCGTTAATGTAAATGATAACGGAATATTCAGAGATGATCAAGCTTAGTTTCATGCATTATGACCAATGTAATATTATTTTAGTGAAAAGTTATTAAAGAGAGTTTAAGCTGCTTCTAAATTACAGAATAGTGTCAAAAAAAATCGAAGATTAGATTTTGTATTTTTTTGTTCTTAAGAATCGTCAGTCAAAAATGTCTTTGGTTGTCCACATCCTGGCCTTGACTCCCTTTTGTTCAGGCTAACCTGCAGTTTATTGAATGAAAGCACTGTAGTGCTGTCCCCTCTATGCATAAAATGGGATGTCTAACTGTCCTTCTACGGTGTTTGTCTAACCTGTTCCCAAGAGCTTTCAGAAGTAGGGTTTTGTGCAAATCCCCCCTCTTTTCCATAGGTGTTCCTTGATCCTTTGTAGTGTCACCTCTGCATTGCTATCCCATTCTGCTCTGGACAGTCGTATTTTACTTAAAACATTGCCTCAACATGAACCTTTTCAGACTGCTGTGTTTTTTTTTTTTTAAATAAAAGCAGTGCAGGTGCGAGGCTAAAACACTGAAACAAAAAGACAGAACTTTACTGGAGAATGGTAGGGAAATATCAGAGTACACATTTTAATCTGGAGGGTGAACACTTCATTTTAAATTTACATGCAACCTGGGAAGAGCTCTGCACTGCCCTAATGTTTCATATGAATCAAAGCCACATAGTTCCTAGTTACTGTCTTCAGAATCAGAAAGTAGCACACATCAATCAAACAAGACTTGTATAGCGCGGCTAATCACCCGTGAGGTTCCCAAGGCACTTTTTCTGCTGAGGCTCAGTCGAACAGCCAGGTTTTGAGTCCTTTCCTGAGTTCCAGCAACGAGGGTGAGGTCCGGAGGTGGAGAGGGAGGTCGTTGCAGGCCCTGGCTGCGATGTAGGAGGAGTGACCTCCGCAGTGGCTTCGGCATATGTGAGGGGTGTGATTGAGGTGAAGGGAGGAGGAGCGCTGGTGTCTGGATGGCTGGTGGAAGTTAAGGCGGTGGTTGATGTATGCTGGTCCTTGGTTGTGCAGAGTTTTGTCGGTGTGGATCATCATCTTGAAGTGATATCTCTTCTGCATGGGGAGCCAGTGGAGCTTTCTGAGGTGGGGGGGTGATGTGGGTCCGTTTGGGGAGGTTGAGGATGAGTCTGGCCGTAGAGTTCTTTATGGTCTATAGTCTGTTCAGGAGAAGCGAGGTAATTCCTGCATAGAGTGTGTTCTGTGATTTCAATACAGGGAACATCTTGATAAGGGAAAGCCCTTCATTTGGAGAGCGATAAACATAACGCACAGAGCACTAAACTTAAAACCTGCAGGCTATGGGACATCGTAGCGGTTCTTTGAGGGCAGAAGCGATGTGTGTACTGCGTTTGGCATGCCGACCACGAAAGCATACTTACGGAAGAATTTTATAAAGCATGTTTGTTGACAAAAAGACCTCATTTGCTCAGTCTTGCACATCTGAGTCATGGACATGACATTGCACCTGAAGTAATTTGAATTCTGTTATCTACGCACAGACTGGGCGTAGGTCATGGTTGTGAAACCATCATGTATTTTGTTCGAACACTATTTTTATAATGCTCAATTAAATACTTCTAAGATTCTATGTGAGATATAAGTGTCCAGTGTGAATGTTGCTGTTTTCTGATTACTAAACTTTCCCCGACTTTCACAAAAAGAGGAGTTTTTATTAGCTTCTTTAACCACTCTTTGAAAATGATAATTTGAGCATTGTTTCTATTGTTCAGGTAACCCTTATTGATTTAAAATGCGATTTAAATTCTTTGTACAGGAGCTTGGCTTTGAGGATTGGAGTGAATTTCCATCAAAAGTGACACTTTTCAACTTCTGACAAAATTGCATGTCCACTTTGTGTCTTGCTAAAGTTGAGATAGAGAGCAACTGTATGGCAGATTAAAGATATCTTGAATATAGTCGTTAAAACAAAATTCAAGGCCCTGTTTGAATCTGTTCCCACAGTCCATGAGCCCCGTATGTCAGTGAAGCAACATATTTTTTGAACTAGGGACTGTTACAATAAAGGAAACAGAAGGATCCGACAAATATTATCTAGCCTTCTTAATGACAATTGAAGAAAAGCTGATTTTATGTTCAATGCATTTAGATTGGTTTTGGGGCCGCCCTTTTATCATGCCGAACCCCTTTGTATTGGTAAGAGTCTTCTAGATCAATTATGTCCTGCCCCAAGTTACAATTCTATCAACTACTCAATCTTCCAAATGCTGTGATTGTGGTTTTGTTCATTCCCACTACCAAGTCGTTACCTTTGTTGTACTTGTGTAGTGAACCAAGTGATCGTTGTAAATCAAGCGGGGTTGCGCCTAGGATGACAGTATCATCTGCATACTGAAGTAGGGGAATGTGCTGACCCCCTGTTTTCAGCAGGAAGTTTTGACCTCTTCGTAGGCCTTCTCCAAAGTCAGCTACACATAAATTAAACAGAAGTGAAAGCATACAACCCTGCTTCACACCATAATTTGTTGCAATGTTTTGGCCACTCTAGAGAAGTTCCCAAGTTTGACACATACCCTCGAACTAAAGTGTAGCATTTGAATGACCTTCAGGAGTCTGTCAGATATTCCCCGTTTGATTTGTTTCAATCATAATAATCGACGACTAACCCTATCAAAGGTTGAGGACTGGCCTAAGAAACAGGTTTAAAGTGTGATTCTTCTGCCTCTCAACTGGACCAACATATCTAAAATAGTGATGTTATCCAAGCTCTCATATACCATGCCTGAAAAAGCGCACAGGGTTAGCTTCATCCACCAAGACTACCAATTGTTCCAAGAGGATATCGATGAACTGCTTAGTATCATTATCAAATAAGGTAATTGCTCCATAAACGTTTGGATTGACTCTGTGCCCTTTTCAAAACTAAGGTGAAGAACCAAACTTCTCCTAGAACCAGGGATAGTTGATGATTCCAAGCAAGTTGAAGTAAGAGTTGCCTGCGGCCTTAACCAGAAGGCCATATCTGCTTTAAATATACACTTGGGTATTCCATTGAGGCTGGGGGCACCTGATGAATAGGTGACTTGCAAAATAGTTTTGACGACTGTTTCTGACAAATAGCTAAAATGGATTGTTTCAATGACATCACGTCATAATGCATCTAGTGTTTGGTACAAAGCACTTACATGTGCAACTCATTCTTCGGCCTGTATTAACTTTAACTCGTTCTTGGGATGCTCTTCCTTGTAAATCGGCAGTTAGATCCCAAAACTGCTACAAGTCTTTTGCTTGTGCTGATTTAGTTCTAGCAACCGATCATTTTACTGGTACTCTTGTTCTGCAAACTATGCTGTCCTGTTTTTTAAAAAACATTCTTTATTTCCTTTAATGCCACCACCTGATCCACATTGCCCAATAAGTGTTTTGATTTTCATGTCATGTTGTTAATTTGCTGTTTCATGGGTAAACCTTGGAGCTAAATGAGGAGGTTGTAAATTTCTTCATAAAGAGTCTTCTTTGGGACTAGAATAGGTTTCTTTTCTGTTGAAATCAGTTAAATTATGCAGTATGGCAGGGTATCCTGATCACTGTAGGCTGTGAATGCTGGTACCTGATTTCCAGTTATGCATCTGTTGATTATGAAGTTACCTGTCTTCATCCAGACTGTCACTAGCTCACCAAAGACACTCACATGGGGATCTCCTAAGGGCTCTCAATTGAACATTGTGATCATTTGGCTTTTTTATTGCAGTGTGGGTTCCATTATGTACCATGTTAATGTATCACAGCTGGTGAATCTATACGACAAACTAGAGTTTTATAACTTGTGTTTTGTTCTATTTCCCTAGGGTATTATCAGTCTTGGAATCAGTGAAAATAAGCTTTGTTTTGACCTAATGTCCAAGCGGGTAAGTTCTGCATTCATGTTGCAAGTTTGCATAAGGGCCCTGAGCTAAATTGTATCCTGTTCTAATGCTGCGAGCGATTGTTGTTAATTTTAGCTCATGTTCCATTAGCAAGCTTCTAAATGCACCCAGTCCACGTAGAACTGTCCACCCCGCAGTTATGCTACAGACTTGTCTTTCGCATATTTTAATTTACCGTGGCATTCCTTCGTATTTTTTATAGTAGGTCACCTGCAACTACACAGAAAGGTGCCTGTCTTTTTGGTCACCTTATAGAGTAATCTTTTGCTGCCATATGTACAGTCTGATTATCGGTAATCAATTATGTATTGCAGTATCCATAGTGAAAAGCACAGTTAAAGTGACATTAAGGTGTTGTGTAGTTCCTAGGAATCCCCAGGACCTGCGCGTTTTGGATGACCTAAACTCTGGGCTTGGTGTCCCAACCGCTTCCGGACACCCCCACAGGATATGTCAGCCGTTAGACAAGCTAGCACTAAAGTGCCACTACCACCCCCCTGTATCTTACAGTGGTGTAGGTAGTCTCTGGCAACCACTGAGCATGACAACCCTGATTCCTCAGGGATCGTGAAAAAGAGTACAGTACTTTTTTCTCAGTCACTCGTGCTTGCTTATTCTCATAAAATACACAAGAGGGCAATCAAGACGTTTTCAATAAGTATTTATTGGTCCAGCGTTAGTCTTGTGTAAAACATATTTGCTGCGACAATCAGGAGACAGAAGCATATGAAACAAATCGCAAGTGCCAATATGGTAAATAGTAAATACATTTCTGCCATAGTGGTAATAAGATGAACATAAGCAGTTCAGATAAAATAGTAGCATTTGCATAATCCGGTAATGCGCGCCCTAAGTAATTTGCCTAAATGTACCTAGCCTAGATCTGTGTGTGTAGCATGTATATGCGCATATGTATGTATCCAGCCAAGTGTCCCTGAGGGAAGAACCAGCTCCCTCACCTGATGATTGAGAATGAAGGACCTCGCCTCTGCTTCGAGAATGACACCCCGCAAGGGATGTCAGACTGCTGTGTGTCGAAGATTCAGCATGCAGGACCCGGTGTCAGCTTGGAACGAATTCTCTTCTAATTTGCAGGGGGAAATAGGGTCTTATATACTAGAGTGGTCACTCCAGGGTTTCTTCTAGAATCGATATGTTTTTAAAACAATCACGAATGCTTTGAAAACAATCATCAATGTTTTGAAAACAATCATAAAAGTTTTTCCAAACAAATGTGATCATGCACAGCTGGCTGTTGGCTAAGGATGAAAAAAGCAGTGACCCTTATACAGAGTAAGTATGCCGTGCCTAAGGACATGTTTATGTACGCCAGGTACAGGGATTAGGATAGAATACTAAGAGCTGGTGTTGAAGAGACAGGAGCAAGCCACTAGGTAAAAGGTCACCTGTTTCTGAACCGTTATTGTCGTGTGGATGGGACAATGTACTGTAAAAAGGGGTATACATGACAGGACTAGCCTAAAGGACATGACACCCACTCCTCATCAAGAGGTCAACAGGGTCAGTTAAATAATGCTAAAGCTCAAGATAAAAATCATACGAAACTTAAGATACTAAAAAGCATTTCTTTAAAAGTCTGGTAAAAATGTCCATAAAAACTATGTTCTCTAAAAGCGTTCAAAAGGTCCCCTAAACGTGTATATGTTGTTATTATTTCAATGAGCACCTTGAAAGCCATAAAGCTCAGTTAGAGCAGAGGGGAAAATATAAACAAAGTCAGATTTGACGTTCAATTTAGTAAATGTTTAAAAAGTTGCTAAATGGTTCCCAGCACAGGAGAGGCCAGATTGTTTATGATTCCTGCGCTGAAGACTCAACATGGCTGAACATCATATCCACAGGTGGAAATCCCTCCAGAAATTACAGTATCATGTCGAGTGAGCAAAGATGTTTATCTCCGGTTCCCACAGCAGCCGCGAGGGAAGAATTCTGATGCCTGCAGGCCTGATACTGATGCCTGTACCTCTGGAGCATTGCCGATATCCCTTCCAACAGAAGTGGAAGCATCCCTTGGAGGCTCTAGAAATGCCGTCATCAACATGGGAATTCGCTGTGGACAACTGTGCACGTGGGCCTGCAAGGGCTCCAGGAGCACTTCTATGTCCGGCGGTACAACCGATGGAAGTGTCAGACAAAGGTCCAACACGCAGCCGAATCCGCAGAAGAGGCAACGGAAAACAGGCAGGGCACAGTCTAGCCAGATTGGTCTGAAAGACAGTAACCAATGCTCACTCAGCTCTCGAAGCCGAGGCGTACCCAGGTAGAACACCATACGCTCACGACAACGTCGTTCCAGCAGTGTTCTCTCCATGTCTTGAGGGACTGAGACGTCCATTGCGAAGCAATAGGATTAAAATCAGGTTGCCCGCTACTGATAGCAGGACCAAAGGAAGCCCTCCAAAAACGCTTCCAGGTACGGGGGAATTGTATGCACCATTCTGTATCATTACACCCAGCATCTCCTCACTTATCAGTGTCATTTAATATATCTTCAATAGGTGTGGGCATTGGAATGCATGGTGTTTTCAGTTCTTTTATTTTTGCAAACCCATAGCAGGTAGTCTGTTGCACTGTTCTGTTCAGGAATATTATCTGTAATGGTATGAGGCAAGCTCTAAATAATGTCTGTGTTTCCCGAACCTGCCAATCTTTCATCCCCCAGATGGATTTTGTGTCTATTGTGTCCCTCCAATAGTTGAAACCTTGTATAGACGGTTGGGAGATAAAAGGCGCTGAGTATATGAGCCTGGTGTTTGTCAGCATCATTTTCTTCGCAGTTGCACTTGTCTGTACTAGCTTATAGTAGTATGATATTGGGTCTGATGTATTGAACCCTGAAAAGTATGCAAATTTCTGTGCGAATGTGGCAGAACTACCTTTTGGTGGTGTCGGGCAATGTTCCCATTGATGGTAAGTGTTAACAGTGCATGTGACACTTGCTCTATGCAAAAAGTACTGACCATAATGCTGGTAACAATACATACTGTCGAAGCCAGGTGTATCTTCGTACAATTCCCTGTAAGAAAATGCAGCAGATTGTTCTAAATCAGAGAGCAAAGTATTTACAGTCTCAATGTCCCAATCATCAGAGAGTGTACTCGGGGTAATGAAGTAATTCAATGAAATTTTAAAAACGTGGAATTTTCAAATGTTCAGTGGGACCAAATACATCATATGAAACCCTATCCCAAACTATACCATCCGGTACTGGAACTGCTGAAATGTTCACTAGGGACAGGTCTCTCTGTTCACGGTGTGATGACGTATGAGGTTTCAAAACCAAGTTCACAGGTTGGACTGCAGAGAGTTGTGGGAGGTAATGTCCATTCAGCAGTAGGAAAAAGACAGTTACTATACCAATCCAAATTAACAGGAACAGTATCCTTAATGCAAACCAAAGATGCAACCAAGGGTACAGTAAGTAAGTCTTTTTCAGCCAGAGATAGAATTGTCGAAATTGTTCTTTTTTGGAGATGGGTGGCGTTTGCTCAGGTTCACTTAGATCTGAAGAAAAGTCATCAAAGTTGATGAAGTAGCCAGACGCAGTTCGATCTATCTTTGGTAGCTCAGCAGAGTTTGCAGAACTGGCAGATGCTTCTTGTTAAGGCATGTTGATGTAAAGTTCATTATTGGGCCGAATTGCAATTTGTGTTTCAGTTTTATTTGGATGTTGTTTTGTTTCAACAGGTGTAATTCGTACTATTTTTTGGGTGACTCCGGTACCCTGTGCAGAGGAGTCTTGAAACGTTATTAGTCTTTCCATCGGAACTTCCTGTATAGTAGCGAGAGGAGATCTGCTGCTACTCAGGATCCCATGTGGCCTGCTTTTGAGAATCGGCCACACAGTGCGGTTTGATCAGATCAATGGAGGTGAATCTTTTTTTTTTTTTTGCCGGCAAGAGGCGGAAGTAGTACTGTTCTTGTTCCTAGAACCGCCAGGACAGGTACAAGTGTTCTGTATGATGGCCCAAACTCCTTCTTGTCCACAATATTTTCTCTGATCAGGTCCCCAACCTACGTGGCCCAGGCAGGTCTTGCCGGAACCGGTTTAACTTCCCCAGAGGCGGTGCATTTTACTTGGATGTTGCTTTGTAATGCCCGGAATTCTTTGAGTTCCTGTAAAACAGCCAAACGATCATTCAATTCAAATGGTTTTACATCCGCCACCATGCTGGCACAAACGACGTCAGGTACCCACATTCCTGTCCCAAACAGGATCTCATAGGGGGTACATCCTCCCAAGGAACTTCTTGGCATGCTGTTTAGTGCCCTCTGAACTCCATATAGGTGATTGGCCCAACTACAGCCCGCACCTAATACCCTTGCTGTTAAGGATTGCTCTAGGTCCAGGTTTATCCTCTCCACCACCGAATTTCCCTCGGGATGGTAGGGGGAGGAGTACCGCAAGGCCACGCCCATACTTTCCATGGCTTCCTTGTAAGCCTGAGAGCTAAATGCAGGGCCACGGTCGGAATGTAACGTGCCCATTGCGTATTTCCCGATGAAGACTCGCAAATCCTTTATAACAGTTTGAGAGTCAGCCGAGTGCTGAGGCCAAACCCATTGAAATCTAGAGCATGAATCCACTGCCACTAAGATGTACTTTTAGGCCCCGTCTGAATTTAAGGGGCTGCAGTGATCCAAATAGACATATGCGAGAGGTCTGGCTGAAATGAGTAATGGTGTTTGTGGTGGCCGTGCTATGGTGGAACCTTTCATCTGCTGGCAGATGTTGCACTTTAAGACATAAGCCTTTGTTTGCACCAGAATCGCAGCTTCAGTAATGAAATTGTAGCAGTGACTCCTGCATGTGCTGAGCCCAGACCCTCGTGTGCAGCTAGTATTAAACCTACTCTGCGATCCATGTTTGGTGTAACTCTATCCCCTACTCCTGGAATTTGAGCATCCGGTGTCTTTTGCGCATTTAATTTAAAGGAATATTTGAGTGGAAAGCCCTTTGGAACGGCAGAGCCATTTTTCGAGGTGTTGACAGCTATCAGTATGTCTCTGTCTATCCTCGTGCTAGAACGAGTGACTGCAGCAATGGCAGCAGTTCTCACTGTCTCCTTGGCGTCTTCATCAGCCAGTGAATTCCCTTCAACGTGTAGGCCAACACCTTGATGACTTAAGGTGCGAATAACTTGAGCCCGTGACAGGCATGCTTTCAGCTATGCCACTTGTTCCCATAACAATCTATGCTTAATTGTGCAACACTTGGTATCTCTAAACCCACATTCTGGCCCCAGTAATGAAGATATTCATTGTAGGACTGCACACAGTAAAACGAATCGCACACTATCAGTGTGGGGAATTCCCGATCAGTATACTGTAGTGCCAGTATCAGGACTTTTAGCTCTGTCAGCTGCGCGGTACAATCTCCCAGAGATTGTGTAGTCATATTGCTGGGATGGAACTAACCATCCCGCATACGGCCCTCCACTATAGCACATGCTGAGCTATTTTGCTGTTTACTTCCTATGGCATGCTGAGCAAATCCATCAGTGTAAATGATGTATTCATATTTTTCTAGAGGCAAGATTTCATTCGGGAGAGGGTATTCTTGTTCGTACTGCAGGATCGCTTGTGTTTTTAATGTAGGATCATATTTGTAATCTACATCTGTTGCAGTGAGAGAATTAGCCCATTGTATCCATCGTGGATGCAGTGCTTTCACATTTGAAATGCTCGTTTTGGTAACAGCTTCTAAAGTTGGTACCGGGGTTACAACGATTATGCGTTTTCCCTGTGCTAGTGCTCTTTCTATCACTACAGCAGTCTGTACTGCTGTCAGTATTTTTTCTGTGGCTGCAAATCGCATTTCTGCATGTGTGTGTATAAATGTGATTTGTATGCAATTGGGACTGTCTCACCTTCATTGAAAGTGATGTAGGTATATCCTGATAAACCCAGGACCACCCGGATCACCAAGTTGGTAGTATTCACACGTGTGTGTAAATGTTTTGATGCTATCATGTCAGCCTGAACTGAACGTAGAGTACCTGTGTGTTGCAATGTCCACTGATGTGGTGTGAAATCAGGTCTGATTAAGTCATAGAAAGGTTTTACTTTTTCTGCGTAATCCAGAATGTATGTTCTGCCAAAATTTAGAAATCCTGAGATGGATTACAAACCCTTTAGATTCTTTGGAGGTTGGAGCAGCACACACTTTTCTTAAAAGTTGGCTGCCAGGCTCTTACCTTCACTTGACAGCTTATATCCCAAAAATAGGACATTGAGATGGGCAGTTTTTGATTTCTTGTAATTAAGTTTGTAGCCCAAATTGGCGAATCCCACAATTATGTTGTTCACCCTGCACAAGTGTTCAAGTAATTCATCGTCCGTCAGATAGATGTCATCTACATAGGACACTGTCTCCTCATCGCATGTTTGTAATATTTCTGACACTCTTGCCGAGAATAGCCCCGGGCTGTTCTTATACCCCTGGAGCAAACGACGGAAATTTCGCTGAGTGCTGAGGGCAAAAAATGCTGTCAAATATCTGCTTTCTGGAGCTATATTCTGGCAGATGAATACATTCAAGATATCTAATGTTGTTTTGTAATTTTTCCGCACAATGTTATTCATTAATGCAGCACTGTGTACGTTTTGTACTGCAAATGTTTGTGTACAAGTGTTTAAATGTCTGTAATCTAAAATTAGACGATATGAACTGTCAGGTTTCATTACGGGAAACAAAGGATTCTTCATTGGGGAGGTGCAAGTCTCAATCACACCTTGGTATTCAAGTTGGTCTAAAATTCTTTTGACCTGTTTCGATGCATTGTTTTTAATAGGGTACTGTCTCTGTGGATTTGGAGTAGATTTTAATGGGATTTCGTGGTGGGTAGACTCGACGTCCCACCCTACATGGTTACGGTATAATGCCAGTGCTAGCACTAGTGCCCACTCCTGCGCGTATGAATGTTTTAAAGATTCTGGAATGAAGTCGGAGAAAGCAGGCAAAATGACGCTTTCACCTTTTGGGCACTCCATCACAAACTAAGGCGGCCAATCATTTTCTGCTAATAGGATGCCGTATCCATATGTTAAGTTCTTCCAAAAGAGATCTTTAACCTTTCTTGAGATGTCCCCTCTATTTGTAGTGTAATTTCATACAATCTATGTGGGACACTAACTCTGATATCCGGTGTTTCTACCGTGATATGTTCATTCAATACTGCTGTCACCAGAACATTCTTCAGGTTCTGGCGAGCTATTGTTATTTCTGCCGCGCTGTCTAGCATCGTCAGAGCCAATTCCCCATTCTGAAGCTGAGTCATCAGTAACCTAGGCATGTCTAATATTTAAGCCAGCTACTTTCTTCTTTTTGAATTGAGGTTTTGCTTTAGGTTGCTCTTCCTGTTTGATAATATAATCTGAAGTACGATGTGTTTCCTTTTTGTCTTTGGTCAATCTTCAGTCTTTTGTTCTGATCGCCCGTCCCTCTTGGAGTTTTTTGATGAACCCTACACAGGGTATATCTGCTCAGCTGAGGCAGATATCCCTTCCCACTTCAGACGTCTCTGAAAGGTGTGAGTAGGGCTTTCTGAGAAAGCACGACTGAACTACTCAGATGTTAACTGTTAATATAAGAACTGTAGTGTAGTTCCTATAGTACCCCTGCAGGACCTGCGCTTTTGGATAGCATACACTGTGGGCCTGGTGGCAGACTGATTCTGAGCACCCCCACCGCGTATGTTAGCCTGTTTGCATTAGCTTGCTCACAGTGCCACTAGAATCTCCTTTTTATCAGAGAGATTAGTGTTTGGCAACCTCAGAACACGTTTCGCGTTCAGACGAACCACTAATCTGCGTGATCAGCTGGTCAACACCAGACCATGTGCAAAAAGGAAACCACAGGACGCGACTCTATGGAACCTACCACCAGTGTCAGGCCACTAACCAGGTGGCACATGCAGTGCATGTTCCTCTACCAGACACACCAAAACCCTGCACCTTGACGACTTCACTTGGGAACAGCGGGCACACACGAACTGTAATACTAAGAACTATGTCTACCTGGTCACCTGTCCTTGTTCATTGAGGTACGTGGGGATGACGACTCGAGCGATCAAAGTACGGATTAGTGAACATAAGAGCACCATCAGACTTGGCCGGACGGCCACAAGAATGACAAACCACTACATTGAGAAAGGCCACACTTGTGATGACATTCAGTGGACGGTTTTGGAGGCAAACCAGCTGTGGAGCAGTGCCTCCCTTCTACGCCGCGAACAACGATGGGTACACCGTCTCCGCAAACATGAACGAGGTCTCAACGATGAGATCCCCTGGGTGGAACTATGAAAATAACCCCCAAGTCTGCAGTACCTTGGGCCACCTAACGCACACGATCTGCACTGAGGACAGAGGAGACGTTAGCATAGTGTCATGTAGGGCGGGACCACACCATCACGGCCTCCCCTACCCCCTCTCTCTGAGGGCACGTCCTAATTGGGGTTACCTCACTACATCAGGCATGCCCTCTAACCATATGCATGTCGTTCTTGGGCTCCGTACTTCTGTGCCTTGGGACATGGGGACTAACCATCAAACTTGTAGCCATGACACACCTTTCCTTTTATCTCTTCTCTAACCTGCCAAAAAGTGCTGTAGTGGATGCCTGTCCCTTGATAGGCGGTTCCGCCGTGCCTTCATGTATCTGTAAATCTTAACGTGACCAGGGAGCTGGCACCATACTTTATTTTATTTTACTATAGTCCCATTGAATGTGATAACATCGCATTTACTTACCCCCCTCCCGCACCCATACTATTTGTACGGGTTTGAGCACCATTGAGGACTGGCTTCCACCTGCCACACACTGAATCTTAAAACTGCATCCGGACACACACGTGCTTCTGGCATCTACTATCGTCATGCCGACCAGGTCCCTCTCAGCACGCTATGCGTAGGTTCCTGGTGAGAAGGTTCCTCCTGAGCGCATGCGCATTGCATCTGCCGCGCTACACATGCACAATACCTGGCGGCATGACTGTGTTGTCCGGAAGAGGGCACCTCCCAAGCACCAATTACCAACACTATATCAGGCGGTCCCCGCCATGGCCATTGACTGCAGGCAGGCATACGGACTGGGTAGGTGCGATTGAGCCGGCACCCGAGTAAACTGTAAGTAAGAACGCTGTGATGTGGCCTACGGAAACTGAGCAATAAGTTCTCTGCACTGTAAATATGTATCATGTTTCCCCACTTATGTCTGTGTCCCTTATTGTTTAGTTTTTGCCCGGTAAGGTGCGGGCGTCCTGCGCTCCTTAGCCTATGGAGCAACTCTCCCCTTATTTATAGGTAAGGGCACCAGTGCACAATCGCTAGCTCTCATTGGGGGCTGTGTTACGTGTCGACCTCGGTTTCGGGGTGAGGTCAATTCTGGTAATTACAGTTGCACTCGTGTGGCAGACCATTACGGCTCAAAGAGTGTTCAATACCTTCCGATGCCCCTCCACATGGCACAGAGGTGTGTTCCTCTTTCTCTACCGCACACCTGACCTGCCACATGCAGGTATTAGCCCACAATGTTGGGCCCCCTCTCAAATTGGCGCAACGCCCAGTGCGGGTGGCTCCTGGGGCGCAGGCGGGGCCACACACATAGCGGCCATGCTTTCTGGCACTGCGTGTGCCCGGCCCGCCTGGAGCCCGAGTTTGAGAAACCGCGCTGCGGTCACTGCACTAAGGGCAACACTTCAACCCAACCTGTCTCGTGTTTTTATCTTTCTATGTGACTTGCGCAGCTCTGCTGTTTTCTGTTGGGGCATGCCTCGCATGTTTGACACATGTCCTATTTGTTGTCTGTCCTCTCTTTCCTAGGTGGTGTTCAGGAAGCGGTCACAACTTTTGAGTGTGCAGCCATACTGTAGGGTACACAGTTCTTTGGCCCGCCCTGACACCCTCAGACGGTATTAACCCTTTCACTTCTCACGTGCACATCACCTCACTTTGTTTGTTTCGGTCCTGAAGAAGCGCCATGGATCCTTGAGACCACATAGGCGCGAAACATGTCGACCTTTTAAACTTGCAGTTACCTGGGCACATTAAGCCTATTGAGGTAACACATAACCTACAGGTTTTTTACTCTGCCAAGGGTACCGTCACATTAAATATTTTTCTGGTAACCCTTAGACAGTTTTAGCTTACGTTGCACGCACTTTATCACCTTCCATATAGGACCCACCCCACACACCCGCATGCATCTGACGGCAGTTCTCTAAAAAGATCTCTGCTAAAGTGACCCTTCGGGGGACCCGTGGGGCATTGCAGCGCCGGCCCGATGAGGAGCAAACGCCCGATGATGAAGCATGACATCCTTCGGGGTGTGTGAGGGCAACAAGAGGCAAGACTTGTTCTTCCCTCTCACTAGTGGTTCCTAATTACCTAGGATACTCTTCACTTCCTGTTTCTCTGTCTCTTATTTTTCTTCTGAGTGAGTGGGTGACACGTTGCACCCCTCTTCCGGAACAGTGTCCCCTTTGTTTTGATTGAACCTCAGAACACGACAACCCTGATTCCTCAGACTCGTGGAAACAATGTACTACTTTTCGCTCAGTCACTCGTGCTTGCTCATTTGGTCTCAGAGAGTTACACAGAAGAAACAGTTGAGCGTGTTTACAATAAGAATTTATTGCACAGTTGTTCTTCTAGTATAAAATATATGTGCTGCGACAACTGTTAAACAGTAGCAGAGATATATGATCAGCACTACAGTGGATAGAAAAGGATAGTACAGTTCTACCATTTTGCAATAGTCATGAACATATACATGAATATAAAATGCATTTATAAAATAAAGCGCATACTCCTACGATGCATGTCTAGATGTACCTAAGTGTACCTAGCATGTGAGTAGGTGTGAAAGAAGCCAAGAATCCCACTAGGATTTAGTCAAACCCCATTACTTGAATAATGAGAGTGTGGGACCTCGTCCTGGTCTCGAGTTGGACACCCCGCAAGGGATAATTAGACCACTGTCAGCTGGAGCGACTGCATGCAGGAGCCTCAGCGTCTCTGGTCAGTGTGTCGGCCTGGAAGTCTCGGTTCCCTCTAACTACTGATAGCAAGAGGTGCTGTAATTATACAGAAAAGTATAGAGTCCCTTTGTCCCTTGTGTTAGCCATTGTTGGGTATGAAGATGACGTATGGGATGAACCGGTTACATAGATGTTTATGCAGGTGGATCCTAGCCCCTGCCTGGTTTCCTAGAACTCTTATGAATATTTAATCATACTGGATGAGCACATCGAAGATGGTATAGGAGGCCATTGTTCGGGAAAACCCCTCCTTCTGTACCCAAACCGTAGTCTAGATAAGGTTCAGCCCTCAGCGCCCGTTATTGTGGAGAATAGGGAACTAATGTAGGTGAAAGATTATGCCTATATTAGGGGATCTCAAACCATGCCTATATTAGGGCATCTATATGAAACATAACACCCACTCCTCTTAATAGTCAACAATAATAAACAATAACAGCAAACTACTAAGTCATACTAGGTGGTAGCGCATATAATTGTCAGTGAGCCACATAAAAACATTTTTAATTTTTTTTAAAGTATATTAAAAACATTTCTAAAAGGGGAAAAATGTGTAGAGTCAGTTTTCGAATATGTACTCAAGCTAAAGCTCTAGCTGAGTCCCTTTATAGAATTTAAAACTTTTACAAGCGTTTTAGAAGGCCATGCTTTCTCTAGCGATAGTGTCAATTTAGTAGGAAATGTTCCAAATTTAATCAGAGTCGAAATGAAAAAGGAAACTCCGAATTCTTTCCCAGCACATGATGAGCCAATTGAAGATTAAGTGTCCTGGCTGGGAGACGCAACATCACAGTCACTTGCTGTAGGGGACGGGAATTGTAATATTTCACACAGTACGTCGATGGAGCACAGATGATATTCAGTACTGCCGATAGTTGGCATATCGGCAGCCGGTGCTGTAGTCGATACCTCAGTGCCCGTAGTGCTAGTTGTAGCGCTTGTGCTGGTGTCAGCGCTAGTGGTGGCTGAGCTGATGCTCACCCCAGATGTAGAAAAAGGCACCTGCGGGTTTTCAAGGAATGCATTCGTCAGGATAGAAATACGCTGGGGACACAGCCGAGCGTGGGACCTCCGCGGTTCCAGCCTCGTGTTCAAGTCCGCAGGCGTCTCTGACTCGAGTGTCAGACAAATGTCCAAAACGCATTCTTCACCGCAAAACAGGCATCGAAGAACAGGTAAGATGCAGTCCATCCAGACTGGTCTAAACGATAAGAACCAAGAAGCACTCAGTTCTCGTAGGCGAGGCGCGCCCAGATGTTGTACCATGCGCTCAGGGTATCTACGTTCCAGAAGAGCTTTCGCCATTTCGTTCGTGATTGGGCCGTCCATTGCGTATCAGGAAAATGACGATCAGGATTCCAGCTATTAAAAGCAGTATCAGAGGTAAACCTCCAAAGATGCTTCCAAATACGGAGTGTATAAAATTTGGGATAACTCAGAGGACTGTTTGGAAGGTGCTTAGAAAACCTGACCCTATGGTCTTAAATAAGTGTACAATACCACTCGTATCAGACATGTTAAAGATACGACCCACCATTTCTACGAAATGAAAGGGGCAGTTTGTACGAATAAGTGCCTGTATCTCGGTCGAGGTCCTTGCAACTTGAATTTCAAAGGTCTCTCAAGCGGAGGTTAAGGGTACAGTTTGCTGTAAAAGCATGGCTTTCATTCTGCTCAAAGCGTCAAATTTTATAAAAGATATCTCTAACGAAGGCCACAAAGGCGCCTCCAGGACTGTACTTGTTGGGGGAAACAATACTTGCATACAGCAAGTAACCCTGGCGTTCACGGTGACCAGATAGGCGATGCCCGGAAGCATGCCACAGCAACCTTGATCATTCAGCATCAAGTAACTCCCATTCGAGAGTAACTCAAAGACTGGTGTGATCACGGCAGCTGGAGTTCCTTTCATGTGGCAAAACAGATTCGCCACCGAACCATTACAAGCTCCATGTAAAATAATGTCCTGACACATGAGAGAGCCGCTTAAAGTGCTCCTGCAGTTGTTACCACTCAGGAACACCTCACGATCCCCACTCCGGCATCGAAATCTATATGGTAATTCCCAGGATTCCTTAATGTATTCTTTACCCAATTTTTCATATCTGCCTGCCTGCGTTTGCTCAAGGCAATACTGAAACTGAAAGGTCGTGACCGGGAGAGTGATATGGCCGTGGATTAGCCATTCTGTTGATGGTGATTCCGCCACTGTGAATGGTAGCCTGTCCAGTTTTTCAATACGCAGTATTGTATATTTAGCTCCCCTTTGTGCCATTTCTATCTGTGTATCTGTTAGATTGTATTCAGAAAACAGAGACGTACTGTTTATAAAACGCCAAGGCACAAAGCCTGCACGCAAAGATTGCAGCGTCCAGCTTAATAACATAATAGAACGTAACTGAGATTGGCCGTGTTGTAATATGGCTAAATCCTGTTCCAGTATGTTGATAGCAGAAGATACAATGTTGCCCAATGAATATATCCTGGAGGTCAAAGTTGTTAACCCATTATCTACCACAGCTGAAGCTTTTTCTAGGTTTATACGGTCTATTTCCCGTATTCTCTCTGCGGCCTCTTGTTGGAAAATCTTCCAGTTTTCATTATAGGCAGCATATATGCCTCCATATATGAAACGTTTATGACGTGTTTTCCTGGGTCCTAGTAAAAAGTCCCTAAGATCCATGCCAAGTGAGAGTAAAGATAAGTGTTGTTTCACTTCTGCAAGTGTTGAGGTTTCTAGCCAACCGAGGCACAACTTCCCAACACTGTAGGATGTCACTACCCCTGGATGTTCTCACTATACATAACTTGGGTCTGGCCTATGAATACTGAGTCCCTCGGTGATGTTCAGGAATTGCTTATGACAGCTATTCGTGTCTAAGGGCCAAACCACCCACTGTTTCCAATTTGGGTATGTTCTATTGTACTCTAAGATGTCATCCACTGTTGCCCCTTCTTTTGTAGTTGAATTCTGCCACCCCCCCATATGTCGGTGTTGGAAACCTAGGGGTGTTCAGGTCCTTGCTCTTGGCTAGTCCAAGACAGGATGTGTGTTTCACAGTATCATTTAAAAAGATCATCTGCTGTGGAATGAGGCATACTGTAAATAGTGCCTCTGTACCCTGGACTTGCCAGTCCCTTGAACCCCAAACTGATTTTAAGTCAATTTCGTCTTTCCATAGGTCGAAACCCTGTTCAGACAATTGGGCCAAAAAGGAAGCAGAGTAAATCTGTTTAGTGTTTGTCAACATAATTTTCAGTGCTGATGCTGGTGGAACCTTGTAATAATATGAGGCTGGATCTGTGGTGTTAAACCCTGAAAAGTATGGACATTTCTGTGCAAACGTTTGTGAACTACTTTTTGGTGGTGTTGGGCAATGTTCCCACTGATGGTACTCAAAAACATTCCTAGGTGAAATGGATTTGTGCAGGAAATGATGACCATAATGTTGGTAACAGTACAATGTGTCATAATCTAAAGAACCCTCTAACATTTCATTATTAGAAAATGCAGCAGTTTTCTCTAAATCAGACAACATGTTATTAACAGTTTCAGAGTCAAAATCATCAGAAAATGTACTTGAGGTAATGATATCACTTAATGAAATTTTAAATATATGATTAATTTTTAAAAGTTTGGTCGGACCGATTATGTTAAAATCAACCTTGTCCCATACTATACCATCCGGTATAGGAACTGCTGTAATGTTCACTGATGACAAGTCTCTTTGCTCACGATGTGATGATGGATGTGGCTTCAGTAGTATGTTGACCTTTTGGGTTGTGGAGCTTTAACAAATTGGTTTCGCACTCTAGAAACAAAAAAATGTGTGATAAATAACGGCTATGAGTGTCCAAATTTCAAACACAAATACAAGGTCTGATCTTCCCAGAAAGCAAATCAGTAGTCCGTGCAATTTGATTGTAGTCAAAAATTCCTTTTATTCTTTTATTCTTTCAGAAAGTTTCATAAAAACACTTCACGCTATGGACAAGACTGCCGACGCGTTTCGTCCCATTGGGACTTCTTCAGGGCTTAATAGGTAGTACATATATGGCAAGTATTCTTTTGCAATGTTAGCAATTCAAGTATGTGGGAATGATTTCTCCCTGAGATCTGTAAGTGGCGTCCGGTTCAATTAGCGAAATGGGACGAAACGCATCGGCAGTCTTGTCCATAGCGTGAAGTGTTTTTATGAAACTTTCTGAAAGAATAAAAGAATAAAAGGAATTTTTGACAACAATCAAATTACACGGACTACTGATTTGCTTTCTGGAAAGATCAGACCTTGT
The DNA here is from genome assembly GCA_963921515.1 of Calotriton arnoldi. Lineage (NCBI taxonomy): Eukaryota > Metazoa > Chordata > Amphibia > Caudata > Salamandridae > Calotriton > Calotriton arnoldi. The sequence goes on from CAWUFW010006769.1 coordinate 992,710, forward strand.
ATTTGTGTTTGAAATTTGGACACTCATAGCCGTTATTTATCACACATTTTTTTGTTTCTAGAGTGCAAAACCGATTTGTTAGAATTTTATGTGTGATGGGTTGTACCCATCTTTCACAGGACGTATGAAGGTCACGTCTTGGGTTTTTTGCACCTAGGCTATATCACAAATTGTAGGCACTGTACGTCATTGTAATTGGTGCTGGACTTTTGTTGCCTTGACCTTCTTCCCCTTTTTTGGGCTGTGGAGCTTTGTTGAAGATAGCGTCCATTAATAAGCATACTAAAAGTTAGTACTAAGCCAAGCCAGAAAAGAAAAAACAATATCCCAGAAATTACCCAGAGTTCAATCCAAGGCGATACCAGGTATGTCTTTTTTAAGAAAGTGAAGAAAGTTCTTTATTTGTTGCTTGAATGGTGTTTTGGCTGGCGTCGTTTCCGGCTCGCTTGGATCCAGAGAAAACGTATCAAAGTTCATGAAATAGCCAGAAGCAGTTCGATCAATTGTAGGAATTGCATCGGGATTAGTTGAAATGTTATTTTGCTCTTGACGAGGCATGTTGACGTAGACTTCTGTATTAGGTCTAATTGCAACTTGTGAATTATTCTGATGTTCATTTTGAATTTGAATGTTTGGTTGAAGTGGAACAAGTTCCATAGCATTGTTGCTTAGTCCTTCATTCCTTACAGGTGGCTCTTCAAACGTGATGAGTCTTTCTGTTTGAACTTCTTGGATTGTAGCTAGAGGAGGGCGTCTGCTACTGTGGAGACCACAAGGCCTACTGCTTATTATTGACCACATAGTGTGGTTTGATTAAGTCAATTGAGACAAATCTTTTCTCCTTTTTCCCAGCAAGAGGCGGCAAAAGTACAGTTCTTGTTCCTTGCACTGCAAGGACTGGTACAGGTGTTCTGTATGAAGGTCCAAACTCCTTTTTGTCCGCAATTTTCTCTCTGACTAGATCCCCGACTTTTGGAATCCAGACAGGTCTTGCCGTGTCTGCCTTGACTTCCCCAGTGGCGGTCTGCTTTAGTCGGACATTGCTTTGTTTTGCCCTGGATTCATTTAGATCCTGTAAAACAGCCAAACGATCATAAATATCAAATGGTTTTTCATCCGCCACTGCGCCTTCACAATCAAGATCAGGTACCCACATTCGTGTCCCAAAGAGGACTTCATATGGAGTGACACCCCTTAGAGAGTTTCTTGGCTGGTTGTTTAACGCCCGCTATACCCCATAAAGGTGTTTGACCCAACTACCGCCCTTGCCTAATACCCTAGCTGTTAAAGATTGCTTTAAGTCCCGGTTTTTCCTCTCCACAACCAAATTTCCCTCGGGATGGTACGGAGAGGAGTACCGCAATGCTACGCCCATTCCTTCCATGGCCTCTTTGTAAGCCTGAGAGCTAAACGCAGGGCCGCGGTCAGAATGTAACGTGCTAACTGCGTATGTGCTGATAAAGACTCGCAAATCTTTGATAACAGTTCGAGCGTCAGCCGAGCGCTGAGGCGCCATACCCATAGGAATCTCGAGCATGAATCCACTGCAACCATGATATATTTGTAAGCCCCGTCCATTTGTGAGGGGCCCCAGTGGTCCAAGTACACACATGCGAGAGGTTTGTCTGATTTTTAATAATGGCGTCTGCGCGGGTTTCGCTACCGTGGAGCCTTTCATCTGCTGGCAGATGTTGCAATTCAAGACATAGGGGCCGATTCCGATCTCGGCCGGTAGGGCTCCGAATCGGATTCGGCTTTACCGGATCCGATTCGGAGCCCTGTTTCCCGACCGAACCGTACGCGGGTCCGGCCGAGCGAGTACGATGCGAAATCGCCGACCGACTCGTCCGGGCATCCCGACCGCTCCGACCGACTCGCTCCCGGCTCGAACCGCTCCGACCGACTCGCTCGGACTCGACTCGCACCGCGCAATGGAGACGTTTCCCGGCCGGGTAAGTACGATGCGCGCCGCGAGCAGTCCGACCGAGCCGCGCACTCCGGCTCGTAAGAGCTGTCGGAGCTGTACTTTGGGGGTCCGTGTCGGACCCCCCTGTACGCGTAGCCCCGCGAGTCGCACACAGGGGAGACCCATGGGTCCCCCCTACCTGTGCGTGTACGGCGCGAGTCGCTTCGCCGCGTACCCGCTGTAGGGGGCGCCCTTGTCCGACTCGCACCCATTGAGTCAATGGGAGCCCGCGTACGCGTTGTACGACCGGCTCCCATTGACATCAATGGGAGTCCGACCGACTCGAGTCCGATAACATACGGACGCATCGTACTCGTTCGGTCGGACTGCACGGGTCCGATTCGGTCGGAAATCTCTCCGGGTCCGGCTCGGTCGGAGAAATTTCCGGCCCGAATCGGAATCGACCCCATAGTCTTTTGTTTGCTTAGTTAACCCTGGCTACCAATAGCGCTGTTTCAGGCCTGGGCGTAGTTCGCAGAGTTTTGCTACGTGGAACTCTGCGAAGTTACAAACAAACTCCGCGAAGTTACAAAAAAACTCCGCGGAGTTACGCGAGTGGTGGAGTGCAGTGCGAACTGCAGTTTGTGCTGGTATTCCTGCTGCTCGGGTAGAAATTCTACCCAAGCAGCAGCTCGCGCTCGCGAACTTACCGCTCGTGATCGCGAACTTACTGTTCGCAATCGCGAGCGGGGAAAAATCTCCGCTGCACATCGCGAAGCGGCGTTTTCTGCACTCCGCGAGCTTCGCGGAGTGCAGAAAACTCCGCAAACTCCGCAAACGGAGCGAAGTTCACCGCCCAGGCCTAGTTTCAATAAAGAAACAGTCGCTGTAACGCCTGTGTGCGCAGAGCCCAAACCCTCGTGTGCTGCTAGTATTAAACCTTGCCTACGATCCATATTTGGTATTACGCTATCCCCCACTCCAGGAATCTGAGCATATGGAATGTTACTTGCATCTAACTTGTAGGAGTATTTGAGTGGAAATTGTTTAGGTACTGCTGTGCTGCCTTTGCGTGAAGCAATGACAGCTACCATAATCTCACCGTCTATTCTCGTTTTGGAACGAGTGAGTGCAGCTACGGAAGCCGTGCGAACAGCCCCCTTTGCGGCTTCATCAGCCAATGAATTCCCTTCAACGTGAACGCCATTATGTTGATGACTCAGTGTATGGATCACGTGAGTCCTTTGTAGCTCGTTTTTCAACTCTGCTACCTGTTCCCATAGCATCTTATGCTTAATTGTGCCACCTTTCGCATCTTTAAACCCGTTTTGCTCCCAATGATCTAGGTATTCATTATATGACTGAACACAGTAAAATGAATCACACACGATTAGTGTGTGGAATTCATGATCCGTATTTACCAGTGCCAGTGCTTTTAACTCTGCCAACTGTGCCGTGCAGTCTCCTAGTGATTGCGTTTTTGTGCAACTCGGATAGAACTTTCCATCCTGCATGTGACCTTTAACGATAGCACACGCTGCGCTGTATTGCTGCTTACTTCCTATGGCCGGTTGCACAGATCCGTCAGTATAAATAAAATATTCATACTGATCGAGAGGCAAGATTTCATTTGGTAGTGGATATTCGTGTTCATATTGCAGGAATGCCTGTGTTTTTAGACTTTGATCAAATCTGTATTCAACGTCCGTTGCAGTAAGAGAATTAGCCCATTGTATCCATCTTGGATGTAAGGCCTTCGCATTTGGAATGCTAGCCTTTGTAACAGCTTCTAAAGCCGGTACCGGGGTTACGACAATAATGCGTTACCCCTGTGCCAGTGCTCTTTCTCTTGCTACAGCGGTCTGAACAGCTGTCAGGATTTTCTCTGTTGAAGTGAAACGCTGTAGGAGAGTAGGATCTGCTTCTTATGGTTACCCCCACTTTTTGCTGATGTTTCACTGTTTTTCGACTTTAGTCTGGCTGGGGCCCTGCTATCCAGGACCCCAGCCTAGCTGCTTCCTCTCTAAACTGATTCCCTGTACCTTAGGTACACCACAGATTGGATTCTGGGGTGCCCTTATCAGTCCCTAGTATATGGTATACTATGTACCCAGGGCATAGGTACCCCAGAGGCCTACCAGGGGCTGAAGCATGTATTATGCCACCCCTGGGCAGCCTTCCAAAATGACACCACAGGACTGCTACAGCAGCCTGAGTAAGGTGGTGCATGCACCCCTTACTGAGATATAGGTTCACTATATCTCACCCTATCACTGCACATATAAACCTATCAGTCACCCCTATGGCAGGCCTTATCAATCCAGAAGTCAGGGTGCTTGGTTTTGTGTGAGAGGGTACCCATGCATGAGCAGAGCCCCTCTGCAGCCTTCGGAATCTATCCTCCGGGGTTGTCTGGGATGCAGCCTGACCATATACTCTTAAGTGCATTATAACCTAGCGGTAAATGCTAACTTTGGGATGGCTGCACGGAAACATGTCGTGTTTGGTGTCAAACACCTTGGAATCATACCCCCACACCAGTAACTGGTGTGGAAGTATGATCCCACCCTTCTAGAGGGAGAGACATGACAGCACCGGTATACCCGGTACCAGCTAACAGAGCCCTGGCATCACAAAATGGATGCTGCAGCCACAGACACGAGTCTGGCCTCCTGCTGCTGACCGAAACTCCGGCAGGGGAGGCCTGGACAATAGGTTTCGTGTCACAGGGAGGTGTTACCACCTCCCAGACAGGCTTTAGTGTATTGGGGCTGGGTGGGTGCACTCTCAGAGTGCTTTGAAGTCCTGCACTGGGGGCACATTTGGTGTCCCTGTGCATAGTCCAGTTCAAACCGGTTGCAGGGGCTACCAGCCCCTGCTCTGGCGCAAAACTGGACAAAGGAAATGGGTGTAGCCACCCCTCTTTCCAAACCCTCCCATAGGTGGGTCCCCAGAGTATGTCCAACCCCTTCCTTGGGTATAAGAAAGGAACCCCTGGCTACAGGACATTGGATTTCCCTGGATGAAACTCTGATACTGAATCCTGGACCTTCGACGATCTGTTCAACGCCAGATGACTGAAGAATCTCCCTTGGAGTAAAGGAGTTACTCCCCTGCTTGGCAGGCACCAACAACGCATCTGACCGGTCTGCATCTCCGAAGCTCCCGCCGGACACCGACAACTTTGCAACCCAGGAGGTGGGTTTCCAGACTTCCCAGAGGCTGACCCAAGTCCCCAGCAAAGCTGAGACCCATAGCCCTCGTGGGTAACGTGGAACCAGAACCCCTGGATACCATGCACATTTGCAAGTGCATATGCTTCACGTCAATCCCTGAGGCTGTGCTTTGAAATACTTGTAGCCCTGACCCCCAGCAGTAAATCCACCGAAGATTGCTGGCCTACCCACTCCGAGTGACCCGTGGGCCGCCATTTTCTGATTCCTCTTGAGGTCCCTTCGCAATCCCTTGTCCGTCGACTTGTGGGTCCCTGAGAAGGGTAACTTTACTTTAATTGGGCTTTCCTGGTTGCTCCAGACGTGCCCGGACTCTCCATCGCTGGGGGAGTCCCCAGGACCATGCTGGTCCGTCTCGAAGCATCTTTCCTCTTCCTGCGTGGGTTGCTGTTGCCAAGGCTTGTTGTGTCCAATCCGGGCACCGACGCTGCAGCACTCGACATCCTTTGTAGGACAGCTCGAATCCAGCTCCTGGTTGTTGTCGACGCCTCCTGGTCCTCGTGGCTGAAGAGTCAAGCTTCACCTCTTTGCACCTGAAGCACCCGACATCGGTGGGCATTCGACTATCGTGCCCCTGGTCACTGGCTAGTGACCCAGACTCTGTCCCCTCTGCTTTCAGGTTCTTCACATCTTCGATCCAGGCTTGGATCTCTTCGGACACTTCTCATCTTCCCGGCAGCAGCACTTTTCAGCAAGCTGCCATTGAAAACGACGATGCGACCCAACACCATTTGACACCTATGCACCCGGCTTCCCTGGGTGAGGTAACACGAGTACTCCGGTGCTCCCATGGGTGTTGGCCCTAGAACCATCTAAGTCCAAAAGGGTTCGTTCCTAGTCCACTCCTAAGTGTCCTTAAACTTTAAAACTCTAACCGCGACTTTCCCCATAGAAGCTAACGGAGCTCGCAGCTGTGTTCAAACACTGCACACCTCCCCCGTGGGTCCCCTGTGTCACTACCTTGGGTGGTTCCTTGGGGTCCCAGCGATTCTACAGGCTCTAGGCCTTGTGTCTAGTCAAGTCGTGGTTCTTATACCACTTTCTTAATATATGGTTTGGTTCGCCCCTAGGGCCTATCGTATATTGTGCTAATTTACTGTGATATTTGAAGTGTAACATATGTGCTTTGACCTCTAGCCTCATAAAGAGACTAGTAGGGTGTGTTTAGAAATAAATACATATATTTTATATATATACCTGGTGTGGTCTCCTTTCATTTAGCCATTCAAGAGATTATAGACTGGTAAAACAAACAGCTTTACACTCCTTCAAGACTTAGCCTGAAGGCTGCTCTCCATAGCTACCACTAGGATAGCTTTCAAATAAGGTTGTCTTAAACCTATCATCAATAAGAGGTTGTTTGGACTGGTGCAAGGTGCCCACTATAACTAGTGGACAGCATATACCAGGCCAACTTCTCACATTGGTGGCAGCGGTGGGATTCAAGCTTGCCTTTGTTTTAGCAGATAATCTCAAGTGAGTGACTAACTGAAAACCACTAAAGGTACCTGAGGTACATATAATTCAAGCTTAAAATTACAGTAAGATCTACTGAACTTAGAGTTGTATGTTAAGGGCTTAGCACACCCTTTCTACAACTCAAGAGAGTTTAGTAGGCCACACTATAGTAGGTAGTGCATACACCACACCTCACTAGTGATGTCTTCAAGGCCAGGAACCAGTGGGTCCCTGCCAGAAGCCAATGGGCTTCTACCATCCAAGTATGACAACCTCCCATTTTTGGAATTGAGAGCATTGTGTAGTACTAGGAAATTGAAGACAGGAAAAAGTGCAAACACCCAACGCCTCATAGAGGTACTGCTGTTGGATGATCTCAGAAGGCCTACAGGGTCTGAAGGGGTAGGCCGAGAGGGTGGGGCAGCAAATGAGGAAAGGCCAAGGGGTGAAGATATCCATGACCTGACCTGTGAAGCTGACCAGGAAGATGACACTGATCTTAACCTGGGAAATCCAGCTCCTCCTGCAGATTAGGAGGATGGCCAAAATGGCCTCCTCTTTATTCCACCAGGGAGAGTTGAGAGTGTGCCTAGAAGGTCAAGATCTCCTTCTCAGGAGTCTAACCATTCTGACACCTCAATAGGGACCTCTGTTTCCTCTCATAGGAGGGAATCCTCTCATGAAAGGAAAGAGAGTCTGCTCAAGTATGAAGAAGCTCAGCTTAGAATCAGAAGAGAGCAGCTGGCTTTAGATAGGGAGTCCCTAGAGCTTCAGAAAACTAGAAGGAAATTGGGACTAGAGTCCCATGGTAGCAGCAACTTCCCTAGTGTTAGGGAAAGGTCTCATGACCATAGAAACCTAAGCAAGATTGTCCCTCCCTACCAGAGTGGGGATGACATCCACAAATGGGTTACTGCACTGGAAAGGGCCTATAAAGTTCAGAGGGTCCCCCAGGAGCAGTGGGCAGCAATCTTGTGGCTCTCCTTTGCAGACAAAGGTCGATATAAGCTCCTCACTGTAAGAGAAGAGGATGCTGATGATTACCAAATCTTGAAAAGTGCACTGATTGAGGGGTTTGGCCTAACCACTGAGCAGTATAGGATAAAGTTCAGAGATACCCAAAAGGCACAGAATCAAGACTGGGTGGACTTTGTAGATTGTGCTACTAAGGCTCTGGAGGGCTGGTTACTTGGCAGTAAGGTGTGTGATTTCAAAGGATTGTACAACTTAATTATGAGGGAGCAGATCCTTAATAATTGTCAAAATCAGCTGTTGCATCAGTACCTGGTGGACTCTGATCTGACCTCTCCCCAAGAATTGGAAAAGAAGGCAGACAAATGGGTCAGAACCAGGGTGAGGCAGAAGGTTCAGAACCAAGGTGGTGACCCAAAGAAGCAAGATTCTAAGAACTCTGACAAGGGTGGGGAAAAGGGTAAAGACCAGAAGTCTTCTCAAGGTCCCCAAAAATCTTCATCTGGGGGAATCCCAATCTAACAAAAGTAAAGGCCAAAAGAAACCATGGTGTAAAATCTGTAAGCAGAAAACCCATTGGACAAGTGACTGTACAAAGTCCAAAGACTCAACTCCAGCCACCATTGCCCCTAAGGCAACTGTTCCCCCTAGTGCAGCTACAATTGGTGGTACTCAGAATAAGGGTGTAGTAGGGTTAACCCTGGGTTCTGAGATGGGCTCTGGCCTAGTCAGAGTTCCAACTCAGGCTGTCCTGGTCTATGATGGAGGCATGGACATGTCCTCCTTTGTGAGTCCCAGTACCTTGGGCAAATACAGACAGCAGCCCTTGATAAATGGAAAAGAAGCTTTGGCATTCAGGGACACAGGAGCAAGTGTCACAATGGTGACAAAAGATCTTGTGGCTCCTGGGCAGATTATACTTGGTGAGATGTACCAAGTGACCAATGCTAGCAATGTCAGGACAGACCATTCCTTGGCAGTTGTTAATTTCTCCTGGAGAGGGGTAACTGGCCTCATGAAAGTTGTGGTAAGTTCAGACCTCCCTGTTGAATGCTTGCTTGGAAATGATCTAGAAACTTCAACTTGGGCAGAAGTGGAGCTCAGGACACATGCAGAAATGCTAGGGATCCCTGCACATGTATGTGCTGTGACCAGGTCACAGGCCAAAAAGTCTAACACTGAACAGGCCCTGGATTCTGGAAGAATGGACCAGGTGCCTCCCAAGAGGAGGAGCAGTAGGGTTAAGGCAGTGCCTTCCCGCCTGACTCAGAATACAGATCAGCCTCCTGAGGGAGATGATCTTAGTCCTGAAGAAGGAACTGTCCCAGAGGAGCTTGAACCTGATCAGGTTGAGTTCTTGGGGACAGGGGGCCCTTCCAGGGCCGATCTGAGCCAGGAGCAGCAAAGCTGCCCTTCTCTTGAAACCCTCAGAAAGCAAGCTGCTGATGAGGCTGCTGGGAATGATAGTGGCACCCATAAAATATATTGGGATGATGGACTCCTATATTCAGAGAGTAGAGACCCCAAGCCTGGTGCTTCCAGGAGGTTGGTAATGCCTATGAAATTTAGGGGCTTCCTATTGACACTAGCCCATGATATTCCCCTAGCAGGTCACCTGGGCCAAAACAAGACTTGGGACAGAATTGTTCCTCACTTTCATTGGCCCCACATGTCTGAAGACACCAAGGAGTTTTGTCGCTCCTGTGTCACCTGCCAAGCCAGTGGGAAGGCAGGTGGAACCACAAAGGCCCCCCTGATACCAATACCTGTGGTGGGGGTTCCCTTTGAGAGGGTGGGGATTGATATAGTTGGTCCATTGGATCCTCAGACAGCCTCTGGGCACAGATTTATCCTGGTGGTGGTGGACCATGCCACCAGGGCCCTCTTGGGAGTATTCTCAAGAGTGGGTTTTCCTAAGGAGGTAGTATCAGACAGGGAACAAACTTCATGTCTAGTTACTTGACTGCAATGTGGAAGGAGTGTGGAGTGAATTATAAGTTCACCACACCCTATCACCCACAATGCAATGGTTTAGTTGAAAGGTTCAACAAAACCTTAAAGGGCATGATCAAAGGTCTCCCAGAAAAGCTTAGGCGCAGATGGGACATCCTTTTGCCCTGCCTTTTATTTGCCTACAGGGAGGTGCCTCAAAAGGGGGTTGGTTACAGCCCTTTTGAACTTTTGTTTTGCCATCCTGTTAGGGGTCCTTTGTGTCTGGTGAAGGAGGGATGGGAGTTGCCTCTCAAACCCCCTAAACAGGACATAGTGGACTGTGTACTTGGTCTCCGCTCCAGGATGGCAGAGTATATGAAATAGGCAACTAAAAACATTGAGGCTAGCCAGGAATTACAAAAGGCCTGGCATGACCAAAAGGCTGTGCTGACTGTGTACCAGCCAGGACAGAAGGTGTGGGTGTTGGAGCCTGTGGCCCCATCAGCTCTCCAAGATAAGTGGAGTGGCCCCCATACAATTGTTGAACAGAAGGGAGAGGTTACCTACTTGGTAGACCTTGGAACTCCCAGGAGTCCCCATAGGATACTTCATGTCAACAGACTGAAACCATATGTCGGCTTGGCAGACATGGGCTTGCTCATGGCTACTGATGAGGGACAGGAGGAAGAGAGTGATCCACTCCCTGACCTGCTCTCTCAGAACCCTGATAATGGATCAGTAGATGGTTTAGTTGAAAGGTTCAACAAAACCTTAAAGGGCATGATCAAAGGTCTCCCAGAAAAGCTTAGGCGCAGATGGGACATCCTTTTGCCCTGCCTTTTATTTGCCTACAGGGAGGTGCCTCAAAAGGGGGTTGGTTACAGCCCTTTTGAACTTTTGTTTGGCCATCCTGTTAGGGGTCCTTTGTGTCTGGTGAAGGAGGGATGGGAGTTGCCTCTCAAACCCCCTAAACAGGACATAGTGGACTGTGTACTTGGTCTCCGCTCCAGGATGGCAGAGTATATGAAATAGGCAACTAAAAACCTTGAGGCTTGCCAGGAATTACAAAAGGCCTGGCATGACCAAAAGGCTGTGCTGACTGTGTACCAGCCAGGACAGAAGGTGTGGGTGTTGGAGCCTGTGGCCCCATCAGCTCTCCAAGATAAGTGGAGTGGCCCCCATACAATTGTTGAACAGAAGGGAGAGGTGACCTACTTGGTAGACCTTGGAACTCCCAGGAGTCCCCATAGGATACTTCATGTCAACAGACTGAAACCATATGTCGACAGGGCAGACATGGGCTTGCTCATGGCTACTGATGAGGGACAGGAGGAAGAGAGTGATCCACTCCCTGACCTGCTCTCTCAGAACCCTGATGATGGATCAGTAGATGGTGTGGCCTTGGTAGGCAGCCTCACTGTCCAGCAACAAACTGACTGCAGAAACGTTCTCAGCCAATTCAGGCATATGTTCTCCCTGACACCTAGTCAGACTACCTGGTGCACTCATGAAGTGGACACTGGGGACAGTCTGCCTGTCAAGAATAAAATCTACAGGCAGCCTGATCATGTCAGGGATTGTATAAGGACAGAGGTCCAAAAGATTTTGGATTTGGGAGTCATTGAACCCTCAGATAGCCCTTGGGCTAGTCCAGTAGTCCTTGTGCCTAAACCTCACACCAAAGATGGCAAGAGAGAAATGAGGTTTTGTGTGGACTACAGGGGTCTCAATGCAGTCACTAGGACTGATGCCCATCCCATCCCAAGGGCAGATGAGCTTATAGATACTTTGGCCTCAGCCAAGTTTCTGAGCACATTTGACTTGACAGCTGGCTACTGGCAGATCAGACTAGCTGATGATGCAAAGCCAAAGACAGCATTTTCTACCCCTAGTGGGCATTATCAATTTGTGGTGATGCCCTTTGGTTTGAAAAATGCACCTGCCACTTTCCAAAGGTTGGTGAATACAGTCCTTACAGGCCTGGAAGAATATAGTGCAGCATATCTAGATGATATTGCTGTCTTTAGCTCCACCTGGGAGGATCACCTTGTCCACCTAAGGAATGTTTTGTAGGCCCTGCAAAAATCAGGCCTAACTATCAAGGCTACTAAGTGCCAGATAGGGCAGAGTCAGGTTGTGTACCTGGGCAACCTTGCAGGTGGAGGCCAGGTTCAACCATTGCAGAGCAAAATCCAGACCATAATGGACTGGGTTGCTCCCACTACCCAGACTCAGGTGAGAGCCTTCTTGGGCCTGACTGGATACTACAGAAGATTTGTAAAAGGTTATGGATCCATAGTGACCCCATTGAATGACCTTACCTCTAAGAAAATGCCCAAAAAGGTTCAGTGGACAGTTAGCTGTCAAAGGCATTTGATGACCTGAAGCAGGCCATGTGCACTGCTCCCATTCTGCAGAGTCCTGATTACTCCAAAAAGTTCATTGTACAAACAGATGCATCTGAGTTGGGGGTAGGGGCTGTACTGTCACAGTTGAATGATGAAGGTCAGGATCAGCCAGTAGCTTTTATTAGCAGAAGGCTGACCCCCAGAGAGAAATGTTGGTCAGCCATAGAGAGGGAGGCCTTTGCTGTGGTTTGGGCTCTGAAGAAGTTGAGGCCATACTTGTTTGGCACTCACTTCATTGTTCAGACAGACCATAAGCCCCTCTTATGGCTAAAACAGATGAAGGGTGAAAACCCCAAACTTTTGAGGTGGTCCATTTCCCCACAGGGGATGGACTATACAGTGGAACATAGACCTGGGAGTAGCCATGCCAGTGCAGATGGACTCTCCAGATATTTCCACTTAGAACATGAAGACTCAACTGGTCAAGGTTAGTTTAATGTCCCTGCGTTTGGGGGGTGGGGGGGTTTGTGTAGGAGAGTAGCATCTGCTTCTTATGGTTACCCCCACTTTTTGCTGAAGTTTCACTGTTTTTCGACTTTAGTCTGGCTGGGGCCCTGCTATCCAGGACCCCAGCCTAGCTGCTTCCTATCTAAATTGATTCCCTGTACTTTAGGTACACCACAGATTGGATTCTGGGGTGCCCTTATCAGTCCCTAGTATATGGTATACTATGTACCCAGGGCATAGGTGCCCCAGAGGCCTACCAGTGGCTGAAGCATGTATAATGCCACCCCTGGGCAGCCTTCCAAAATGACACCACAGGACTGCTACAGCAGCCTGAGTAAGGTGGTGCATGCACCCCTTACTGAGATATAGGTTCACTATATCTCACCCGATCACTGCACATATAAACCTATCAGTCACCCCTATGGCAGGCCTTATCAATCCTGAAGGCAGGGTGCTTCGTTTTGTGTGAGAGGGTGCCCATGCATGAGCAGAGCCCCTCTGCAGCCTTCGGAATCTATCCTCCGGGGTTGTCGGTGATGCAGCGTGACCATATACTCTTAAGTGCATTATAAACTAGCGGTAAATGCTAACTTTGGGATGGCTGCACGGAAACATGTCGTGTTTGGTGTCAAACACCTTGGAATCATACCCCCACACCAGTAACTGGTGTGGGAGTATGATCCCACCCTTCTAGAGGGAGAGACATGACAGCACCGGTATACCCGGTACCAGCTAACAGAGCCCTGGCATCACAAAATGGATGCTGCAGCCACAGACACAAGTCTGGCCTCCTGCTGCTGACCGAAACTCCGGCAGGGGAGGCCTGGACAATAGGTTTCCTGTCACAGGGAGGTGTTACCACCTCCCAGACAGGCTTTAGTGTATCGGGGCTGGGTGGGTGCACTCTCAGAGTGCTTTGAAGTCCTGCACTGGGGGCACATTTGGTGTCCCTGTGCATAGTCCAGTTCAAACCGGTTGCAGGGGCTACCAGCCCCTGCTCTGGCACAAAACTGGACAAAGGAAATGGGTGTAGCCACCCCTCTTTCCAAACCCTCCCATAGGTGGGTCCCCAGAGTATGTCCAACCCCTTCCTTGGGTATAAGAAAGGAACCCCTGGCTACAGGACTTTGGATTTCCCTGGATGAAACTCTGATACTGAATCCTGGACCTTCGACAATCTGTTCAATGCCAGATGACTGAAGAATCTCCCTTGGAGTAAAGGAGTTACTCCCCTGCTTGGCAGGCACCAACAACGCATCTGACTGGTCTGCATCTCCGAAGCTCCCACCGAATGTCGACGACTTTGCAACCCAGGAGGTGGGTTTCCAGACTTTCCAGAGGCTGACCCGAGTCCCCAGCAAAGCTGAGACCCGTAGCCCTCGTGGATACCGTGGAACCGGAACCCCTGGACACCGTTCACATTTGCAAGTGCATATGCTTCACGTCAATCCCTGAGGCTGTGCTTTGGGTTACTTGTAGCCCTGTCCCCGAGCAGTGAATCCACCGAAGATTGCTGGCCTACCCACTCCAAGTGACCCGTGGGCCGCCATTTTGTGATTCCTCTCGAGGTCCCTTTGCGATCCATTGTCTGTTGACTTGTGGGTCCCTGAGAAGGGTAACTTTACTTTAATTGGGCTTTCCTGGTTGCTCCAGATGTGCCCTGACTCCCCTTCACTTGGGGAGTCCCCAGGACCTTGCTGGTCCGTCCCGAAGCATCTTTCCTCTTCCTGCATGGGTTGCTGTTGCCAAGGCTTGTTGTGTCCAATCCGGGCACCGACACTGCAGCACTTGACATCCTTTGTGGGACAGCTCGAATCCAGCTCCTGGTTGTCGTCGACGCCTCCTGGTCCTCGTGGCTGAAGAGTCAAGCTTCACCTCTTTGCACCCGACATCGGTGGGCATTCGACTATCATGCCCCTGGTCACTGGCTAGTGACCCAGACTCTGTCCCCTCTGCTTTCAGGTTCTTCACATCTTCGATCCAGGCTTGGATCTCTTCGGACACTTCTCATTTTCCCGGCAGCAGCACTTTTCAGCAAGCTGCCATTGAAAACGACGACGCAACCCGACACCATTTGACACCTATGCACCCGGCTTCCCTGGGTGAGGTAACACGAGTACTCTGGTGCTCCCGTGGGTGTTGGCCCTAGAACCATCTAAGTCCAAAAGGGTTCGTTCCTAGTCCGCTCCTAAGTGTCCTTAAACTTTAAAACTCTAACCGCGACTTTCCCCATAGAAGCTAACGGAGCTCGCGGCTGTGTTCAAACACTGCACACGTCCCCCATGGGTCCCCTGTGTCACTACCTTGGGTGGTTCCTTGGGGGCCCAGCGATTCTACAGGCTCTAGGCCTTGTGTCTAGTCAAGTCGTGGTTCTTATACCACTTTCTTAATATATGGTTTGGTTCGCCCCTAGGGCCTATCGTATATTGTGCTAATTTACTGTGATATTTGAAGTGTAACATATGTGCTTTGACCTCTAGCCTTATAAAGAGACTAGTAGGGTGTGTTTAGAAATAAATACATATATTTTATATATATACCTGGTGTGGTCTCCTTTCATTTAGCCATTCAAGAGATTATAGACTGGTAAAACAAACAGCTTTACACTCCTTCAAGACTTAGCCTGAAGGCTGCTCTCCATAGCTACCACTAGGATAGCTTTCAAATAAGGTTGTCTTAAACCTATCATCAATAAGGGGTTGTTTGGACTGGTGCAAGGTGCCCACTAAAACTAGTGGACAGCATATACCAGGCCAACTTCTCTAAACGCATTTCTGCATTTGTGTACAGGTGTGATTTGTATGCGATTGGTACTGTTTCTCCTTCATTGAAGGTTAAGTAAGTGTACCCGCATTGACCCGCAATTATACGGATCACCAAGTGGCGTACGTGTACGCGTGTTTGCAAGTGTTTGGAAGCTATCATGTCTTCCTGGAGTGAACGAAGAATATTAGTATGTTCTTGTGTCCAATTTCTGGCTGAAAAGTCAGGTTTTATTAGGTCGTAGAAGGGTTTTACCCTTTGTGCGTAATCTAAAATGTATGTTCTGCCGAAATTTAGGAATCCCAGTATTGAATGTAAATTTTTTAATGATTTTGGAGGCTGGAGCAGCGCACATTTTTCTAAAAAGTTTGCTGCTAGACTTTTCCCTTCACTTGACAGCTCATATCCCAAAAATAGGACATTGAGGTGGGCTATTTTTGATGTTTTAAAGTTACATATGTAGCCCTCAGTGGCAAATCCCATAATAATGGTGCTTACCCTGGTCAAGTACCTCACTAAGTCATCGTCCGTTAGACAAATATCATCCACATAGGACAACGCTTCTTCATCAAATTTTTTAAGTAACTCTGTTACCCTTCCTGAAAATACCCCGGGGCTATTCTTATACCCTTGGGGGAGTCGACAAAATTGTCGCTGGGACCCAAACGCTGAGAATGCGGTCAAATACCTGCTTTCAGGCGCTATATTTTGGCAGAAAAATCCATTTGAGATATCAAGTGTTATTTTGTATTTTTTCCGCGCAATGTTATTCATTAATGCGGCACTATGTGCATTTTGGACAGCAAATGTCTTTGTGCATGTGTTTAAATGTCTGTAATCTAAAACTAGACAATATGTATTGTCGGGTTTAGAGACGGGAAACAAAGGATTGTTCATTGGAGAGGTACATTTTTCAATGACCCCCTGATATTCAAGTTGATCTAAGATCACCCTGACCTGTTTTTTAGCTTCTTGCTTTATTGGGTATTGCCTCTGAGCATTAGGTGAAACTTTTAACGGGATCACGTGGTAGGTTGAATCCTCATCCCACCCAGCGTGATTTTTGTACAATGCTGGAGCTTGGGCTACTGCCCACTCCCGTGCATATGTATGTTTAAGGTGAACAGGAACATGGTTGGAAAATGCAGGAAAAATTATTCTTTCTCCCCTGGGGCACTCCATTACGAATGCTGGCGGCCAATCTTGTTCGGCTAACAGGATGTCATACCCAGATGATAAGTTCTTCCAAAAGAGACCTTTTACTTTCCTGGGCTTGTCCCCCTCCAGCCGGAGTGTTATTTCATGTAACTTATGTGGGACGCTCACCCTTTTGTCTGGTGTTTCCACTGTGATGTAATCAGTCAAGTCCGCTGTCACCAGAAATTCCTTCAGGTTCTGGCGAGCTATTGTTACTTCTGCCGCACTGTCTAGCATCGTCAGAGCCCATTCCCCGTTCAGAAGTTGTGTCCTCAGAATTCTGGGCATGTCTGATTTTCAGACCAGCAACTTTCTTTTTCTTAAATTGTTGTTTTAATTTTGGCTTATCTTCTTTCTTGGAAGTAAAGTCTGGAGCGCGCTGCTTGTCTCTGCACTGTGTGCGCTTCTCTCTGTGTTCTGACTGTCCTTCTCTCTCGGAGCTTTTCTTCGAGCCCTGAAAGGAACGAGAGGAACATGTATCAGTATCCTGATACCTGTCAGGTTTCCTAATATTATCCCTATTCCTAAGGTTGTACCTCTTTTCAGAGGGCTCCTGTGGAGGAGACCTACCTCGGGACTGAGATCTGTTGTCGTTAAACTTTTGTTGTTTTTTATTATCCAACTTCTTTTTAGAAGAAGTCGGTGTCTGCTTAGAAGTGTCCTTTTCGGGACTGCCCATTAGTTGAGGTTTTACAGCTTTTCCCCCAAAACTATCCCTGCCTAACTCTGCATACGCAGTTTCAATTATTTTGGGTAGTTCATTCTCCTGTTCTAATGGAGAGAACTCCCGTTGGCGTTGGCGGATTGCCACTGATGCTGCTTCCCCTTTAATGTTAGCTAGTATTATGGCTGATACCTGGTCGTAGTTATTTAATTTCTTCATCCCTAAGTTCAGAGCAGGCTCTGCTCCGTACTCATTTTGTATTTGTCTTAATACATCTGGTATCACTGCTAACGAAGGAATACCATGAGTTCTGGTATATATGGCAGCAAAGACTGTACCCCAAGAGGTACAATCCTCTAACTGTGGTGTAATCCTCATGGGCAAGCAGATTGTTAACATTCTATGTTTTTCAAATGGTGTGGTATTTGGGAATACTGCTTCTAACTGGGTTATTTTCTGAGCTACCCTGAAAGGAATTTGTTCACGTTTTGTGGGCAATTTACCCATTACTGCGTGTAATGTTCGTGGAGTAATTTTAGTAGCTGTGCTCTGTGTAGGAGCTGTATTTGGTGTAATTACTGTTGGTTGGACCGCAAGTGTCCTCATGACCAATTGTGTCATGTTTCTGTAAAGTTTTATCAACTCTTTGTGTTGAAAAAGCAATTCATCATTTGGCATTGTGTCAACAATGTACTACTTTTCGCTCAGTCACTCGTACTTGCTCATTTTGTCTCAGAGAATTACACAGAAGAAACAGTCGAGCGTGTTTACAATAAGACTTTATTGCACAGTTGTTCTTCTAGTATAAAATATATGTGCTGCGACAACTGTTAAACAGTAGCAGAGATATATGATCAGCAGTACAGTGAATAGAAAAGGATAGTACAGTTCTACCATTTTGCAATAGTCATGAACATATACATGAATATAAAATGCATTTATAAAATAAAGCGCATACTCCTACGATGCATGTCTAGATGTACCTAAGTGTACCTAGCATGTGAGTAGGTGTGAAAGAAGCCAAGAATCCAGCTAGGATTTAGTCAAACCCCATTACCTGAATAATGAGAATGTGGGACCTCGTCCTGGTCTCGTGTTGGACACCCCGCAAGGGATGATTAGACCACTGTCAGCTGGAGCGACTGCATGCAGGAGCCTCAGCGTCTCTGGTCAGTGTGTCGGCCTGGAAGTCTCGGTTCCCTCTAACTACTGATAGCAAGAGGTGCTGTATTTTTACTGAAAAGTATAGAGTCCCTTTGTCCCTTGTGTTAGCCATTGTTGGGTATGAAGATGACGTATGGGATGAACCGGTTACGTAGATGTTTATGCAGGTGGATCCTAGCCCCTGCCTGGTTTCCTAGAACTCTTATGAATATTTAATCATACTGGATGAGCACATCGAAGATGGTATAGGAGGCCATTGTTCGGGAAAAACCCTCCTTCTGTACCCAAACCACAGTCTAGATAAGGTTCAGCCCTCAGCGCCCGTTATTGTGGAGAATAGGGAACTAATGTAGGTGAAAGATTATGCCTATATTAGGGCATCTCAAACCATGCCTATATTAGGGCATCTATATGAAACATAACAGAACCAAACCAACGTTGGCGGCGCCATGTCGTGTAGTTCCTAGGAATCCACAGGACCTGTGCGTTTTGGGTGACCTAAACTAAGGCTTGGCGTCCCAACCGCTTTGGGACACCCCACAGGATATGTCAGCCATTAGACCAGCTAGCTCTACAGTGCCACTACCACCCACCTGTATCTTACAGTGTGTAGGTAGTCTCTGGCAACCACTGAACATGGGGGTGAGTGTCTGAAAAGTTTCAGCGCTTCGTCCATCATCTCCTTGTGTTTGCTTTGTTCACCCTAAGTTGGCAGGGTATGCCCAGAAGTGGGTCCCTTGCTCACTTTGCCACTGGATCCAAGCTAGCCTGGCTGATGAGGGTTGTTATCCTGAAACCGGTCCCAAGATGCCTTGTTCCGGTTCAGGGAAGACCTGGCTTGGCAGTTCGGGCTGGACTGTTCCCATGAGGGACAGGGTCAAGACTGATTTGCATATATCTGGGTCTGAACTGAGGTGGCAAAGTGAGCTAAAGAACGATGATGGATTCAACCCAGATCTGTGACTGGGGGTGAGTGTCAGAAAAGTTTCAGCGCTATGTCCATCATCTCCTTGTGTTTGCTTAACCACTGAACATGACAACCCTGATTCCTCAGGGATCGTGGAAAACAGTACAGTACTTTTTGCTCAGTCACTCGTGCTTGCTTATTCACAGAAAATTCACCAGAGGGCAATCAGGACATTTTCAATACGTATTTATTGGTCCAGCGTTAGTCTTGTGTAAAATATATTTGCTGCGACAATCAGGAGACAGAAGCATACGAAAGAAATCGCAAGTGCTAATATGGTAAATAGTATATACATTTCTACCATAGTGCTAATAAGATGAACATAAGCAGTTCAGATAAAATAGTAGCATTTGCATAATCCGGTAATGCGCGCCCTAAGTAATTTGCCTAAATGTACTGAGCATCGATCTGTGTGAGTAGCATGTATATGCGTATATGCATGTATCCAGCCAAGAATCCCCGAGGGAAGAACCAGCCCCCTCACCTGATGGTTGAGAATGAAGGACCCCATCTCTGCTTCGAGGATGACACCTCGCAAGGGATGTCTTCCGCTGCGTGTCGAAGATTCAGCATGCAGGACCCTGTGTCAGCTTGGAAGGAATTCTTCTCTAATTTGCAGGGGGAAATAAGGGTCTTATATACTAGAGTGGTCACTCCAGGGTTTCTTCTAGAATCAATATGTTTTTAAAACAATCATGAATGCTTTGAAAACAATCATAAATGTTTTTCAAAACAAATGTGATCATGCACAGCTGGCTGTTGGACAAGGATGAAAAGAAGTGGTAACCCTTATACAGAGTAAGTATGCTGTGCCTAAGGACATGTTTATGTACGTCAGGTACAGGGATTAGGATATAATACTAAGAGCTGTTGTCGAAGAGACAGGAGCAAGCCACTAGGTAAAAGGTCACCTGTTTCAGAACCGTTATTGTCGTGAGGATGGGACAATGTAATGTAAAAATGACAGGACTAGCCTAAAGGACATGACATGGTTTCATATTCGTTTTTACCTTTTCCTCTGTTTTGTCATCACTGCTGGAAAAATGAAGTTGACCCAGGGCGACATGAATCACCTTGAACCCCCGCTTCTGCAGTACCCAGTCTGGAAAGGCCATATGTTGTGAGTAGCTGTCAGTACCTGTGGAGGTTTATGATATACTGTGATTAAGGCACAAAGAAGGTGTCTGTATGCATGAAATGTGTCCTTGCTGCATGGAGCTGCAAAAAGCATGCAATGAGTTAAGAGTTGGCAGGCTTCTGCAGCAGTTATCACATGTTGGGAGGGCATATGGATATTCTGTAGCTATCATAATAGAAAAGTTAGATTCTGTGAAGGACATAGAGATAGAAATTAGCCTTTTTAACTTCACTTTTGTCACATCAGACCATAGAAAAACATTGTTGTTTCATTCTCTTCCCTAGCCCGGACATGTAACAGACCACACCACATACGGAGCTCTGGTATGCACGTCTTTATTCTTGAGCATGAAACCGTTAACAGAATGCACTGCATCACAAACTTTATTAACCACACCCAGCCATACCAAATAGATAATGTAATACTTATAAGGAGTCCGTCGAGGACCACTAGAGGCCTCGCACATACAAACACAGGATATAACATTTCCCCCTTTGTTAAATGAAAACTACAAACAAATATATACACATATGCACATTATAAATCCTCTATAAGTCGTTGAGGTACTCGCACCAGTCTTCCAGATCTAGTTGTAAGAGGTAGAGGAGGGGCGCCTTCATCTGGCATCTCTGGAGAAACGTTGGATGCTCGACTTGGGCACTCAGGTGGACCTGCCTCACTCATGAGTTCTTGGGGTAATGAACTCTTAGCGGTTCAGCATCAAATGGAGTGTCAGTCTTGTGTGTCCGCTTTTGCTTGACAAGAACTCGGTCTCCTTTCTTGAAGACCATGTCACGAGTACATCAGCGCTTATTGGCATAAACCTTTCTTTTGCATTTGCGAGGGGTGTCAGTGACACGAATCTCGTCGGGGTCTATAGACCGACTGGTGGTCCATTGGGATATCTTCATTCCAAGAGCTCTCCCAAACAGCAAGGTGGCAGGACTTTCTCCTGTTGTAGAATATGGAGTGGAACAGGAGGCATGGAGGGTTGGGCATACAGGTGTCTTGAGGTCGATCCCTTCCAGCGCAGCACGCTGAATCACCCTTTTCAAAGTACTCAGAAATTGTTCAACAACAGCCAGAGAGGTGTACTATTGTGATGTTTGATGTTAAAACGATTAAGAAAGTCTTTGAACTCTCTGCTATTGAAGGGTGGACCATTGTCAGTTTTGAGAATGGAAGGAACACCCCAGGCTGCAAAAATGTCATCAGCCTCTCGATGGCTATGTCATGTGTGGTTGATGATAAGTCTTCCACTAGAGGAAGACGTGAGTTTTCATTGACAACTGACAGGAGATGATGTCCATTATTGAGGGGTCCGAAGAAGTCAACTGCAATGCTCACCCAGGCCTCATCAGCATGATCGGACAAATTCAGCAGGTGTTGAGTTGTTTTGGGAAACAGACGGTTGCACAGATGACATGCTTTCAGTTTCCTTTCAACTCTTTCATCAAGGCACAGGAACCACACTCGATCCCAGATGGCTCTATTAGCAGAAGTAATGTCACGATGTCCTTCATGTTCCAGTTCAATAACTTGTTGCCTCAGGCTTTGAGAGATAACTATCCCTGACCCTCTTAGTATGACACTATCATGTGTAACAGGGAGTTCTTCCTAAACATTCTTGAATTTCTGTTACTCAACATAATCTGTAAGAGGTCGAGTATGTTTCCTTTATGATTGCGTTGCAATGGTTTCTTTAAGCTTGAGCATGTCTTTTTCAGTACAAGTAGCTGTCAGAATCTGTTCAATCGAAAGAGCTATAGGTGCACTTACTTTACTATGAAATTGATGTAGGCCTCAGCCACTTTGGTTGTTGTACTATGATGCTGTAGTGGCACTTGTGAAAAGTAGTCTGCGAGGTTTTGATCATTCCCCGGTTTGTGCACAAAAGCATAATCATACTGCTGCAGGCGCAACCGCCACCTCTCGATGTGAGGGGGCATCTTAGTTTCAGATTTCCGAAAATGGTGAGCAACGCCCTATGATCCGTGACAAGGGTGAAATGCTTTACATACAGAAACACCTGGAAGTGTTCACACACCCATGCTACAGCAAAGATTTCTTTCTCAGTTTGAGAATAAGCATGTTCGGTCTGAGATAGACTCCAACTAGAATAGGCTACAAAGTGTCTCTGAGCTCAGGATGCACATTGTGTTAGGCAAGAATCACGCCCCACCCCACCAGGCTTGCATTTACCACAGTCTCTGTATGCAATTTCAGATCAAGGTAAGGCATTTCAGTTGCATTTCCAATTGCATGTTTTATTTACTTTAAACTCCGTATAACGTTTGATGAATATGCTGAACACGGATCAACATAGACGGCTGCCCTTAATGACTTGGTAATCGTTGAAAACGGTTCTTATTTACCACTGTCAATATACTACATATGTGATATTGGTACTCTTGTCCATGTTGGCATATTACTTAATTATTGGACTCTTGCACTTTGACTTGGATTACTTCTCAATGTGGACGATATAAGTTGCCCAGATACCAATCTAAACTGTACTAGAAGTATTTTTGGATAATTACTGGTTCTTTTGCGACGTTGGTTGATACATATTTGCCGATAACGCTGTTCTATACTTCCTACCCTGAGGAAGCCCTTGAATGAGCGAAATGCGTTGGCGGCGTGTGTGTATGTTTTAAGAAGAATAACACAAATAAAAAAGAAAAAGGACCTACTCTTATTATTGTGCTTTATGGTTTGTGCTCTATGAATGTCTCTTGCTTAACTCCAAATGCATATTCTGCATTGATGCCTCTCATTTCATGTCTGAAGATTTTTTAATGTATCAGCAATTGGTAGTTGGCCATTTGAGGTGGGCAATCCTTGTATGAGTAGTACTTCAGGTGGTGCAACATTGGGGTCCCTAGCTTCCAGTGCCTCCTCCTAAAGTCCTGGGACCTCTACCCAGCTATAATCCTCAACACTACACTTCATAACTTCCCATTCACAAATAGTGGATGAAGGTACCCCTCAGTGTGTGCCAGAATCAAGGACTGCTGGGGAAGAAGAGCTAGAGAACCCTACAACAGTTGTAGAATAACAGAAAACCTTCCTTCAGAATTCCACAGTGGTGTAAAAAGAATCACATTTACCTTCAGTGAGAAGGCGTTATTTCTGTCCAGTCACCAGTTCTGTAGAAGGACCTCCACAACTGCTGCTTCCTGGATTCGGAAGCTTTTTCCCCTTCACAGAGATCTCCTTGCCCAGACAAAAATGCCAAAAGGCCTTTACCAGCTTCGAATTGTGAGCAAACTCAAACAACCTTACGTCCTTATTTACATGGGAAAAATGCAGAATACTCACCTACTAACCCTCCTTAATTGCTCCAGTAGAATCCTCTATGTTGCCTCAATGTTGGAAAGTGGATTATTGGTAGGGGCAAATGTAGGTCTGCCACTGGCAACAAGGCCACTAACACAGTATAGGGCTCAGAATAGGTCTTAGAAAATTATTCCCATGCTCAACCCTTAGTAGCTTGGCTGCGAGCAGGCAGGCTTAACTTCAAAGACAGGTATGTAAAGCATTTAAAAACACCACTTCAGTAAATAATTAAGACACAATGCATAATCAAAATCCAACACCAATTTATAAAACTAGAAAATATTTGTATCTTTAAAATGACACCAAAACGACAAAAATCCAATGTAGGGAACGGAGATATGAATTTTCAAAGATTTAGCATTATATAGCACTTAGAAACCTATAGCACCATATTGGGAAATCTGACCGGCTCAAAGTCAAAGTTTCAGGCCAACCGCGATGGAGTCCTGAGCGGCTACCCCTCGCGGTAGGTCCCGGTCACAGTTTTTGTCCTTCGGACTTAGAAACGTTTCTGGAGCTTTTTCTCGCGGGGTCCCTCGATGCTCTTCACCAGGCCAGATTCGGTGAGGGTTCGCCGGCCTCGGATTTCGCCTACTCCCGGTCAAACTCTGGAAGTCGGACCTACGGAGCTTTTCAGCGGGACGAACCTGCACGGCAGGCTGGCTCGCGGTTGCAGGCAGGCGGCTTGGATGGCCAGGTTGAGTCGGTCCCCTTATGGAGCTTTTTTCCAAAGTTGCTCCAGAGTTCTCCAAACTTCTGGAACTTCTTCCTGAAGTTCCCCAAAGGGTCCCAAAGTGTCTCAAACTCACTCCAAGGGTATGGAAGCTCCAAGATGGTCCTTGAAAGTTGAGGACTTCAGTTCCCACAATCCACTTGGACAAAACCCTTACAAACCCTTACAAATCCACTCTTAGTTCTCCAGGTTGAGGATCCTTGGTGGTGATGTTCCAGGTGAGCTCTGTTAACCTGTAGCTTACAGGGAGTCCACTCTTTAGTTCTTTTACAGCAAGGTAGTCCACAGGGCTGTAGTTCCAGATGGTGCAGTCTTCAGAGGGCAGGACTAAGAAATTGCACAACAAACTTCTCAGCATGGCACCACGTCTTGCTTTCTTAAGTTTCAAGCAGCAGATCTGAGAGGCTCTGCCCCTCTCAGATACTTATTCCAAGTTCTCTGGGTCAAGCAGGAGGTCACTCCTGAACAATGGGGGCAAGGTAACTCCCCAAGGTTCTGACCACATCCTATAGAGTGTGGCATTATTTTGTCCCAGAGTGCACCAAATCCTCCAAATTCATAATGGCTGATTTTCCAGCAGGGAGTTAAGAGCTGGCTAAACACACCCTTAGGATGGCTAATTTACATAGACTCTCCAACTTCCATCTTCTCATTCCTTCCTTAATCCTAGCTCTGGCTTGGGGTCAAAAGAGTAGAGTGGTAACTGACACTGAGGCTTTCCCCTTTCCTTTGAAGACCATGGTTTATGACTCCTCCCCCTGCTCTGGCATTCCTGTGTAGCAGCACACTGCCCTCCCAGCAGAGCTGGTTAACCCCAGGGGCTCTTTATCACCTCTTCAAAGCAGCCCGGCTAATCCACTTAACTCTGACCAATCAGGACAGACCACTGGAAGGCTGAATCTGGACCTACAAACAAGAAAGTCTTATAACTTCTTGTCTGTACATTTTAGGAGAAATTCAACAATATCATATTGTTAGATTTATCACTACCATTCTGGGAAGTCTATGAATGGAAGTTCTATCATTCTCCTATCAGGAGTTATTAGTTAATAACCTCTTGCCATGTTAACCTATGTGGCATGGGATTTGCAATGGGAAAAATGACGTGGGCCATTTTTACAGCACCAGGTCCTATAAAAACATATTTTACAAGTACTCCGCCTATATCTACAGGACCCCCATCCCATGGACCACTTAGGGGAAACTTTAGGGGTTCTGAATATGTAGAAATATTGCAGATCCTCCCTCCACAGTGCTCCTAGCATCAAAGTCGAATTTGGCCAGCACTTTATCACAATGTGGGGAGTGAAATGTGACATTTCACTTAACCCAGGGCATATAAAACTCATTTTATAAGGATCCACCTTATAAATACCTGACCCCCACCCCTGGGACACCTAGGGGAGACCCTGGGGGTTCCAAATATGCCAAAACATTGTAGGTTATCCACTTTTATGTGCCCCAAACACCAAAGTCGAGTTTTGGCACAATTTTCTTTTTAAAAGCAGTCCTGCCACCCAGGGCTGCTTTTAAACTGACCTCAGGCTTCAGCAGTGCACACATGCAAGTGCAGAAAAAGCTGCTGGCCTCTAAACTGCCTTGCCCTATTGTGTACTAGGGACTTCTAGGTAGTTCCAATCCCCCTGCCCTATTATTTACTAGGGTCTGATAGGGTAGGTCATGCCAATCACAGGGGTACCCCATACCATAGTGTACCCTAGTGTATGTAGGTGTTTTCACTGTATTCTAAATGTGTCTCTTTCAGCATAGCACTGGCCATGGGCCTGGTTAGGCAGAGCCCAGGGTCAGTCAGAGTCAGTTACCACCAGTACCAGTCAGCAAAAAGTTGGGAGGTGCCCATGGCACAGGATGACTTTGCAACATAGCCCCTTCCCCCCAAACGAAAGGTGATGGGTTACTAACCTACACCCTGGTAGTCCTCATCAGCTATGTGGAAAAACCTGGAAAGTCCATCCACATTTGCATGGGCAACCCCAGGTCTGTGTTCCACTGTAAAGTCCATTCCCTGTAGGGAAATGGACCACCTTAAGAGCTTGGGATTCTCCCCTCTCATCTGCATGAGCCATCTGAGAGTACTGTGGTCAGTTTGAACACGAAAGTGAGTCCCAAACAAATATGGTCTCAACTTTTTCAGGGACCAAACCACAGCAAAAGCCTTTCTCTCAATGGCACTCCACCTCTGCTCTCTGGGAAGAAGTCTCCTGCTAATAAAGGCAACTGGCTGATCAAGGCCCTCTTCATTTAGCTGTGACAACACTGCCCCAATCCCTTGCTATGAAGCATCTGTCTGAACCACAAATTCTTTTGTGTAGTCAGGGGCCAGCAGCACTGGTGCTGAACACATAGCAGCTTTCAGAGTGTCAAAAGCCTTCTGACACTCTGGGGACCAATCCACCTTCTTGGGCCTCTTCTTAGAAGTAAGTTCTGTTAGGGGCCCCACAATGGTCCCATGATTTTGAACAAACCTTCTATAATACCCTGTCAGTCCAAGGAATGTCCTGACCTGAGTCTGGGTAACAGGAGCTGTCCAATCTAAAATAGTTTGGATTTTAGCTTGGAAAGGCTGTACATGGCCCCCACCTACCAGGTGGCCCAGGTACACCACAGTACTCTACCCTATTTGGCACTTACTTGCCTTAATAGTCAGGCCTGCCTGCTGCATGGCCTGAAGCACTTCCCTTAGGTGGCTTAAGTGGTCCCCCAGGTAGAACTGTATACAGCTATATCATCCAGGTAAGCTGCACTGAACTGTTCCAACCCAGAAAAGACCCTGTTCACCAACCTTTGGAAGGTGGCAGGTGCATTCTTTAAGCCAAAGGGCATTACCTTGAACTGATAATGTCCCTCTGGTGTGGATAATGCTGACCTCTCCTTTGCTCCATCAGTGAGGGCAATCTGCCAGTAACCTGAAGTCAAATCAAAAGTACTCAGGTACTTAGCAGCCCCTAACCTGTCAATGAGCTCATCAGCTCTAGGTATAGGGTGAGCGTCAGTCTTTGTGACTGCATTCAATCCTCTATAGTCCACACAGAACCTTAACTCCTTGGGTCCCCCTGAGGATTAGATTTAGGTACCAGCACCACTGGACTGGCCCATGGACTCTCAGACGGTTCAATTACCCCCAATTCCAGCATCTTAGCAACCTCAGCTTTAATGCTGGCTCTGACATGGTCAGACAACCTGTACAGTTTATTTTTGACCGGTAAGCTGTCACCAGTGTCAATGTGGTGCACACACCACTCAGTGATGCCTGGGGTCAAACAGAACAGGCCAGCAAACTGCTCCAGCACTAGCTTACAGTCTCTGTGCTGCTGGTCTGTCAACTTGGGAGAGAGTATCACCCCCTCCACTGACCCATCTTGCACATTAGTGGAGAGGAGGTCGGGCACTGGCTCAGTTTCCTCCTCCACTCCCTCATCAGTGACCAGTAACATGTGCATATCTGCCCTGTCATGGTGGGGTTTCAATCTATTCACATGCAGGACCCAAGGTCAACCAAATAGGTAACCTCACCCTTCTTTTCTAAAATTGGCTAGGGCCCACTCCACTTGTCATGGAGGGCCCTGGGAGCCACAGGCTCTAACACCCACACCAATTGTCCTGGAGTATACTCAGGCATAGTAGCCTTTTGATCATACCAGTGCTTCATGAGCTCCTGGCTGGCCTCCAGTTTTCTGTTTGCCTTGTACATGTACTCTGTCATGCTAGATCTCAGGCCTAGCACATAGTCAAGCACATTGTCCTTTGCTTCTTTAAGAGGCTTCTCTAAAGACTCTCTCACAGGGTGTTCAAACAACAACTCAAAGGGACTGAAACCAACCCCTTTTTGAGGCACCTCCCTGTAGGCAAACAGTAAGCATGGGAGGAGAACATCCCATCTCCTCCTGAGTTTCTCTGATAACCCATTTATCATGCCCTTCAGGGTTTTGTTGAATCTCCCAACAAGACCATTTGCTTGTGGGTGATAGGGGGTGGTGAACTTGTAGTTGACACCACACTCATCCCACATAGCAGTCAGATAGCTGGACAGGAAGTTCGTGCTCCTATCTGATACCACCTCATTTGGAAAACCGACTCTGGTGAACACACCAAACAGTGCTCTAGCCACTGCAGGAGCATCAATGGTTCTAAGAGGGATTGCTTATGGGTACCTAGTGGCATGGTCCACTACCACTCAGATATACCTATTCCCTGATGCAGTAGGTGAGTCCAGGGGACCGACAATGTCCATCCCCACCCTTTCAAAAGGAACCCCAACCACTGGCAGTGGTATGAGGGGAGCCTTTGTCTTGCCCCCTGCCTTGCCACTGGCCTGACAGGTGACACAGGAGCTGCAAAACTCCTTTACCTTTTCAGACATATGGGGCCAGTAGAAATGGTTCACCAACCGGTTCCATGTCTTTGTCTCTCCCAAATGTCCTGCCAAGGGGATATCATGACCCAAAGTCAGGATGAACTCTCTGTACTTCTGGGGCACCACCAACCTCCTGGTGGCCCCCTCCTTGAGGTTTCTGGCCTCAGTATAAAGCAGTCCATCTTCCCCGTAGAGTTTGTGAAACCGACTGTCATCCCCCTCCTCTTGCTTAGAAGCAATCCTCCTCAAGCTCTCAAGGGTGGGACAGTCTCGCTGTCCCTTACTGAACTCCTTTCTGGAGGGTCCACCTGCTCCTGTCAGCTCTGCCAAATCTGACAGCTCTGGCAGGGATGGAGTCCCTCCCTCAGAGGCCAGATCCTCCTCATTAGGGTTAGATTCTCCCTGCACCTCTGGGGTTCCCTGGGCTGGCTCACCAGGTCCAGTACCCTTGTCCTTGGATGCTTGGCCCTTTGTTCCAGGGTCCAAGGGCCTGATTCACAGAACTAACTTACGTCAAAAACGTAAAGTTAGTACTTTTTGGTATTCATAGAATACACTTACTCATTTTGGTATTCACAGAATGCACTTACTCATTTTGGTATTCACAGAATGCACTTACTCATACTAACTTTATGTCCGCACTCGGGCCGGAGATTCCGGCCCTTTGGTGGAGATTCCGGCCCTTTGGTGGAGATTCCGGCCCGGAGGTGGAGATTCCGGCCCGGAGGTGGAGATTCCGGCCGGTTGTGGAGATTCCGGCCGGTGTGCGGACATAAAGTTAGTATGAGTAAGTGAATTCTGTGAATACCAAAATGAGTAAGTGCATTCTGTGAATACCAAAATGAGTAAGTGTATTCTGTGAATACCAAAAAGTACTAACTTTACGTTTTTGACGTAAGTTAGTTCTGTGAATCAGGCCCCAAGTGTCCAGCCCCTCCCTTCTGGCTAGTCTGTGACCTAGTCACAGCACATACCCACTCAGGGAGCTCCAATATTTTCATATGGAGTCCTCTCTCCACCTCTGACCACTGAGAGGCTTCAAGATCATTGCCCAGTAAACACTAGACCGGGAGCACCTTTGACACAGCTACCTTCATTGGGCCTGTCACACCTCCCCATTCCAAATCCACCACAGCCATAGGATGGAGTTTGGTAGTGCTGTATGCATAAGTCACCTGGTGAAACTCACCATGTAGCAACCTTCCTGGAGGCACCAGCTCATCCAGGACCATAGTTACACTAGCCCCAGTGTCTCTGATAGCCTCAACCTCAGTCCCATTCACTTTAGGCCTCTGCCTGTACTTGTCCATGTTTGGAGGTAAGGCAGCAAGGGTTGCAATATTCACCCCACCCAGGGACACTAAGGTTGCTTCTACCACCTGACTACCCTTCTCTGGGGCACCACTCTCCACCCCTACACTTACACTGGCAATCCCTGGGGATGGCCCCTTAGGGGGGGAGCTTCTTGGTGCAGACAGCCTCTCCCTGCTTGTGCCCTGGCTGGCTACAGTCAAAGCACTTACCCTCCTTTGAGGGATCAAAGAACCTACCATTCTTTCCATGATACCCCCTCCCTTTGAATTTAGGTTGGCTCGGGGCCCCCCCTCCTTGTTCAGGTTTTTGTGGGTCTTTGGAGGTCTCCTTCTGTTTTTGACCTTCTTTCCCGTGGGCTTTCATCTGGGGAGGGACCTGTCCTCCTTTCTTCTGGTCACCCCCCTGGTGCTGAATGGAAACCCGGGTTCTCACCCACTCATCAGCTGCTTCCCCCAGCTCTCTGGGGTCTGTTAGCTTAGAGTCCACTAGATACTGGTGTAACTTCTCTTCTGCACAATGAGTCAAAATATGTTCTTCCAAAAACAAATTATACAATCCCTCATATGTGTCAACTTACGAACGGACAGCGGACAGCTACGCCGCCCACAAGAGCGCCACCCGCAATCACCATCACCTCATCAGATCCGCCAAAAGGGCCTCACTCAAAGACCGCCTAGACAACAACGCACACAACAGCAAAGAGCTCTTCAACATCGTGAAGGAACTCTCCAACCCCAGCTCCAACACCAACGACATCCAGCCGTCGCAAGACCTGTGCGACTCACTGGCCACCTCCTTCCACCGCAAAATCGCCGACATCCACAACAGCTTCAACACCACGACCGCCCCGGCAACCACCGAGTCCACTGCCCCCACAACCACCAACCGCCTGCTCTCCTGGACCAACATCAACGACGAGGACACCAGCGAGATCATGAACACCATCCACTCCGGTTCACCGCTAGACCCGTGCCCTCACCACATCTTCAACAAAGCCAGTACAGCCATCGCGCCCCATCTCCGGAAAATAATCAACATCTCCTTCGAGACAGCAACCTTCCCGGAAAGCTGGAAGCACGCCGAGATCACCGCCTTACTCAAGAAACCCAAGGCAGACCCCAAGGACCTCAAGAACTTCCGACCCATCTCTCTGCTCCCGTTCCCCGCGAAGGTCACCGAGAAAATCGTCAACAAACAACTGACCCGCTACCTCGAGGAGAACAACATCCTGGACCCTTCCCAGTCCGGCTTCCGCGGCAACCACAGCACCGAAACCGCCCTCATCGCCGCCACCGATGACATCAGGACCCTGCTAGACAACGGAGAAACAGCAGCCCTCATCCTCCTGGACCTATCAGCCGCCTTCGACACGGTCTGCCACCACACACTACGAACACGCCTTCACGACGCCGGGATCCAAGAGAAGGCCCTGGACTGGACCACATCCTTCCTTTCCGGCAGAACACAAAGCGTCCGCCTCGCCCCCTTCCGATCCAAGGCCACCAAGATCATCTGCGGCGTACCCCAAGGCTCCTCCCTCAGCCCAACGCTGTTCAACATCTACATGGCACCCCTCGCCCACGTCGCCCGACAGCACAACCTCAACATCATCTCCTACGCCGACGACACCCAGCTGATCCTCTCCCTCACCAAAGACCCTCACACCGCCAAAGCCCACCTCTACGAAGGAATGAAGGCCGTCGCCGAATGGATGAGGACCAGCCGCCTGAAGCTGAACTCGGACAAGACGGAGGTCCTCATCCTTGGTTCCAACCCTTCAGCCTGGGACGACTCCTGGTGGCCAACATCACTGGGAACAGCCCCGCCACCCACCGACCACGTACGCAACCTAGGGGTCATCCTCGACCCCACCTTCTCCATGACTAAGCAGGTCAACGCCGTTTCCTCATCCTGCTTCAACATCCTCCGAATGCTCCGCAGGATCTTCCAAGTGGATCCCCACCGAAACAAGAAAAACAGTCACCCAGGCCCTCGTCACCAGCAGGCTGGACTACGGAAACGCCCTCTACGCAGGAACGACAGCTAAGCTCCTGAGACGGCTGCAACGCATCCAGAACGCCTCTGCACGTCTTATCCTCGACATCCCCGACGCAGCCACATCACACCCCACCTGAGAGACCTGCACTGGCTCCCTGTCAACAAGAGGATAACCTTCAAGCTCCTCACCCACGCACACAAAGCACTCCACAACTCCGGACCAGCCTACCTCAACAGACGACTCAGCTTCTACACCCCCACCCGCCAGCTCCGCTCGACCAGCCTCGCCCTCGCCACAGTCCCCCGCATCCGGAAAACGACCGCCGGCGGCAGATCCTTCTCCCACCTCGCCGCCAAGACCTGGAACACCCTCCCCACCAACCTCCGACAGACCCAAGACCTACTGGCCTTCAGAAGACTCCTCAAGACCTGGCTCTTCGATCAGTAGCAGCACCACCCCCCTCTTCCCCCAGCGCCTTGAGACCCTCGCGGGTATGTAGTGCGCTTTATAAGTGACATGATTGATTGATTGATTGATTGATTGATTGTTACCAACAATCCAGCCTTCCAGTGCCTTCACTGAAACGTCCACAAAGTCTACCCAGGACTTCAAACTCAATTTCGGGGTGCCTCTAAACTTCACCCTGTACTGCTCTGGAGTCAGACCAAATCTCTTGACTACAACAAGAACAAGGGGCCCCCTACTCACTAGGAACCAGGGTATGTCATGTGTAACAGAAACAGCGGTTCCAGCGGAAAGTTAGGCTAATCTATAATAATAATCAAATGCACAATCGCAATCACAAAAACGGGTTAAGGTGATGTCAGAAAGAAAGAGGGCCTTGCAGACTTTATGTTCACATTAATTCTTTATATCAGATTTGTAAAATTCTAATTGATATGTACACAGAAGCTGGAATCATTACTAAGTTAATTTTTGGTCGCCTTTTTTAAAAAATTGTGGAAACCAAGCTGTACACATTATATGTTTTTCACTGTTTGTTTATGGTTCCATTTCACTTGGGGACACAAAAGCACTATTGTCTTTTCTTGGTCTGTGTATATATCAATTTGAATTTTACAAATCTGATAAAAAGAATTAATGTGAACATAAAGTCTGCAAGGCCCTCTTTCTTTCTGACATCACCTTAACCCGTTTTTGTGATTGCGATTGTGCATTTGATTATTATTATAGATTAGCCTAACTTTCCGCTGGAACCGCTGTTTCTGTTACACAAATCTCTTGACTAAGCATGCCTTCATCTGGGGGTATGATTCTGCATCCTCTCCCTTCAGGGTCAGAAGCCTATCCCTCCCAGCTACTGGAATCAACTCCCATAGGAGTGCACCCCAATACTTAGAGTGGACCCTACTCATTCTAAGGGCCCTCTCAAAAGCTGCTAGCCATTTGTCAATGTCATCCCCCTCAGTGTACTTGGGCACTATACCCTTGGGAAGTTTATGATCAAATGCACCACCCCTGGACATTTCAAAATCTTCATCATTTTCACTGCCACCATTTCTTTTTGACGCCTCCTCCCTCTCCCATCTCTTCTCAGCCAACTCCAGTTTCCTCTGCTCCAAAGCTATCAAAGCTAATTGAGCCTCAAGCTGTCTCTCTGCAAGGGACAGTGGTGGTTCCTGAGTAAGGGACCCTTCCCCCCTCCCACCATCAGGAATCATATGGCTAACGCTAGAGAAAATGGAAGAGGCATCATCCCCACCCTCCTCTTGGATGAGGTTGGGCGGACACCCTCTATCCCCCCTTGACTCTTCTCAGCTACCCCAGCCCAGGCCTTTAGGGACTCAATCAACCCTGCCTTCCTAAGCTTCTTGGAAGCAGGGAGCCTCCTAAGCCTACACTGTACCCTAAGATCAGCCATCTTGACCTGGGACAGTTTAGCCAGGTCCAGCTCCATGGTTACCTAGTTTTGGGTCACAACAACTAGGCACAACAGACTTAGAACAATTTGGAAAAATCAAAACAATGGATTAAAAACAGTTTAGTCCAAATTCCAAAAATCAAACTCAAAAGTTTTGTTCTAAGGCAATTTAGAGGATGTTTACAATCTTAATTCACTTTACTGAAAGGTGTACTTTTTAAAACACAAGTCCTCATCCACACCGCTGAGCACCAAATGTTGGAAAGTGGATTATTGGTATAGGGCAAATGTAGGTCTGCCACTGGCAACAAGGCCACTAACACAGTATAGGGCTCAGAATAGATCTTAGAAAATTATTCCCCTGCTCAACCCTTGGTAGCTTGGCTGCGAGCAGGCAGGCTTAACTTCATAGACGGGTATGTAAAGCATTTAAAAACACCACTTCAGTAAATAATTAAGACACAATGCATAATAAAAATCCACACCAATTTATAAAAATAGGAAATATTTGTATCTTTAAAATGACACCAAAACGACAAAGATCCAATGTAGGGAACCGGAGATATGAATTTTCAAAGATTTAGCATTATATAGCACTTAGAAACCTCTAGCAACATATTGGGATATCTGGTCGCGATAGACCGGCTCAAAGTCAAAGTTTCAGGCCGACCGCGATGGAGCCCTGAGCGGCTACCTTGAGCGGTAGGTCCAGGTCACAGTTTTTACCTTCGGACTTAGAAACGTTTCTGGAGCTTTTTCTCGCGGGGTCCCTCGATGCTCTTCACCAGGCTGGATTCGGTGAGGGTTCGCCGGCCTCGGATTTGGCCTACTCCCGGTCAAACTCTGGAAGTCGGACCTAGGGAGCTTTACAGCGGGACGAACCTGGACGGCAGGCCGGCTCACGGTTGAAGGCAGGCGGCTTGGCTGGCCAGGTTGAGTCGGTCCCCTTATGGAGCTTTTTTCCAAAGTTGCTCCAAAGTTCTCCAAACTTCTGGAACTTCTTCCTGAAGTTCCTCAAAGGGTCCCAAAGTGTCTCAAACTCACTCCAAGGGTCTGGAAGCTCCAAGATGGTCCTTGAAAGTTGAGGACTTCAGTTCCTACAATCCACTTGGACAAAACCCTTACAAATTCACTGGTTGTTCTCCAGGTTGAGGATCCTTGGTGGTGATGTTCCAGGTGAGCTCTGTTAACCTGTAGCTTGCAGGAAGTCCAATCTTTAGTTCTTTTACAGCAAGGTAGTCCACAGGGCTGTAGTTCCAGATGGTGCAGTCTTCAGAGGGCAGGCCTTAGAAATTGCACATCAAACTTCTCAGCATGGCACCACGTCTTGCTTTATTAAGTTTCAAGCAGCAGATCTGAGAGGCTCTGCCCCTCTCAGATACTTATTCCAAGTTCTCTGGTTCAAGCAGGAGGTCACTCCTGACCAATGGGGGCAGGGTAACTCCTCAAGGTTATGACCACATCCTGTAGAGTGTGGCATTATTTTGTCCCAGAGTGCACCAAATCCTCCAAATTCATAATGGCTGATTTTCCAGCAGGGAGTTAAGAGCTGGCTAAACACACCCCTAGAATGGCTAATTTCCATAGACTCTCCCCCTTGCATCTGCTCATTCCTTCCTTAATCCTAGCTCTGGCTTGGGGTGAAAAGAGTAGAGTGGTAACTGACACTGAGGCCTTCCCCTTTCCTTTGAAGACCATGGTTTATGACTCCTCCCCCTGCTCTGGCATTCCTGTGTAGCAGCACACTGCCCTCCCAGCAGAGCTGGTTAACCCAGGGGCTCTTTATCACCTCTTCAAAGCAGCCTGGCTAATCCACTTAACTCTGACCAATCGGGACAGACCACTGGAAGGCTGAATCTGGACCTACAAAAAAGAAAGTCTTATAACTTCTTTGGGAAGTCTTTGAATGGAAGTTCTATCATTCTCCTATCAGGAGTTATTAGTTAATAACCTCTTGCCATGTTAACCTATGTGGCATGGGATTTGCAATGGGAAAAATGACTTGGGCCATTTTTACAGCACCAGGCCTTATAAAAACATATTTTACAGGTACTCAGCCTATATCTACAGGACCCCCACCCCATGGACCACTTAGGGGAGACTTTAGGGGTTCTGAATCTGTAGAAATATTGCAGATCCTCCGTCCACAGTGCTCCTAGCATCAAAGTCGAATTTGGGCAGCACTTTATCACAATGTGGGGAGTGAAATGTGAAATTTCACTTAACCCAGGGCATATAAAACTCGTTTTTATAAGGGTCCACCTTATAAATACCTGACCCCCCTCCCCTGGGACTCCTAGGGGAGACCCTGGGGGTTCCTAACATGCCAAAACATTGTAGGTTATCCACTTTTAAGTGCCCCAATCACCAAAATCGAGTTTGGGCACAATTTACTTTTTAAAAGCAGTCCTGCCACCCTGGGCTGCTTTTAAACTGACCTCAGGCTTCAGCAGTGCACACATGCAAGTGCAGAAAAAGCTGCTGGCCTCTAAACTGCCTTGCCCTATTGTGTACTAGGGACTTCTAGGTAGTTTCAATCCCCCTGCCCTATTATTCACTAGGGTCTGATAGGGTAGGTCATGCCAATCACAGGGGTACCCCATACCATAGTGTACCCTAGTGTATGTAGGTGTTTTCACTGTATTCTAAATGTGTCTCCTTCAGCATAGCACTGGCCCTGGGCCTGGTTATGCAGAGCCCAGGGTCAGTCAGAGTCAGTTACCACCAGTACCAGTCAGCAAATATTTGGTGGGTGCCCAGGGCACAGGATGACTTTGCAACACTCAACCATTGACCACTGTGGATCTGGTAAAGAAGAAGGCACCTCAGCACTTCTGATCCTGTCATAGGTTCCCTCGTCTAAAACCTTGCCCACAGTGGGGTCTTTTGGAAAACTGGCCCCAGTCAAGAGCCTCTTGGCTTGACAGGCCCCACCAAAAATCTTAGGGCCAAATACTTTATGGTGGTAAACCTGGGCCTTATCCAGCAAAGAGGTTTATTCGTTTCCCAAACTCTTTAGGAAAGGAGGCATCATACAAACAATTCTGGGCAACCAGGCCCAATTCAGATGTCTACGAGTCCCCTAATGTGGGATCTCCTCAAACAAGAAACACCACTGTTCGGATGAGAGAGTGCTCTTTAAGTTATCTAAGAAACAGATGGCAAACTGAGTTCAACTGTACAATACGCCTGGGTCATTTAGTATGCCGAATGTGTCTGTTGTCTCTTAAGTGAACTTAAGAATCCTGTTTGATGGCCCCAAAATGTCTGGTACGTTGTACTGATAGTGGCATCGAAAGCAGTCTATTCCTTTTTTGGGATCCTTAATAAAGAGTCAGGAAATACATTTTTATATCTATTTTGGTTATCTGGGCAACCTTATCTTCCAAATAGGGCATATGCAGTCTGCCATGAGCCTGCTCCTGACTTCTTTATAAAGGCTAGTGCAGCCGTAATTGCACAAAAGTTTGCCACCTTGTCCGTGAGGACCCAATTTGAGAATTCTGAGGATGATACAAGTAATCAGGATTGAACATCCCTTCCCCCCCATCATCCATGACCCTGTCTCTTGGAGTATCTTTCACCTGGTGCTGAATGACATAATATATCAACTTTATCAAGCCTTTGACAGGAATCGAACGGGGTGACTTTCAATCCCATCTGTCAAATTCATCTGAGAAAAATCCTCGTCTGAACCCTTCTCAGAGAAGTTGAGATTTTTAGGATTCAATTTTCAGGGGCGTCATGGCCATCACACCTTGGAACTCACAGCCTCCCAGGCAGAGGGTGGTGGATACAGTCCTTTGCTTGGGCAGGAAGGATTCTTTCAAAAGTGCTATTTTAGCGAGGGTCATCTTTTCACTTGTCTTTGATATTTAATGTGACCTGCTCTGCCCTCTCACTCTTAGCGTTTTTGGAGCTCCATAATTCGTTGAACCTCGGATGAGGAGTGAAATAATTTGCCTAGAGGTCAATTTTAACAATTCTTTGCCCAGTGGTAATAAGGCTGCAGAAATTGCATGCTACATTGATGAGTGCAAAGCCTACGCAGCACCATGTTTGATGTATATCTTCTTCTTTTTTTTTGTGGTATATTTTTATTGAGAAGTACATGTCAGTTTATAAATAATACATTAAAAAAGGAGTATAAACAAATCAAATTATAGCCACACAATAAATTACTATGAAATGTTAACTTCTCAGATTTCTAAATAAAAAAAGATAATACAGATATCAAAAGATACAATAGCTAAGGTACTCATAAAACCTGGAAAGGAAGGAATAGGAAAGGGGGACTAGGGAGGAGATGTATATCTTTTATCATAATCATCAGGCCTTGCATGGAGGTGCTTGTATCACTCATTTGGGCCATCTAAACAACACAAAACACTCTGATTGTCCAAGAGGTACAATCCCTCTCACTGTGTGTGGTAGAACGTCTTAGTCTCACTGGCTGGAAAACCTACAACAAAGAGTTAGGTTCCAAAATAGGTCTGGGTTCACAATGGTCCTCTCGGAGCACTGAGTGAGAACAACTGCCTGGATCTGTAGTTGTGTAGACCAATCCTCCTGGTCACCACCAATGGGAGAAAGGGGCTGCGTGGAGCCGGCAGCCGTGTCTGCAATACTCCATGCAGTCTCAAAAGCACTCAGGTGCTGCCTCCAAAGAAGGATTGCAGCGCTCTCTCCCGGATCCACAGTCACCTGCTCGAAGTTCTCCCTGAAAGGTGTTCCTAAGTTGGAGCTGCTTCCAGTGATATGTCATTGAGAGCAGTGCAGCACAAACATACAAACAAAAGCGAGGCATGAATACAGAACTTTACTGAGGCTGTTTAGCATCAAAGACAGGTTGTTTGTGAGATGCCGGACTTATTAGGTCATGAAGTGTTGGACTGACTGACCTGTTGAGGTCACGTTTTGGGTTGCTCTTTTGTTGATTCCCATGTACTTACGTAAGGTGTAGTTTTGAGGGTTATGGACCTGTTCATAAACGTACATTTACAACCATAGTTACTTTGGACAAGAATTCACAAAGGAATTAATTGAATCTTAAATGCACTTACTACTGCAGAGATCTCTGCCATAATGGCGGAGAAACCCTCAATATTAAATCCCTGTCAGTTGCTGGAAGTGGGCGTTCCAATGGATTGTCTGTCTTGAAAGCTTTGGACCCCAACCAATAGCACGTTTATCTGCCCCCGACCCCGTTCCATGCAGGAATTGGTTGGAGATGTACTCCTGCCTAGGCCTTGAGTAACTTCCTTTCCATGTGGGTAGGAAAAGATTCTCTAGATTTGGTAGGGGTGTAGGGGAGTTCTCAATGGGGAAAAATGTATTTTCTGCGGAGAAAAAAAAACTTGCATTGCACAGGACGCTCCATTACCGCTGTGTGGAGTTCTCCAGATATAATTTCCAAGCGTACCACTGGGATAGTTTAATTTTGACATCTGTGAACAAAAGCGAAATTAGAATCTTGGTAAATGGACATATGGAGTCTAGTGTGTGAAACTAGGAGACTTAGATTGCGCTCCCTGCTTCGTAACAAATCACTTTATGTGATCCTGGGCACATCACTATATCTCCTTCCGCTACATTTTCCTTTGTCAAGGAACGCTAAATACTGGTGTAAAATGGGATTTAAAAATACTGCAGGCAAGAATTGCTCCCAGAAGAAGTTTCTTGGGAAAGAAATGTAAATATTATTTCTAGCACCAACATATCAATATGTCTAATAGTTCATGGTAAATACATTTAAGATGTTTATAACTGATACCCGAATAGTGCAGACAACGAAAATCCTTTTTGATGAAATTCTAAAAAAGTTCATATACAACAAACAATGATTAATAATGTTTCCATATTTCCATCTCAAACTAAAAGAGGTGAAAGTGTCTTCATTTGCTGATCGTTTGGTTCATCAACGGTCTGTTGTCCATTGGCCCCTTGTAGGTTGATACCATGGTTCTCTAGAGAGCCTCTAGAGATCAGTAATTACTAAATAAACACTTTTATGAAAATCTGCCTGGTTACACTACTTGGGTCGCAGATCAAGCTAGTGAATATCCTTGTTAATTTTATTCCAGATTGTCAGCTAATTTGGGAGACCGGTCTGTCAAACACGAGACAATGTTTAAAAAAAATCTTATTTAAAGTTCTAGCAATGAATAGAATCAGATGTGCTCCTCACACCTGTCTTTTTGATTTCCTTGCAGTGTAAGGGAAGAGGTGGCCCGCTTCCTGACATATTACTGCAAGGCGCCTGCTCCCCTGAATGCGGAAAACGTGAGTCATTTGTTAAGTCTCTGTACAGATTGTTTCCCAGGAGTCCATGAACTTTATATTCCTTACTTGCATTCCCCCTTTCTTTTAATGTATTTTTTTTTAATCTCACTTGTTTGATGTTTTTCAATTTCATTCTGATTCAATATCTTGAAAAACCTTGATATAGGAATGAATGGATGGCTACTTTCTTACCACAAAGAAACTTGTAATATCTATGCCCTTCTGTCTTCGGTTGTAGGATCACAAAGATGTTCTGTGTTGCAACATCATGCTGTCTCACGCTTTAGTCCCTTCAGTCCTCTGACTGGATAGTACCAGAGTGCAAGAGCTAGTGTTTAAAATGCTTAGAAATGTAATGTATAAGCCCAGGTGGTCGGTGGATAAGGCACCAGAGAAAATTTAGAATGGACCAGTTAAAGTAGCAGGTGGTCAAGGTGGGAACAATGGATGTTCAGAATTTGACTTGGCACCCGCAGTGGGCTCCCCATAGATGAGAAACGTTATTGTTCAGTGTCTTTCAAATGGGTAGTCAAGATGTTACTTTTTTGGAGCCATCTTCATCTATGACGTCAACAACTAGTTCATGCCATCAATTGGGGGAGCCCCAATTTAGGGCTGGAGTCCTTGCACACCTTTAAATGTTGATGCCCCTGGAATTGTGTGTCATAGGGTGCTGTTCGGAATGGTCCTGGAATCATGTCAATCAGCTGCAGGAAACTGGAGAGTCTAGACTGAAAATGGTACACTGTGGATCTCACCTTGTTTGACACGCCAAGGGGCATTGCAAGCTCACAGACAGATACCATCCATGTCCACAGACATCATTGGTCTTCATATCATGCAGATTTAATCAAGGCCATCTGGGTTCAGGTACTCGTGGCTCCTAGGCAGGCTTACCTTGAGTTGTCTTACATGCAAGACTCAGTTGCTTCTTGTGCTTTTCTCTCAGTCCAGGGCAGCACCTCTGCTCTTTTGGTGCCGTCCATCCGGCACCTCACCAGATACAGCACATCCAGGGAAGTAGCTCTAGATCCCCCAGCTGTCCACATTAACACCACCTAGTTTAGGGTACATCTTCCTTGGAGGGGACGGCATCAGATGTTCAAAGGGGATATGGGTTAAAGTGACACAGTGCAGACTTTCAGAGCTGGGTGTCCTGCCATTTCTCACACCCTGTTTTCTAGGGCAGAGAGCTGGCCTGCCATCAGGTGTACGTGGATGACTATGTCTAGTCTGTTCTCAAATCTAAGGTAATGCCCAGGTTAGTCTGGCCCTGTGTTTGATTAAGTATCTGTTTCAAATGGATCTAAAGAACTTGGGTAAGCGGAAAGAACCATTTTTATGACTTTTGTGTCTATGAGATATCATGAAGGATCTGCTACAGGAGAGGACCAGTGTTTCACTAACTACATTTGCAGATGAACCACCAAGTATTTACCTTGATCAGATCTTGTCCAGATAAACAATATGGAGCAATAGCTA
This sequence comes from Calotriton arnoldi, assembly GCA_963921515.1. Classification (NCBI taxonomy): domain Eukaryota; kingdom Metazoa; phylum Chordata; class Amphibia; order Caudata; family Salamandridae; genus Calotriton; species Calotriton arnoldi. The sequence continues at coordinate 1,034,365 of CAWUFW010006769.1, forward strand.
ATCCAAGAAGCACTATGGAGTCTAACTACAAGCCTGGTAGTAAATGGCTTTGTTTTCATCCCTCCTTCTGGAGGTACTGATACCGGGTGCATCAGAAATACCCAGAGGTGGAAATAGCACCCCACTCCAAATTTATGGGGAAGAATATACAGGAATTATGGTTTCTGCACTAATCCACACATGTTTTTGCTTGGTATTCGTCACAAGCAGGCAAAATCTCTGGAAAATCACTCTTGAATCACAAATTTACTGTGAATCTCGTAATTCTGAAGGGGCTGGTAACTCTTTTCACCAGCCCCGCTGGATTACAGCTGCACTCGTATTGAGTCTCTGTTAGGGTTTACGCTGGGTCCTATTTGATTGCTGGACTTTGTCCTTGGTGGGTACTGTAATTTACCACTCACATCACTGAGCCCCTTGAACTACATCACTTCAAGTGGGTAAGTTACTGCCTTTGTATTCTTGACTCTCCTTGGGCATCAAGCACAAGTGATCAAGGCACGTTTCATATGATTGTAGTAGCTTGGACACGTGTGACTTTGTAACCACACACAATGGATTGAAGCTGGTGTGCTGCGATGCATGTGGCTTTTGTAGTAGTTTCTAATCTGCTCTGGTTGGCTCAGAGAAGGTCAGTGCAGGCTACTGAAATGTTGCCCATCAAACCCGCCACTTAGCAATAGATAGCTACTCACGCTACCTTGGCTATCACAGAATGAAGATACCCGTCAGGTTGGTTGTAGCCAACTGGGCTTCACATTTTCGGGGTTTTCTGGGCAGGCTTTCTTTTTGAGCCATGCACCGCAGTTGGGCATTGTGTTGCTTTGCTCCTTTCCTGGGAAGTCCAGCAGCTTTTTTTCAAGCAGGGCACGGCAAGTTGGCATCTTTATAGGGAGACTAATGACGCGGTCAGCAACTTGAAATTCCTAGAATGAATAGGTTGCCTCTCTCATATGGTGTATCAAAGCTTCTTGAGAAGTCCTGCTGAATGCAGATTATGGGCTTTGGAGGGATAGTACGTATTCTGGGCCAAGCACTATTCGGGAATGTTTAAAATCCATATAATTTCAAACAGCCAGTGCAAAACATGGCCCTGACTGCAGCTTAGGGGCCAGCATCATATGCTTGAAGGGTATGTGGATTTGCGAGGCAAACTGCAAACCTGGTGTTTCCTGGGAGCTCCAAGTAGAGCACAAAGGTGAAAGTCACAAATGGACACAGGATTTGTATTCAGCCAGGCACAGTTCTGGCATCTTCAGCAACTGTAAGCTGTCACAGAACACCTCCCAGAAGACCTCATTTTCACAACACATGGGCTCCCATGCATGTAACACACTAACACAACCTGTGTATCACTTGTAACATGCATAGTAGGTGACATCAAGAACCCGAATATAAGAGGAACAGTCTTTGGATGGCCCATTCAGCAGATCTTCTCAAAAGCCCGTAGGTTAAACGTCCTGTATCCCTACACTAAACGTTAAGCCACTGCCTCCTGCCTCTCCCCCTGTATCCTGCTGAATAGACGGAATTTCTATTTATTTTGGTTGGGAGTGCATTTTGGGTGTACTTCTTGTCTATCTCTGCTGTAGTGGCAAAAATAAAACTGGAGCATTCCCAATGACTCAAAGTTGTCTAGTTTCAAGGGGAGAAAGTTACAGAGCAGACCAGAAAAACACAGATAAGGTCTACACCTTTTCAGCTGTACATGGAGTCTCATGCTTACAGGCACCACATGGAAAAACCACTTGAACCAAAAGCAGGTACCAGTGAAAGTTATTCTGTTATCTTTGAAATCTACACAAATCCCTCTCATGCATTAAGGTGCTTGTACTAGAGATTTCAACAAGCAAGTCTTTAAGGCTGTCCAGAGCCAGGTTTTAATGACTTATCTCACTGCACATTTTCGTAATAAGGTCCAGCCAATTTTCAGAACCTAGTAAGAGGGCAAAACAAATGGAGCTCTACTGGAACAAAATGTGTCTGGTTAACTTAGAGGCAATCAACATTTGTTGAATTGGTTGCTTTGAAGTTTAGATTATCATCCTAAATGAAGGGAAAGGGTGACAAATGTAGAGAACATGTAGAAAAATGTCCAGCATCAGCTTATCGAAAAGAGATACCTCACCATCCACATTTGAGGAAGCTTTAATGCAGAGTTTGGCTTTTGCTTTTTTGAGTGCATCAAATAGAAAATTTTTACCCCTGACCACCACAGGAATGGACCACATTATGCCAAGATAAAGCTCCCTACAAGATTGCTTTGTGAGTTGAGCGCTCTACGTGCACCCTGCAAGTCAAAAGTACGAATATCGGCTATGTAACACAGGCTTTCATGCTTATTGAGATAATACATTGAGGACTGTACCATTGGACAATAGCAACTCTGATTATATGCATTGCTAAATAACTTCATTATTGAGGTATTATATACAACATAAAGTTATTGTTCCACTTGGCTTGTTTTGTGTCTGCTAAAGATGGTCCATCTTTGTTTAGGAAACCTGAATTATGTTATTTTGCTATGTTTAGTAAATAAAAGATTTCAGCTGTGGTTGGATTTCTTTCAACATGGTAAGCAACGTCTTTCCTCCTAGATTTCTTTTGCAATAGCCGGGTTTGATGGCTCAGTGGGCTAATGATCCATTGCAGGGATCTGCGTTTCACCCCTCGACAGGGGGATTGTAAAAATAGGCATCCTTAAGATCCTACTTACTAATTCACTTAAGCAACATGCCTCTTAAAAAATTAATCCCTTCCTTCTTGTAGTGTCTGTACACCAGGAATCGGTTCAAATCCCTTAGGTTTAAAACAGATCTTCATCTCCTGCCATTTTTCTGTACTTGGAAAAGTGTACTTAAGAAAACTCTTCTTTCTTTCCACACTTCTAAAATCGCTCCCTTTAACAACGTAGATTTGACCTCCTTGTGTACTAATTTTTGTTTATCTGCATTCCATAACAACTCCCTTGGAGGAGTATACTGAAAAAGGGGGTTTCTGAGAAATCAAATCTGAAACCTTGGACGGTTTCTTAAAACCCATTGATCCTGTGTAATGGTTTCCCACACTTGGGTAAAATGTTTGAGGCGACCACCCACTCTTTCCTGAGAAGAAGAATGAGAAAACATAGTACTCACTCTGGTATCCGGTGTGACCTTGGCCCCTTGCCCAGTGTTTTGACCATGTCTTCGCCTAAATCTCCCAACTTGGGGTTGATTTTCTTTAGGGCCGTCTTGCGCTTTCGGCCTTTAGTCCTGCGTTGGTGTTCCCCAGGAAAACCATAGCTTGCAGGTGTCAGCCCCCAAGTCTAATAGAAGCCCCTAAAATATGCCTCTTCGGACATATCAATGATCCTTGTCAGTGGGCGGACAACGTCAAGGAGGCAATCATGACATTTGCTGAGGGATCTCTCAAAAAGGCAATTTTGAAATTTGTTGAGGAATCTCTCGACCCTTCCTGGGGTCCCTGCCAATTGGGCATTAGGCGTACTTGTCATGGAGGACTGGCCTAGAATATTTGGCCTTGAGGAAATTCCTCACTTCATTCTGTAGTGAAATCCGATCCACCTCTCAATGAATTTGCCTACAATTTCAATTGGCCAACTTTCAGCGCTTCTGGGATGTTTAATACTGTGGGGCAAGAATTATTCTCTCCTAACAGATTCCTGAAGTTGTTTTTGGAGGTAGAAGGAACTTGATCTGGAGTTGACCCTCACTGAAGAGGTCATCTCCATTAACATCCCCTTGGAGGTCGAGTACGCACTCCTCATAAAGGCCATCCTTGGCTCTCCAGAGCTCCTCCTCCCCATACTCAATTTCTTGAGAGCCCATATCTTGTGTGTCGCCAAGAACAGCCATTACCATTGTATACGACTTGTGTGTCACTCTGGACACCCATCTCCATTGTGCTGCATCGGACACCTCTCTTTTCTTTGCTGCATAGAACACCATTCCTCCATTGTGCCGCATCGGACACCTCTCTTTTTTGTGCCGCATGGGACACCATTCCTCTATTGGGCCTCATCGGACACCTCTCTGTTTTGTGCTGCATGGGACACCATTCCTCCATTATGCCCCATCAGACACCTCTCCTTTTCGTGCCACATAGTACACCATTCCCTTTTGAGGTGCTTGGGCCTCCTTTTTAAGGGTATACACCCTTTCTCAATATGATTGGTCTTCCTTCTTTAATACCTTCTTTATCCCCACAATCGGAGACTCCCTCCGAAATAGACCATCATTCCCTGTCAGAACCACTCTTAGCTTTCATCATGAGCATTACTTGTCAATGGTCTTGCGTACACACATACTCTTCTCATGTTGGAAAAATTACTTAAAGATCTCCTCATTAACTTTCCCCTCTGGGTTCTTAGGAGTTTGTTGTAATCTATGTATTGGGATTTACCTATCCTCTTCTCCCCCTTCATTCTCTTCCTTTTCCTATACCCTTTCTCCCCTCCTCGTACTCCCTCTTGGTATTTACCGCTCTTTAGAACCTTCATGTGGAGCTCACAGTAGAATGTTCTGTGAGCTTCCGTGACAGTTGGTGCTTGAGGATCTAGGTCTAATAAACGCAGTTCTCCTGTACTTTGGAGTCTTCTTTATTTTAACAGAGTAACTTTATCCTATTCGTCATACTGTAAATAAGGACTAAGCTTATAGGGTGGCCTTCTTGGGCATAATGTAAATAAGGTGCATTCCTATAAAAAAAATAGGCGCAAGTTATAGGAATCACCTAAATGAATAAACTCTCCCACATAGAAAGGGGTTTTACTGAAAGCTTAAAAGGAATAAGCCCTATAAATTGGCTTCAATGAATATCTATTCGCCATATCTAATCACCAATTTATTCTATGTAAGTAAAAAGAGATTAATCCCTTAGTGAAACAAAGTTGCAGGATGTCGCTTTTGATACTACCGGGATAGCTGGAAGATATGATTTGTAGGCAAAAGTTTGGGTTTTCCAAGCTTTTCATGTAAGAGGTATGCATGCGCTGTAGAAAGGTCACATATATCTGTCTATATAAGTAATTACACAAATAACCATTTCTCTAGCACTTACTTATAAGTACTTATTACCATCTAAAGGAACCATTGTAGCAACCTTATAATAAAAAATAATAGTGCGTTTATACTCCTAAGCATTATAGTTTGCATGCAGCTCTTTCACGCTGGTTCATAACTCACTGAGCTAAATTACAAGAATTATTACTTATGACCAGCAGGTAACACACAAATCTCTGCAGCAAAAGTTGCAGGCCACTGAGCTGACTACATAAAATACAAATCTTAGGCCTTGATGTTGCACGTTGTGTTTGGCAACAGGCTCATTAATTCTCAATGCTATTTTATGTAACACCAAAACTACTGGGAATATGAACACCAAAACGACTGGGAATAAATGGGGAGATATTTCCATAGATGGAAAGCCAAAGTAATGTTAAACTAAGTTAATAGCAATAACAATATGAAAAGCTTGTTAAGATAAAGAAGTACCTAGCTCAGGGAAGAGCAGCATTTAAAAGAGGAAGACTGTCCAGTGCATGGACTACTCATACTGTGTGGATGTTTCTATTCTAGATTGCTTTTGTTTTATGATGTAATTTTCTTTCAAGTGCTGCGTGGAGTGGCATTAAAGGAATAATGCATAATGTTAGCATTTCTCTTGGCATTTTATTTGGAGAATCGCTATTCTCCCCAGGTTGATCAAATGAGCACCTTTAAGTTAGCTAATAATAGATCAAGGAAACACATGCAGTGAACATGCACTTTACATGTGCATTTGTGTGTTATACATGAGATTGTATTGTCTGTTTTAAATTAGAGTAGATTTGCCATTGTTATCTGAGAGACAGGATTGAAGGTCTACTCTGGTGGTCCTTGACTTCAAAACTATTATGTGGTATAATTTGTTTCTCCAAGGACAGGCTGCAAATGAGCACAAAAGTCTGTGATTCTATGGTTGAAAAGAAAACTTCATACTCTAGCAGTGTCTATTTTACCCAATCTAAAACAGCAGAGCTTTCGATTAAAGCCTCTTGAAAGCTACAGCAGGGTGAGTGTACCCTGTCACTGCTTTTCGTAAAGTACAACAGATATCTTTGTCTATCACACAGATACCAAGGAACCATTATTGTAGTAGGTTACCTTGTCATACCTTGCTAATCACACATTAACCTTATTGACCTTCTTTACTATTAATAGTCTTCAAAACTGAATTGAAACTTTGTTGGGCCATCAATCATTTGCTTAGAAATATGAAAGTGTACTACTTATGCTGAGCATCCGTTGGTAAACAGATAAGAGGCACAACCTCTCGCCCATTTCAATTGACTTTTCTAGAACCAGTACAAAGCATTTTTGAAGACAATGACCAGAAGCTCCTGGCGAGTAGTAGGATGAGTGGATGTCTCTGTAATGATCCAGCGGGTTACTAGCAATAAGCATTCATACACCGAATACTCACCTGGGTCCATTCATTCATACTACGCTAGCAATTTTCCGCTGGTGGGTCAGTTGTACTCTTTATCAATATCCCTGCTACCAATTACCTTTTTGATTGAAGAGTAATGATTTACCAATGGACCCTTTGATAATTGGGAAATTTAAAATGAGAGACATACAATACAATTCATAAATCTGAAATAATCAGGGTCAGGAAGTTTTAAAATGTTTATCTAAAGAATTTTGCAGAGTAAATTACAAAACTTAATCGTATATCAAGTATGAAGTAATACTAAATATTCACTTATCAATCAAAGACGGTCCCTCAGAAAGAAGAAGATAGAGACAGCAGTACAGCTAAAGTTTTATGCTTATAGTTACCTAAGAGTGTGAGAACCAAACCCCTTGGCCAAGGAGTTGGAAAAGGGTCCCAGGCAAGGATGAAGATCAAGACCTCCGGACCAGGTTCAGAACAGGATAGGTGACCTCTCTACCAACGACGCCTGCGTCGTTCCCCTCTCTGTCACTTCGCTCCTCCTCGATATCTTCCGTGTCTTCCTTCTAATGGAATCCGCCGCCCCCACCTCAGGACCTCTCTGGACAGCGGTTCAGTCTGCAATTGATCAGCTCGTTCCGTGGTTCTCAAAGCTGACAGCCTTAACGCTAACTAATTAGCTAATTCTATATCTATTATACCCTTCTACACCCAGCTCATTGTTTTTAAATACCGTCCCTCACAATTAATACATTTGCTTTATTTCCCACCCATCTCACGACAAAGTTTAATACAAAATGTATATAAAATGTTGCATTTGAGAGAACATCGCGGATGTAGTGGAGTTGACCACCAGGTCGTGGCCTTGGATGCCGTCCAAGTTGACTTCATCGCTGTGCCTTGATTTTCAGAGCGCATGCGCACATCCCATAGTTCTTGGGCTGCCATTCCGTTAACCCAGGCCCCAATTTACGATCTAATAGAAATCAAAGAAGAAACATATTAAAATCAAAAATAAATATCTTCACTGTATACCCCCTATTTCTACTCTATTCCCATTTAATTATAAAATCTATCCCGCATTAGTAGCGTTAAAATACCACAGTGTTAATTGCAGCCAATGTGTAAGCCTTAGCACGTGAAAATATTAAGCAGCCATTTTAGCACACACTGCGCAGAAGCAAAGTTTTCCCTCCAAGCAAAGAAAGACGTCATACCACGTGATATGGTTGACACATGCGCAATGGAGTTCCCGCGCTTTAGCGGCCATTTTGGATTAAACAAGCATTACTTATTAGTTTAAACACATAGGCAAGCTTCTCTCGGATACTGTGTTCGTGTATGCATTTATTAGTAAAGACATTACAAAGTTTAATTAATTAATACTGTGAGATGATTGCTTACGAGCAAGTCTCATTTGGAGTTCTTGCTCCATCAGTAATAGCAACCTTTCTTTGGACACTTGGTTTCCAAAGAGGTGGAATTTTCGATTCCTACACCTCTACCTTCACTGAAAGATCCTGCCTTCCATCCCTCCTGAGGTACACGTTGTGGTCATCGTGGCATTGTTCTCTTCTGCTTTGACTATGGCTTGCTTTGTACCTTGCGCTTCTTGAACACTTTACTAGGCTGTAGAGAATTCAGAAAATAGCCACTAAACTGGCTTGTGCAATGGCTCAGTGGCTCAAACAAACAAGTCAGTGTCTCCCGGTGATTTAAGGATTCTCTTTAAGACTCTGTATACTATTCATCGTGCATCCTACAAGTTCAGCCAATCTTTCTAACAAAGTTACCAGCCCTTTGTAGTCCATTGAGGCTTCTCTCATCCGGTGAGCAGAGCAGAGCCTTCTTAAAATCCTCTGCTTCGAGTGCGCTTGATATTGGAACAGAGCCAAATTGAGGAATAGTTTGCTGTCTGAACTTTTTTCGAGCGATGCCCATCGAAGGTTTCACAGAGCATTGAAAACTCAGGTCTTCTGCTAGTTCTCTACCTTTTCCTGCAGTAGTGTGTTTGGGTCCCATAGCTCCTGAATCCCTATTGTCAAGGTATGCAGTTGTGATAGTTTAACTTTGTGAACAGAAAAGGTGTTGCTGCCCTTTATCCGCCACATTGTTTCTCTCTAGAATGACACAGGCTGAGGGTACATAGCCGTAGGGGCTCGCATGCCTCCTAAATAAGAACAAAGCAAGGTGACATTATTCCTAGTAAAGAAAACACCACCAAAACCAGGGAGGGCAATTTCCCTCTGTGCTCTTACTCTGCAACACTAGGCTTTCTTCTGAAGAGATCGTACTTATTGCCGGGTGTTTCTGCTGACCCCAGTGAAGCGGACCCCGCTTTAGGGTACAGGGCTGGAATGTTTAATTTAAAATGAGCTTTATCCTGATTCCTGCCTAGGGAAGGAGAATATATTTGTTTGCATATAAATCTGGGTAGGAAATCTCTGCTGGAGAACTGCTGGTACTTGCCCCTCCTAGTTGGGGAATAATTATGGTTGGAGTATGCCACCTTTCTGAAAAGCAGCTGTTGCTCAGTACAGTAGTCTGGTTGGGAAATGTGAAGTGCCATGTGCATGTCTAGTCCTAGCAACGTGTGCAGCTTGACAGACTTAGCAGGAATTTCAGAGACAGTCAGTTTGGTTTAGAGAGTGTAATCTTAAAAGAGAAAAAAATGGATTTGGATTAGTGCTTGTGAGCTCCATGGTTAGCGGATGGTGTAATCTCACCGTCACAAGCGTCTGCCAAACCTCAACATTCTTTGGTGGAATAATGATGATCCCTTAGTTGATATAGAGCACACTGACAATGCTCCCCTTGTGTTAACCCGCTTTAGATCACTGGATAGAAAATGCTTTGGTTCCCTGGTGCCACTGCCAGCGAGTCTTCTCTGCATTCTTGTTCCATTGCAGGATGGAGATGAATCCATTTACTTATCTGTCAATCACTCTCATCACTCTCTTTCTCTTTCTGTTCTTTAGGTGGTAGTGCTGAATGGCTGCGGATCACTCTTTTCAGCGTTGGCGTCTGTTCTCTGTGATCCTGGGGGTAAGGCATGACTGTTTTCTGTTGGTACCAATAAATAAGTATGTTTGCGGTGCACAGACTGCATTTTGAGTGCTATGCAGAGTCGTCTTGGAGACAGATGTGTGTCTTTAAGAAAATGTATAAATTTAAGTGGTACAAAAACATCAGCTTTAGAGTGCTGGAGTTATCTACTGATTTTGATGAATCGCTGATTGCATCTGATTATTGGTTTATCAGTTAGTGATTAACAGTATGAATATGCAACACAAACCTCTAGTTTTGGAATGTAGGAAGCAAAGCTATAGTGGTTACTGTAATAGTAAAACTGTTTGCCATAGTATCACGAAGGCTTCCTGCACTGGCACTCATTTACTCTGGCGGTGGGAGAACTTCTTAAAAACAACAGTAGAGGGGAGTGTGCCTTGGAGCCCGGACAAGATGGCCACCTGAAGTGTAAGCTCCGGTAGCCGGGGAAGGTTGATTACATTTATCTTCATCAATCCATCGCCATCCACCCCTAACGATGCGTGCTCCGGACGACCCCCTGAGATCAAAACTGCTCTCGAAGCTCCTGAACCCTCTCTTTTACGGAGACCAAAATCTGATCCCCAAACTCTGACCAGGCCTAGCAGGTTAAGAAAATGGCACTCGCGATTCCACGAGGATCGGCTTACCCATCACGATCTAATCTCCCAAATGCCTGCCAACCCTCTGAATGAAGGGAAAATACACACAACTACCAAGGAGGTAAAGCGCTCACCCCTTCGCCTATTTTGCCTATATTGCAACCCCCATGTGCAGCCCTTCTTCTGAGCGATAGACAATGATAGTCAGTGACAAGATGGAGCAGCAGTATAGTGCTCCCATGGGCGCCCACCACCATTGAGCACGGATTCCCGGCAGCAACAAAGAAGCCCTGCGAGGAAGCCTAGTGTAAGACTAGCCTAGCGTAAGACTCTCTATGTCAGAGGCACGTGTTATGCGGAGTTAACGTTAACCTCAGCCTCTCATCCTGCAGCGAGTCAACATCTCTGGCATCTCTGCCGTCTATTAAGAATGCACCACTGGTGTAGGGCCGATGGGAGGGCTTTGATTGGTGATCCACGACCTTGCACTACCAGGCTCACCCATTCCAGTCCAAGGTCTGTACTAGTACGGTCTGCTTTTAGCCTCCATTAGGAATCGTGCAGGGGGTATGAAAGCTCTGATCAGCACCCCTGCATGTTTGCTCGCACCTGCACAAATCCGACATAATAGCTGGCATGCACGAAGGCCAAGTAAGTTAATGCTCTCATTATAAATACAGCTCCACCCTACATAGCGCTGAAGCTGGTCCCACCCTGTTACGCTACTAATGTCTATATCTGCTGCTACACACTTGTCTCTTGTCCCAGCACCATGAGGTGTCACTTTCATTGCTTTTTGAAATGCACATACAGGTTCTGCTACTACATTTTTTTCCTCTGTGTTGACGCTGGGCATGTGATGTGATGTGTTATCCTCGCTGACAATTAGGAAAAGCTCATACATAAGGGAGCGCCTTGACCCGACTTCAGCACAGGGCCAATACCAGGCCTACAACCTAATCCTTAAAGTCTATCAAGCTCCTAAAGACTACCAGTAGACCCACCATGTAACTCCACATGCAGCTTTTTCACTTGGCCCGAGGCACACGTGACTCCAACCTGCAAGAGACAGGCAAGAACTAGCAATAATCCGGCGAGCTAACTCCTACCGGAAGGCACATTGTCAGTCTCCTACGTCATAAAAGGTGCACAAGCCCACATGCTTATTAAAGTACCTGGCAAGCAGCATAACACTGCCAAACAGTGAAGGAACTGCTAAACCTGCATTAATAGGTTGCAGAGTGTGTCTTACAAACTCTCTAGAAGATAACATCAGGTTCAAAATTATCGCACCCCACCCGGCAATCCCCAAATGACTTCTATTGTGTGGCGAGCCAGTTTAACCCAACAGCAACCTGTTTCTCGACAGCAAGACATTGTGTGAGCACTAAGCGCTGAACACACTGCCACAGCGTCGCCCCCATGTTGAGTTACAAATTCTATACTTGAGTGCCGAGTACTGAGACCCCAACCAACAGAGCTTGCCATACCAGTGTCAGTTCTTGCCAACGCAAGTAATCAACAACCCTCCAAAAATGGGCCAAGTTAATTTCTAGTATACATATCTACAATGGCTGATAAAAAAGACTCAAAGGACAGGGACACGAAGGACCATAAAGATGGCAAAGAACAAAAAGATTCTCTCAAAAGGGCCAAACAAGACTCGCCTGCAACTGAATCACCTGTCAAATCAAACAAGCCCTAGAACCCAACAACAAAATGGACCTAATCATATGCACTTCTCTTCTTAACAAGAATTGGCGCAAAGCACTAAAGTAAATACTGACCTCCTACAAATTGAGATCTCTGGCCTACAGAATGAATTTAAATCCTTAACTCACAAATAGGAGAAGCAGAATCTAGAATCAGCATGATAGAAGATGAGAACCTCAAGGACAAAAAGATTTCCTAGGCCACCACTAAGCAGGAAAACATTCTCTCCAGAACCATAACGGATTTACAGAACAGAAACAGAAGAGGAAACCTTAGAATATTTGAATTACCTGAAGGGTCTGAAAACCAAGTCTCCTCGTGTGTCTCCTTCCTTCGAACAATGGATACCACAAACCCTTGGAATCAAATTTGAGAGACCATTCAAAATAGAAAGGGCACATAGAGTCCTAACCAGACCAATCCTGGGTTCCAAAACGCCATGCCTTCCCATCTTCAGACCTCTTAGAATCCAGCAATCCGAGGCTATCTTGACTAGAGGTGGGCAGTAAACTCCGCTTCTCCGGCAGAGATCAAAACGTACTGCTGCATAGCGGAGTTTGCCAGCACCTTCCGCCCCTACTTAAGGGTTCTCCGCACAATGCACTCTCCTGTCCCTTTTAAAAGTTCAAAGTATAGACACAGGCTCCTGGAACATTGTCAAGGGCAGGCCCCAGAGCTCTGAGGTTCCAGGAATTCTCAGAGCCCCCTCTCTTTCTTTTCCTCTTTCCTCCATTGCAGGTACTTTCTCTTTCCTCAGCAACCCCTGGGCTGCTCCACTTCTGACCTCCTACTTTGCAGAACTAACAGTCTGCTGAAATGGAATTACAGTGCGTAATTAGCAGAGAGAAATGGCTTTGAACTCATTTCTGCACGCTAACCGAATTAGATTTTTCTTCCCATGTTTCTGGCCATTAGCCATTAATTCCTGCCAAAAGGCACCAGCTTCCATTAGGGAGACTTTCTGGCTTTCGAAAACATCATGTCAGGGTGCTGAAAAATTCTAATTGATAGGGGCCCCTTAATTTGACTCCCGGGAAAAATTGAGGCACAGTGTTGGATTGTTAAAGCTGCGCTACCGCAAACACCTCTGAAATTAGCAGGGATATAACAATCACATTATCACTCTTATCAGCATCTGGGATGTGAGGAACTAGTTATGTACACCTGCGGCTGCCCTGGTGAGAGTTTGCCTTGAAAGTGCTGAAAGGGAAATGAAAGGGCTCCATCTTCGAGTGAGCACGGTCAAATACTCCTTGAAAACACTCTTTGCTGATTGTGAAACCAATTAAGATTTGCGAATTGACACTAAATTAAGGTAAACATTATAATAGGAAAAATATAATTTTGTTTTTGTCTGAAGTCCTGCGAACTCCCTTTGTAAGCAGTTTCCAAAACAATTGTAACAGTAAGGTAACAGAGCCACATTTCCAACAGTCCTTCATTTGGAGACACACAAAGTTTCAGTTAAAAGTGTGACTACATGTGGTGAGACAATCTGGAGCACTCACTTGGGAGATGCTGTAGGATCAGACCTCATTTGAAAGAAATGACAGTAACTTTGCTAAGGTACTCGCATGGTAGGCTGCTTCAGCAATCAGCAATGGACTGTTGCACTTTCCCCTCTTTCTATAGAGGCTATAGAGGGCAGTTAGAACAAACTCAGGGGGAGATTTACGAAAAAGGCAGGCAACGCAGCGCAGCCCCATGCGAGGCTGAACTGCGTTGCGCGACAGGGAGGGAGCAGGAAAACATTGAAATTTGTACTTGTAAAGCGCAAACTAGCGAGTGGCATATCTTCAGAGATATGGTTCTCTCCTCCCCTTTCCCTTGCACCAGTGCTGATTTCAGCGGCTGTGCGCCACACACACAACTTAGCGCCATAGCCCTAGGGTGTGTGCATGAGTCTAGCATAGCTTTTGTACAGGAAGGCTACCCTTCTTGTACAAAATACTATTCCTAGACACAATGGAATGCTTTTCCCACTTTGCATGTGTGCTGAACAGTGCAGCACATATGCAAAGTCGGAAAAGCAAGGAGAAATGAAAGCATTTCTCATGTTAGTGCCTCCTTTGAAGGGGCGTTAACTTTGGGTGCAAAACTATTTCTACAAATCTTTGTAAATATGGTTTTGCGTCAAAAGGCATGGGTGGTTGCACAGGAACGCCCATGTTTCACCCATGTAACGCCCCCTCGACGCTAAGTTCCGCAAAGCAGTGCTCTGCGCTGCTTTGTGCTACTTTGAGGGTGCTTTCCAGCACAAAACAAGTTTTGCGCTGGAAAGTAAATAGCAAAAAAGAAATGCGCTGTTAGCATCACTTTTGTGACGCTAACCCAGCACAAAATGTTTGTAAATCTCCCCCACAGTCTTTACTTTATAAAGGGGGCGGTGCGTCCTGTTCCGAGGGAAATGTTTTGGGTGTAACGCACATTGTTTCCAGGGAGTTCCAGCTGCCCCTCTAAGAATCTTTAAGTGCATTGTACCTTGTAAGGGGCAGTCGCTGTGTGAGATACAGGCTGGAGAAGCAGAGGCTCGCTCGAATACCCGCACCTCTGCATATGCTGTCTGCCTGTCTACAGAACCCTCTTTCCCACACCTCCATAGTCCCCCGCACAATGACACATCCCTGCGCCGGAGAGCCATGTCGGTTGCTGTGGCCGCGCTAAGCCCTGACCCGGTGCGCTGCGGAACGGCGGCCTTCAGGAGCCCTCCATGGCAGTGCCCAATCCCAGTGGGGACCGCCGGTGCAGCACCCGGCTGTGAGCAGTATGCAGCATAAGGACGGTGGACTGTCAGTGAGCTTTATTCCTCACTAGGTCTGTGAACTGTGTAATCACCGTTTGTAAGCAGCCTTTACCTGCATGGCAGAATTTGTAAATAAATGCATGATTGTCGTGTGTGCTCGTAGGTATGTGCACTATTTGTGACTAAGACCTTCAGAATCTATTTGTGTGTGTTATAATGCATTGCTTAGCAGCATCAGGTTGCCTACTCCACCTGCTTGTGGAACTTTGCGGAATTTGGCAGAGTTTTCTGGTAACTTTATGAGGTCTACCGAGGCCTAATCTTGACACACATGATGAAATCAGAAACGCCAACTTGGAACGACAGCAAGATCGGAATATCCCAAGACTATGCAAAAGAGATGGTGCTTCCTAGCTCTAAGGAACCCCCTCACAGCGCTGAACCTCACTTTATCCTTAATCAGCACTGATAGATTGAAAACTAACCACATGTGAAAAACCTTAATCTTTGATGAACCCACAGAACTCCAATCTTATATTGAAAACCAGCAGCAGCAAGAAATGATCAGCTGACTCGATTGTTCCATACATTCCTGGCGGTCGTTCCTGACTACTCTCCATTCCGGCAGATAAGACTCACTTTTCTCAGGTTCAGCCCGTCTTGTATATGGTGGTGGCTATATGATGTTTAAAGCGCGTATATGATGTTTAAAATGTATTTATGATGTTCAAAACTTGTACACATGCAAACATATCTTACAGAATTAATACGCACACCCTCAGGTACCTTGGCCTCTGCAAGCCACTTTCTGCACCCTGACAACATCACACTCGCCTCTACACTCATTTGTGTCATAGCTAGTGTAGAACAGCATTATTACACATCTCTACGTAAGCTCAACTGACACTCTCCTATGTGCTCTTCCAAAACCACAGGTGCTTCACCTATCATCTCATATCCACACACACCTTCCCACTTCTACACCCACACTGTACCCACACTTGCAACCTTACATGCTCACCTACACCAATATCATACCCTACACTTACACACAGTCATACATGTGTACTCGTATGTATACATGACCATGCACACACATGCTCTCCTACTTACACTGGAGTCAATACATTTCCCGCTTTTGGACATAGAGAATGGCGAGATCAAACTTCAACTTAGCACAGCCTTTGATGCAGTCTTAGGGGCATATTCACAAGGACTTATCGCCGAGTTATCGGCACTTTAGCGCAGCAAAAGTGGCAATAGAATTACCGCCCCTTTCGCAAGCTGGTGCTAACTGCCTACATCACCACATAACCCGTGAAAGCTGCCGCAAAAAACACTGCCACGGTCGACACCGCCAACTAACTCTAATGAGATGCAGAATAGGCGTGTCCGTGCCAAAACATACGAAAAGACAACATTGCGCGATTCGCAACGGACAGCCAGATCTGCGATGCGAGTCAAAAACAGGCGATAAGCCGCGGTATCAGGAGGTATTTAACACCTGCCTTTTGCTGGTGCTAAGCGGGACGACCACCTGCAGTCTGAAAGGGAGCCAAGACCAGAGCCACACTTGAAGACCAACAGACGCCATGGAGCTACTGATCATGCAGCTCGGAGACCCAAGAGGGCCACAACACCCACCGCTACCACCCCCAGGACCCGCCCCGCCCCCCCCCGGACCACCACAGAGGCAGCGTAGACAAAGACAGCGGACCTACCGGAAATGCACCAGCCTCACAGACTTAACGCCAGAGGAGGTCATTGCCCACTACAGGCTCAAAAGGACAACCATCCTCTGCATCCTGACCCACATCGCCCACAGGCTGACGGTACCAACACAGCGGAGAACCAACATCCCTCCGCAGACAAAGCTGCTGGCTGTGCTGCACTTGTTGGCCTCTGGTACCTTCCAACCCACAACTGCCAGAGTCGGAGGAGTCTCACAGCCAGCCCTATCCAAGTTCATCACACCTGTCCTGGATGCCATCATCAGCCTGGTACCCTAGCACCTCCACTTCCCCCACACTGCGCAGGAGCTGCTGGAGACTAGGCAAAGCTTCTAGGCCATAGCTGGATTCCCTCAGTGTTGGGGGCCATTGACTGCACACATGTCCTACTTGTGCCCCCTGCCTACACTGCACACAACTACCGCAACAGGAAGCACACGCATTCCATCAATGTGCAGGCAATAGTGCACCGGGTACTCTTCACCAATGTTGTGGCCAACTACCCAGGCAGTGTGCATGATTCATTCATCTTCCGACAGTCCATCATCAACCAGCGCTTCCAGGATGGCACCTATGGAAATGCATTGCTCATTGGTAAGTACCAAATGAACACATCACACACCTCAACTCCACAGTCATGCAACTCACGACTCTGGGAATGGCCACGCAGCAAAACTACATGCAACATGCCACACAACATGCCCATGGACCACACATGACAACACGACTCAATTGGGAACCTGGGCTTGCCATGTACACAACCCAGCTACGGCATGGCACCCCAGCCACACAATGGCAGAATGTGTGGCGGGGCTGGAAGCAGGCCTGTGCGAAGGAGGCAAGTGACTAATGAATGAGAACCTACCCAATGACAAGTGTGGCGTGGATGTGCTGGACAGACTTGAGTGTGCAAACCACGGAAATGTCCATGTGGACATTAACTGCTGGTGCATGGAGTGTAGTGGCCAGTGGACGCTACCATGTCACCACAGGCTGTGGGGCAGAACGTGGAAATGTCGCTCGTTACGTCCCCCCCTGTAGGCGTGTGCGGAGTGGGTTGGCCCTGCGTACGCAAGGCCTGCGTAGGGGTGTGAATAAAAACCCCGTCGCTCTGGGCGTGGTTCTCTTCTGGAATGACCAATGTGTCTGCCAGGCCGACGCCGTGAGCGGCGGGGCCTGCGACCCTGTGCGCCAGCTGCACCCCAGGCCGGTGGTCCCCAGACCCGTCTTGCCTGCCCCAGCGCACCAAGGCCCCTCCGCTCACCTGCTGACACCGGCGTGTGTCAAAGAGGGCCCATAACGTGCTGGTGCAAGCTCCAAGCCCCAAGCCCCAGGCCCGAGACCTTGGCAGCCTCCTCAGACCATCGCTGGCCTCCACGACGCAGGCCCACAGTACTCCTCTCTCGTTGACATACCCCACCGGCGTACACTTCGGCCTAGTTGGTGGCACATATTGAACTGAGTCTTGAGTTTTGAATGGCAGTGACCAAATGTCTATGGCAGCGTCCACATCACTATACTCCCTCCGATCAGTGAAGCCAAAGTCTGCATCGCAAGCACACAACACATGTCTGTGGGCCCGTGCTGACCACTGCCCACAGACCACACTGCGGTCCAGTAGGTCCCACATCCAGCACTTAGTCGTGATTCATGAATGGCAGAGTCCATACCAGTGAACGCACGGAGAGGAGAAAGAGGAAGATGCGGTTCAGTCCGGATGAAAGCCGGATCCTCGTTATGGAGGTGACCGAACACTAGCAACAACTGACCTGGTGCCACTAACCCTGTTCAACGCAAGCCGGCGACACGTGGTGCCACTAACCCTGTTCAACGCAAGCCGGCGACACGTGGTGCCACTAACCCTGTTCAACGCAAGCCGGCGACATGTGGTGCCACTAACCCTGTTCAACGCAAGCTGGCGACACGTGGTGCCACTAACCCTGTTCAACGCAAGCCGGCGACACGTGTTTGTGGGCCCCTGCAGACTACTGGCTTCGGCATGCACTGCGGGCCAGCCGGCCTCACACCAATCACATCAAGGCGGGACCAGCCAGGGCACGGCATCATCGCAGGCTGCACACATGCTCAGCTCTGGTGCCTCAGCCTCCGTGAGCCACACGTCATTGCCACATGACATTCCAACGCCGTGTGTGGGAGTTCCAGGAGGAGCTGGCTGAACTGCGGTTGGCCCACGCACACCACTGCCACCGGCCGACACTGCGGTCAAGTAGGTCCCACATTTGTGACTGGGTCTTGATTTCTGAATAGCTGAGTTTACACCAATGTACACGCCTCATCGCAGACTGCATCCCCTTGCAGCCCTGGTGCCACTGACTCTGTGCGCTGTGAGTCATGGTCACTCTCTGGTTGAACTTTGGTGGCGTCTAAGTCTGTGGCATGGGGGTTGTCGTCCTCATCATCTGGCAGGTACGGACTTGGTGTTTGGCATGAGTCTGTGGCATTCATATCCCCCATGTTGCCTGTTGCTGCTTGGTTGTGCCCTCTGCATCATGCCCTGGGGGAACACCTTCCACTGTCCCACGATACACTCAGCGACAGTCACCTTGGACATCTACGAGGACCCGCTCAGCTCTCATGGGCCTAACCCAGTGCATCGCAAGTCACCGTCCCGTGGCGGTGTGCCCATGCCAGCCGCTGTGCATCCAGGGCCACTAACTCTGTGCACCTCAAGTCATGGTCCCTTGCTGTTTGTACTTTGAACTTCTGATTGAGTGATGACTGTTGTAGTTGTTGCCAGCACCAAACACTCCCTGGGGGCTGTCTTACACTCACCCCACGCACAGCCAGCACAGGCGTCACTAGACTAGTGTGCCTGCCAACACATCATGCCGAACCACCTATTGACTCATCTCTCTCTGCACTGTCACAGATGATCAGGGATATGCACTCTGCACTTGGATGATGACACCCCTCCGAGACCCGAACACACATGCCCAGAGGCAGTACAATGCGTCCCACAAATGCACCAGGGGCATCGTGGAACGCACATTTGGCGTGTTGAAGTCACGCTTCAGGTGCCTGGACATCACAGGCGGAAGGCTCCTGTACAGGCCAGACATTGTGTGCAAGATGATCGTTGCATGTTGTGTTTTGCACAACATCTGTGTGCGCTCCAATGCCCCATGGATCCCAGTGCCAGATGCACTGGACGATGATGAGGACGATGGGGCAGGTGGCCCACACCCCACTGCAGCTGCAGCAGGAATAGCCCGTAGGAACACCCTCATTGCCAATTTCTTCACCTGAGCACGTCACTTTGTGTCCGTCCTGTACAATGATGGGACAGTACAAATTGTCCACTGGCACTGCATGTGTAAATAAAACTGATACAGGTTACAGGTTGTACTCGTCCATTGTCATGTCACAGATTCCTGCAATGCCAGATGTGCCTGGCCATTTTGTGCACGCATGCGGCACCAGTTGTCCTGTGTTCTGTTGTGGAAGTGTCGCAGTATGTACCACATTGTTGACAATGTTGGGGTGCTCCTATTCTTATGTGTGTATGCTGCACTGTGGCTGAGTCGCCCCTGCAGCTCTGAATTGGCTGCCACTCATCCCTTTCAGGCGGTGTGCCTTTCACTTCTGTGCGTCTACAGTGCTAAGATGTTGCTGACTTGAGTGGATTGTGCCCTTCGTCATGTTGTGACTCGTGGTCAAGGTCGGTAGGCGGATGTGTATTTGACATTCAGGGGTTTTTTGTGCACGTGGATGTGCCCGAGTGTGACCTGCACCTTTGCAGATCTGGCCCACACTCAGCCACATCAGTGTCATGGCCTGCACATTGACATGATAGTTGGACTGCAGCCATGCTACTCGTCATGTAGTGTCTCTTGCATTGTCAGTGTGGCTGACGGATACGCATCTTCGCTGGGTTTCGCACGTGTGCATGTGTTGGTTGTGTGATTGGTGATGTGTTGGGTGGGGGCCCCTTTGGGCACATGGTGGAGGTGGGACTACTTGGTGTTTGTGTGTGTGCTGCAGTGTTCCAGGGGGATCAGGGACATGATCCGGAGTCATTGTGGGTGTGCAGTGTGCTCTGCTTAATTGTGCATGTGTGCCATTGTGCCCATCTGCCCCGTCTCCCCACTCCCTGGTAGGTACTCACCCTATTGATGTTGTGTCAGGTCATGTTGAGCAGTGTCCGGGTCCTCTGCTCCTGTCACCGTCTCCCGACTGATGGCTGTGGCCACCATTTCATCCTGCTCCTGGTGTTCTGCTGGCCCCCCACCTCCAATGTGCGTTGCTGCTTTCATGTTGGCAGCAAGTTCCTTCTTGGGTTTGCCCTTCGCATCATTCCAGTGCCTCTTGTCCTCTTCCATTGTCCTCCTCGGCACGGCAATGGCATTCACATAGTCCAAGATGGTCTGCCATCTCAGCGTCTTTTTTGCCAATGACACGTTGGAGGTGACGTACAGTTGGTGGTGGTGTTCTATCTCATCCGTGACTTGGATCCGGGTTTCCTGCAGACTGTACCCCGTCTTCCTCTCCCTCTTCTCATTGCCTTTCCACGACACCTGGCTTCCTGGCTGGGCCTCCGTGGGTCTTGTGGGTTTCACGTTTTCCTCTGCACTCGGTCCGGATGCATCCTTGGTGCTCCGCAGTTCATCTTGTTTTAGTTGTGATCTTTTTGGGTGTTTTTCTTGTGCTTTTCCCCGCATGACGGGTGGGACTTGCTGGCCTCTCGCTAGTTATCACACAGATTTTATCGTGGTTGGGCCCATCACAACTTTTTTCGCGTTGGGGTTTGCATTTTTATCACCGTCGCGGTAGTTGTTTCGCGGAAATTTGCCGTGTTCTCGTACGATTATCGCACGGTATCGCCGTGTTGTGAATGCCACGGTAAACAGACATAATATCGAATTTTTAATATCGAATTGCCAAAATATCGAGTTTTTAATATAGAATGGACAGAATATCGAATTGCCAAAATATAGTGGTTAAGAATATCAAAATTCAGGTAAGAAATATCGATTGTCAAAATATCGACAGTCATAATATAGTTGTTAAAAATATCAATTTTTTTTATAGTGTTTTAAGTGTTAGTATATGTGTTAAAAGTATGTATTATTTTTGTAATGTAAGTTTTAATTTTTTTAAAGTAATGAATTTTATGTTATTTAATTTTTGCATAATTTAATTCTGTAGCGGGTTGTGGGTTTATAGGGGAATAGGGTGGGAAGTAATTTAATTATAGTAAATTAAATATTAATTTTTAGGAATTATTAATTATATTTAATTTAATTTTGCGTTTTAGTTCTGTAGCGGGTTGTGGGTTTATAGGGGAATAGGGTGGGAAGTAATTTAAATGTAATTAAGTAATTATTTAATTTTATTTATTGGTATTGATAAATAATTCATTGTTAATTAATTATTAATTGTTAATTAATTTTTATTAATTGGTAATTCATTTGTATTAATTTTTTAATTGATAATTATATTAATTGTATTAATTTATTATTCAGAGCGGGTTGTGGGTTTATAGGGGAATAGGGTGGGAAGTAATTTAATTGTAATTCAGTAATTATTTATTTTTATTTATTGGTATTGATTATTAATTTATTGTTAATTAATTCTTATTTGGTAATTCATTTTTATTAATTGGTAATTAATTTGTATTAATTTATTAATTGATAATTATGTTAATTGTATTAATTTATTCTTTGTAGCGGGTTGTGGGTTTATAGGGGAATAGGGTGGGAAGTAATTTAATTATAGTAAATTAAATATTAATTTTTAGGAATTATTAATTATATTTAATTTAATTTTGCGTTTTAGTTCTGTAGCGGGTTGTGGGTTTATAGGGGAATAGGGTGGGAAGTAATTTAAATGTAATTAAGTAATTATTTAATTTTATTTATTGGTATTGATAAATAATTCATTGTTAATTAATTATTAATTGTTAATTAATTTTTATTAATTGGTAATTCATTTGTATTAATTTTTTAATTGATAATTATATTAATTGTTTTAATTTATTATTCAGAGCGGGTTGTGGGTTTATAGGGGAATAGGGTGGGAAGTAATTTAATTGTAATTCAGTAATTATTTATTTTTATTTATTGGTATTGATTATTAATTTATTGTTAATTAATTCTTATTTGGTAATTCATTTTTATTAATTGGTAATTAATTTGTATTAATTTATTAATTGATAATTATGTTAATTGTATTAATTTATTCTTTGTAGCGGGTTGTGGGTTTATAGGGGAATAGGGTGGGAAGTAATTTAATTGTAATTAATTAATTATTGAAAATATTTTGGTGTATTGATAATTAATTTACTGTCAATTAATTATTACTTGGTATTTTTTATTTATTATTTTTTGGTATTGAAAATTAATTCTTTGTTAATTAATAATTAATAGGTAATTAATTTTTAAGAAATAATATTTATTGGTATTTATAATTAATTATTAAATATTTTGTAATTGGTAAGTAATTTTAATTAATTTTTTATTGGTATTGATAATTATTTTATTTTTATTAAAATATTAAATCATTATTTTCCCTACTGTTGCACTCTCTGGAGTGGGAATAGTAATTTTTACCCCTACGCTATCCAACGCTTTCCCTACTTTTGCACTCACTGGAGTGGGAATAGTAATTTTTACCCCTACTCTATCCAACTCTTTCCCTACTGTTGCACTCTCTGGAGTGGGAATAGTAATTTATACCCCTACGCTATCCAACGCTTTCCCTACTGTTGCACTCTCTGGAGTGGGAATAGTAATTTTTACCCCTACGCTATCCAACGCTTTCCCTACTGTTGCACTCTCTGGAGTGGGAATAGTAATTTTTACCCTCCCGCTATCCAACGCTTTCCCTACTGTTGCACTCACTGGAGTGGGAATACTAATTTTTACCCTCCCGCTATCCAACGCTTTCCCTACTGTTGCACTCTCTGGAGTGGGAATAGTCATTTTTACCCTCCCGCTATCCAACGCTTTCCCTACTGTTGCACTCTCTGGAGTGGGAATAGTAATTTTTACCCCTACGCTATCCAACGTTTTCCCTACTGTTGCACGCTCTGGAGTGGGAATAGTAATTTTTACCCTCCCGCTATCCAATGCTTTCCCTACTTTTGCACTCACTGGAGTGGTAATAGTAAATTTTACCCTCCCGCTATCCTACGCTAAAAATATTGAATATTTTTTATAAATATTACGTTAATATATATATGTATTAAAAAATAAAAATGTATGTTTATTTTTTTTTTACTTACATTAATTATTAATTTTAAAGTTATTTAAGTATTTTTAAGTATGTTTTAGTTAATTATATATAGTATTTCATTAATTTTACATTACTTTTAAGATATTTAAAAAATTCGATATTTTGACTAACTATATTTTTTACAACTATATTTTGGATTCGATATTTTTGTACTTACCTGTTTGTAGATAGGGATTCGATATTTTGGCATTCTATATTTTTACCTCGATATTTTTGTAGGTCGATATTATTCTCATCGATATTCTGTCAGTGATCCGAATGCCACGTTCACACGGCGTTATTTTCCCGCGATGGACTGCGATGTGAGAAGTTGCGGTAAACTATTTTGGCGATGTTTATCGCACATTCTTGTGAATATACCCCTTAATCTCATCCACATAGCACACTTCTTGCAAAGACTAAGGGGCCGATTCTGATGCGGGTTGGAAAAGCTTCCCGACTGAATCGGTTGGGAAATGGTGTCCGACCCACTCGGATCGGGAAAGTCCGACCGGCGGAGTAGGATGCATCCGGATGCTTCCAGATACGATTTGGTTGAACTCCCATTGACTTCAATGGGAACATTTGTTCCTAACCGCATCAGAATTGGGCCCTCGGTCGGGAAGACACGTTCCCGATCCGATTTGGAAGGAGCAAATGCCGTTAGGAGGCCTTCCTAACCGCATCAGAATCGGGCCCTCGGTCGGGAAGCTTTTCCAACCCGCATCAGAATCGGGCCCTATAACGTTACATGTTTTTGTACTTTACAAGGTGCTCTTCATGTTTATCACCTCGCTTCTATATTGCTGAACTTGTTGCAGTTACTGTATTTGTTCTCAGCAGCAGGCTAATAAAATTGTAATGATGACAAACTTACTGTGAGAATTCTGTAACAGCCTGCTTCGAATATTACATTATAATTATACCTGTTTGCCTCCATGATCCCTGTACATGATCATGGTCAATCAGACCTCTAGTTAATTCTCTGAACAGATATACTCTGTATTACTGTGCTTTTTCAATGAACAGGCGTTAGCGACAGCTTTCTGGCGATAGAGGCCGGTTTTCCCATCGCCTTGCATGCCAGCGATAATTATCGCTAATGACATGCAAGGTAGGCGTTCCCAACTAAAAGCGACTGAAAACAGTCGCTAACACAACTTCCCCCTATTAGCAACGCAGGCGAAGCAATGCCTTTGTTTACCCCTCCCTCGGCGCTCCCACTCACTCAGCATGCCTCATAGAGACATCCACTCACAATGCTTGAAAGAAGCCTGCTGCACTGCAGCGCGGGCGCTTCACGCGGGAGAGCACGCACTCGTATTGGAAACGCCGGGCCTGTGAGGGGGAGAGAGAGAGACCGGGCGTGCAGTACAGCACAAATAAAAGGGGTATATTTATGTTTTTGCCGCCCTCCCCTTTTGCCGCCCTAGGCGGCCGCCTAGTCTTGCCTAATGATAGAAACGGCCCTGGCCCCAGCACCGAGAATGCTCTCTGTCTCCCTTGTTTAGCCACTCAGGGGGATGTGACGGCTGGTACTGTATTTTATCCATGCAGGCCAGGCGGGAGCCTACTGCTCACCTGCTCCCAGACTCTCTAATGTTGCACGACTCACGTAGCTCAGCAGTTAGGGTTGTGCTGGCTGTTAGACATGGCAGTGCCACGCATACCACCAACAAGCAGACAGTGATCTGACTGAAACTGGCGTGGGCCACCGGCACAACGATGAGGGCAGAATATGACCAGCCAACTTTATTTATTAGGCCTCAGACTCAATTATCCAATCTGCATCAGGAAAATAAGAGAAAACGTGACAGACAGCCGCGCTGACAACACTAACGTGATGATGCACAGTCATTATTATGCCTGGACCAGGATGGGTTTGCCTGTGAAGATACCAGGCAGCTACCCTAAAGGACAGGTACATTTATTTTTATTATTTATCGGGCCCCACCACTGATGGAAGAAAAATGTTATAGCCCTGGCCCTGTGAATTAAGTGACGGTGCTCAGCACCGGAAACCACCAGCACAAATTAAGCACTGGGTAAACTTCATAATAAGCATATTCCCCCTACAATGTTCCTCTGCCTCTTTTAAACTCCTCTACAAGTCTATCACTCCATTTGTTTTGGCGCAGAAAAAAGGCCCAGAATCTCAACCAAAGTCCTATTATTGGACAAAGAAAAAGGTGGAGTCGGTCTATATATTGGATTCACCTGAACCCTCTGCTCCCCTCACTTATCTGGGGACATATCGAGATAGGTCTCTTCTCCCCATTGACACCCCTAGCTGCTATCACAATGAAGCATTACAAGCCCCTACACTACTCAAATATAATCAAGGACACAGTGCTGGCAGTAAAACACCTGGACAGCAAAAGCACCCTCAAACTTAAACACTCCCTATGGCACAACCCACGAATAACAAATTGATAGTAAAACCCTCCACTGCCACACCTGGTCATCGCATACAATGTTATACTTTAAAAATGTGATCGATAGGGCCAATTTGATCCCATTCACTCTCCTACAAACATCCTTCAACATCCCTGACATGAAATGTTATAACTTCCTCAAACTGAGAGTTGCAATTAACCACAATCAATCCTTCATAAACCCACAAAATCCAATCATTCTAAAGAAACGAGCTTTAGTCACATCTCAGGACCACCGAGCCTGTAAACTCTATAAAATCCTTCACGAACACATTCCCAATTCCAAACAAAAATCTCAGAACAAATTGTCAAACTCCTGCCTTAAAGAAGGCTACACTCATCTTACCAAGAAAAACTGGTCCCAAATATGGAAACTTGTTACTAAGCTCCACATCTCCCCCATCATATCAGTGTTAATACTGGCTGCTACATAGATCCTTCTGGACACCAGACAGACTCTTTAAACTGGACCTATTAAACTCAGACAAATGTTGGAACTGCTCAACTAGGGTTGGTGACCTCGAACACATGCTATTTTCTTTCCCTTTGCTCTATTCGGACTGGGAAGATGTCAACAAAAGCATAAACAACATCTTCCACTATAAAATAACTCTGGACCCAGTCCTCACATGCTTAGGCCCCTGGACTCTTACCGACCCCCACTTAACAAAGTAGAACTCCTACTATTATACTACTCACGTTAGGAGTAAAAACGATCCTTTATGATTGGAAAGACTTCAAATCTATTTCTTACCACACTTGAAGTTCGGACACTATTGTCTCAATTCAAATTTCAACCACAATAAATCTACACTACTTTGGTTACCCATAGATGCTTACATACAGACTACAACACTCTCAGATAAGTTCCTGAGACAAATTCTACCCAGAAACCCTTCTCCCACAATTAGGCTCTTGGGATATCACTCCCCTAAACCCCCTCCCACACCCTCACTTCTTCCTCTTTCACTATTCCTCTCTCTTACTTTTGAGAACGACAGGAGGCACAGAGTGAAGTGGAACTTCTTTATCGGCATTTATATACGGCCCCCGGGAGCTCCATCAGTTCCTCCACAACTGTCCTCCACTCCTCTGCTCTAAAGTTCCCATCCATGAGCTCGAGTCACAGATTGCATGGGAACATGGCAACAGTAACCAGGATACCAACAATCTATAGTTACAGGACATAACATATCTCCTTTTCTTAACAAAAAAATAACTAAAATACCTACAACGATAATATAAAGAGAATATTATGACACATATTAAGCAATTGGTTCACCACAAGTTGAATGTGATAATATAATGTTTATATAATAACATAGATTAAGCAATTGGTTCACCACTAGTTAAATGCTCACGTAGTCCTTATGCCACACTGGTTTTTGTCTCAAACGCCCACTTACTCTCCTACCACTAACATCAAGACTTCCTTCTCCACCCATACTCCCTCTTCTTAACCAACTACGCACCTCCTCATCAGAACACTTCGCCACTCTCCTGGCATTCCACCATTTACCATCAGAGAACAATAGGGAATTTCCCCAAGCTTTCATCACCTTCCTAGGATCAGACAATTTGGAAAATCCTTTCTTCACTACATTTCCTGGACACACTCTTACCCACATACCTTCTGAGAAATTCCTATCTAACTTGATCACTCTTTCATTGTGTCTCTGCGTGTATTGTGTCTGATAATTTTCAATTTTTTCACACAAAACTTCCTTTGGGATATTTTTCTCCCCAAATCTTGCCATCCACACATGGACAGCTACTGTACACAGCACTCTTCCCTTCAACAAACAGAAAGGCGTCTCCCCTGTAACAGAATGGGGTGTTGTTCTGTAATTCCACAACATCTCTTTTATTTGTTTCTTCCAGCAAATGTTATTCACTATGGCTAATTGCACACTTTCACTTAAAACGTGGATTAAAGCGCTCGATAAGGCCATTACCCCTAGGATGATAGACTGGAATCCTCCTTTGCTTGATGCCTCATTTCTTGAGGAAACCAACGAACTCTGCTGATACAAATTGCGGCCCATTGTCCGAAAGTATTTCCGCTGGACATTCTTTCCTCTGGAAAACATCCTCACAAAATGCAATGATATTTGCAGTCTTCACTTCACTCACAAATGTCACCTCCAGCCATTTAGAATAGTAATCCATTAATACAATGGCATATCTTTCCTTTAAACCCAAGCATTCAAACGGCCCACATATGTCCATGCCTACTTTCTCCCATGTTTTCTTTGCCACTCCACAGGATTAATAGTGGTTTCTCTCAGAGAATGTGATTTGTCGCTACACATGCATGAAACACAGTTTCTAACATATCTTTCTATCTGCCTGTCCATCCCGGCCCACCAAAAATCTATCCTGATCTTCCTCTTCATTGCTGCCATACCGCCATGACCTTCATGCATTATTCCTAACAACCTACTACGCAATCCCTCTGGAACCACCAGTTTGTCCCGCCTCCTCACAGTATCATCTACCACTGATAACTCCTCCCACACGTTTTTATACAAAATCAAATCCCCATCAGATTTCCATCCTGCCATCTTGGGTAACTTATCCTTAACTTTTCTTATTACAGGAACAGCCAATACTGCATTTTTCCATTCACTCTCTTCGATGGCCTGGCACACCTCCAATATCTCCGCCACTACCCAGTCATCTTCATCCTCGCCAGCATCATTCTGAAGTGGCAACCTGGACATGTAATCTGCATTTATATTTCTTATGCCCGGAACATACTTCACAGAAAAATTGTACTCCTGTAGGCGATGCAACCACTTTGCAATGTGTGGAGTAGCTTTCGCAGCACCTGCTGTAGAGAACAGCTCAACTAATGGTTTGTGGTCTGTTCGCAGTTAAATTGAATGCCCCAAACAAAAATTTGAAAATGCTGCATGCCCCACCAGCATGCCAATGCTTCTTTTTCAATTGCCGAGTATGTTTTCTCTGCTTCTCTAAGAGTCCTTGACACAAATGCAACAACCCTTTCCTCACCAGCATGCTCTTGCATAAGAACCGCACATAGTCCTTACCCACTGGCATCAGTGAACACAGTGGTGTTATCTGCAGGATCAAATGGTTTTAATGTCACAACCCTTCCAATTTCTTTTTTTATGTCATCAAATTCATTCTGACACCCCTCCGTCCATACATACATCCCACCCCTTTTCATTAACTCTCGTAAAGTGTGCACTCTTTCAGCAAAATGATGTACAAATTTGGAATAATATTCTGCCAGCCCTAGAAATGATCTCAATTGATCCTTATCTCGTGGTGCAGGAGCCCGTTCTATGGCCTCTATTAAGTTGTGTTTTGGCTTAACCCCACCATATGTCAAGGTATGCCCCAAATATTCTACTTCCGTTTGACCAAACATACATTTTTCCAACCCAATCGTGACACCTGCTTCCTCCAACCTAGACAGTGCGTTCCTCAAAATCTCATCATGCTTCTCCACATTCCTTCCCCACACCAATACATCATCCTGGAATACCAATACATTCTTCATATCCCCCACAATACTCTGCATCACTCTCTGAAACACACCGCAGACACGGATGCCAGGCCAAATGGCATTCGGACAAATTGAAATGCCCTCTCTGGTGTAATAAATGATGTAAAATGTCTAGACTTCGCATGCAACCACACTTGATGGTATGCACTGGATAGGTCCAAAGTGGAAAAGCACCTTCCTCCAGAGACACTTGCCAACATCTCATTGATGTTGATGTTGATAGGTAGAGGATGACGATCCACCCAAATGTATTTGTTAAGGTCCCTCAAGTCCACACATGCGGATACGGCCTTTGGGTTTTCTAGCAATAACGATGGGACTAAGCCATTCTGATGCTTCTATGGGTTCTATGACGTCATTTTTACACAACCTCTGGAACTTCTCTTTAAGCGCACACCTCAGAGCTAATGGCACATTTCGAACTTTTTGCACCATGGGTTTGGCATCCGTCTTAAGAATAATTTTACGTTCAAATTTTTTCAAACAGCCTAATTCCTCACCAAATAACTTGGGAAATTGTTTTACCCACTCACAATTATCCTGAGTTAACAACACTTGTTGTGGATGATTGGGATCTAAAATTATCCCCAATGCCCATTGTTCCTTCCAGCCCAATAATGATTTTCCTCTCTCTACTACGTAGACCTTAGCGGATGTGCGCCTACCCTGGAACTCCAATTCTGTGGCAAGATACCGGCACAATAGCCATCTGGTTCCACATCTTTAGGTCCTAGTTCCGGGGAATTCAGCATTTCCTAGGTAGGCTTGTCAATAATTGTAAAAGGTGAACAGGAATCTGCCCAAAACTGTACTTCCATGCCATCTACCCCAATGCAGCACCTAGGTGGATGATAATTATCATCAGACACAGCTGCAACCACACTTGACTGTGCTACACATTCATTGATCATCAATACCTCCACTTCTTCTTTTTTTTAAAGTATCTTTATTGGTATTTTCAATTTGTGTAACACAGATCTCATGCAAAAAGCAAAATCAAGACAGTCCTATATAGGAATATCAGAATATTCACGTCGCACAATTCTAGCCCTAGATCACAGTACATGAACCATAATATATAGTACTTTACAAAATATAGTGTGGGGTTAACCACCAATAATTCAGGGTGCTCAAATGATATTAGATGCGCAAAGGTTCACTTCAAACATTTGAAAATGATACCATATAATAGCAATATGAAATGACTCCAAAATAAATGACCCAACTGGGGAACTTATAACAAGAAGAAACAATAAAAGACCATCTGCAGAGGGGGAAGCATATCATATATGTCATGCCAGTATGTGGTGGGGAAAGGTTACAGCTGAAAGCAAGTATGTTGACACACAGGGAATGGACCCATAGCTATCAGTGAGGTTGCCTCCACCCGGGTACAACAGATGCGTGAGCCCTCTCTTACACAATACCCAGGCTCACTGCACCCTCAGGGCTGCAGGCCTTCCCAAATAGCAGTAAGTGGGTTAGTCTAGATCGCCACCGGAGGTGAACCCGTATCCGAGTCAGGGCCCGAACCCAACTCCCTCACCTCCTGTCCCTCTGGATTCCCCCAGGACGCCAGCACTTCCCTCCATTGGCCCGCCATGGGGAGCTTCCTCATGCCCTTAGATTCCTCCCAGTCGAGTGCTCTACCCTCCGCTCCACCCCACACAACAACATCTCTGTTCCAGGACGCAAATTGTGGTCCCTTGGCAGATTTCCATTCCATTGCAATACGGCGTTTCGCTAGTCCCAGCGCCAGGTCCATAAGCCTGTTCTCTACCTTACATTTCGGCGGTCTAGGAAAGAGGCCCAAGATGCATATCTGCAATGTGAGAGGTAAATCCCTGCCTAGCACCTCCGCCAGCTTACCCAGCACCGCCTCCCAGAAGGGTCGCAGGACTCCACACTCCCAAATCATATGTCCGAAGTCCGCGTCCGGATAGGAGCGTCTGGGACAAGAATGGACCTCCCCACCGTATGCCACATTAAGTCGATGCGGGGTCAAGTAAGCCATATGAGTGTAATTGAACTGTATATATTTAAGGCGGGAGTTTCGGGATATTTTCTTCGGATAGTGCAAGACCCGTCGCCATTCCGCATCTGTTAACACCTTACCCCCAATCGCATCCCATTTGGTGCGTAATCTGGTCAGGGGGCGCACCGAGGCCTCCTGGAGAGCCACATAGAACCATTTCACCAGGTGTCTCGCTGTTCCAAGCGTGAACAAAGCATGTAACACCGGAACCTCCACTTCTTCTTGATCACTATTATCAAATTCAAGTCCCTGGGAACATTGACCCATGTCTCTTACCATATTTACTGTGTTTCTTCCTCTCCTAACTGCACTCATTTTGCAAACTCTTGCAAAATGTCCTGTTTTATTACATTTAAAACATTTACTCATAATTGTGGGACAAATATGTGCTTCAGCAGTGTGTCTATCACTACCACACCTAAAACACACCTTCTT
Organism: Calotriton arnoldi; assembly: GCA_963921515.1. NCBI lineage: Eukaryota > Metazoa > Chordata > Amphibia > Caudata > Salamandridae > Calotriton > Calotriton arnoldi. The sequence continues at coordinate 1,066,312 of CAWUFW010006769.1, forward strand.
CCTATCTACATTTCACTTTCCCATGAATTCGTTCCTTGGTTTCAGATTTCGAGTGACTCCATTTTCACTTTTAACTTCACATATTTTCTCAGCATCGGAAGTATTTTTAGACTTAGCACCGCCAAATTCTTTTACATAACTTGACGTATTCGTATTCTCCATGCGTTTGGCCACTTCAATAGTTTTATCTAACGTGAGATTTTTAAGTCTAGCAACTGTTCTTGAATTCTCAAATTACTTAATCTGTTTATCATTTGATCTCTTATTATTTCGTCTGTCAAATATTTAAATCTGCATGTAACAGCTAACCCCCTTAACGTAGCTACATATTGGCTAATTGACTCCCCAGCTTCTTGAACACGTGAAAAAAAATTGTGCCTTTCTACTACAACACTCAATATATTTCCATAGTTCTCTTCCAAGGCAGAAAGAGCATCTCCATATACATCTGCATCCTCATAATCTGATCTGTCAGCATTTCTTTACATTGGACTTGGTAAGGTTTTTAAAACTTTCCTCCCCTCCACACCTAGACAGTTCTTTAAAATGGCTTACTTCCTTTTTGCTATATACATCTCTCACCCTATTGCCTCAATATATGTCAAAAATGTTTCCTTCCAGTCATCCCAATCCGTGGAAGGCAGACTCGGGTCTTGCAGGAAATATGGTGGGGGAGCTATATTTTGTACAGCCATTGCTGCTACCGAAGAATGTGCTGCAGTGTGCTTCACTTACAATCCAATTCCAATAGTCAAAATTAAACACGCAGCACTGGAACCACAAGCGTGCCTGTCACTGTGATAACCACCAAGTTGACAGACTGCAGAAAAGTCAAAGTGGTTCTCAATAGGCCAAGGTACAGTCACGCCACACATATTGGACGCCTACCGTCACCCTGGATCGGCATCCACATGCCGCAGCTGTGTTATCTTCACTTCCGATCTTTCGGTCTTGCTGCGATGCACTTCCTCCCTAAATAAATGGCGGCATGTAGCGTGAAGACGTGATGACTTCACGTCACGTGATAACGTCGTTGGTGCACGTAACTCCTCCGACGAGCTCACTGTGACGACTTCTTAGTTCAAAGCAACACCTCCGCTTGAGATGAACGTCACGGCTCTCAGGAACGCGCCGATCACCACACGTCTTCTGTGGATCCAGTAAGTGCGCGCACCGTTTCTTGCAATCTCGTGCTGCGATCCAACAGCTCTCCTCGTTATACACACACAAATCGTATATTTACGACAGGCACCGCTCCAAGCGTCAATTCCTGTGCCAGACCTCAGCGCATCACAGTTGTCGTCTTTAATCCCTGGGTCCAACCAGTCTCTTCAATTTCTTCTCCCGATTCTCCAAATTTAATTTTCTTGTGCCTCCTCGTCTTGTTGCCTATCCCATCCTTGTCGCCATTTTTGGAGGCACAGACTACATTGGAACTTCTTTATTAAATGTAAGTAAGTAAGTCCATTTTTATATTAGCGCAGCTACTCACCCTTACGGGTCTCAAGGCGCTGGGGGCCGTAGTGGAAATTAAGTGAGCTATTGCCCAGAGTCACACGGTACTGAGCTGAGCTGCCGCCGGAGCCGGGGATCGAACCGTGAACCCTGTGCTCCGAAGTCAGCTGCCCTGGCCGCTGCACCACACCTCTCCACTTTTTACAGGACATAACACTTACACTTTCCTCTCCACTCTACTTTGCCCTCACACCAGAAGTATACAGTCACCACCTAAATATGGGAGCTTTCCAGAACTACTATAATACCTAACGAAGTTTTCTGATCTGAGCTATCCAATGAATTTTGCTGATTTGATCTGCAATGCCTTCACATTGCCGTGCATGAAATCTACAAATGTTTTTTATTGGCTTCATATAACATGCAAAATACCATTTGTATGCAAATGTTATTACAATGTTAAAATAAAATTTAAGAAAACGGCAATAGGGTCTTCACTGGACATATTCAAACAACATCTGTATGAAAAGAAATGTGTACATATTGAGCTGCCATCAGTGTGCGTTTGTCTTATTCTTTACCATGATCCATTGTTACATGTGCTGTGCATTTATATAGTTTTTATGGGTTCACTTTAAGAACCTTGTTATTTTTCCAATGTCATTGTTATGCCAGTTTCCCTAACTGTGTTCTGGATCTAGAATGGTGGGTGATGGGGAGTTGATTGCCTGGACTGAAGGCTGGTACTGTGCTGTTTCTACATAAATCTTATTGAACTATCTCCTGGATTGGTGGATTTACCACATCCTTGTTCCTTTTGTTGTGTTTTAGATGCTGTGCTGATAGCTACTCCCTTTTATGGCGGAATCAAACAAAACATCTTCCTCTACAGCAACGCCAAGATGGTTTATGTTCATTTAGATAGCAAGGTATGACCTGTCTCCATTTATTGCAGTCAGAACAGCCCCACCACTAAAGAGGTAACAGGAATCTTCTGTTCTATTAACAACAGGCCAGGAGATGGCAAAATCACCTCCAGCAAGTTTAAATTCTGGCTACAAATGCCAGAAATTGGTCCATCCATTAGTTTATTGAAGTGGCTGTTTGAAAAGTCCATATTTCTCAACTCCTCATTGGACTGGCATGCTCAGGCTGTGAAGATTTGATTAGGTATCAACCCAAAATGAAAGACACTTAATCCTTGACTCACCTTTCACTCCATACGTCTCTTTTTATCAGTGGTAAAGATGCTTCTGGCTGCCACAGAACACCAAATGGACTGACACACTAGCACTCATCACCAGCAGGCTAGACTATGGCAGCACTCTTTAATTCTGAATCTCCATACAACTCCCATATAGACTCCAGACTATCCAGAACACCACAGCAAGACTCATACTCAACCTTTCGTGCCACAACCACATCACACAGCACCTCAAGAAGCTTTACTGGCTCCTTATGCACAAGCGCAGCCAATTCAAACTCCTCACGCACATATACAAAGCCCTGAACAACTCTAGACCAAAATACCTAAACAGCCACATACACTTTCATCGACCCTTCATACACCTATGTTCTGCCTCACTCTCACTCGCACACACTCCCCACATCTACAAAAGCAGAACAGGAGGACGCTTTTTCTCCTATAGCACACCCAAAACATGGAATGACCTCCCTCAACACACCAGAGCCACCTCCTCACTTCTTGTATTCCACAAGAAGCTGAAGATCTGGCTCTTCAACTAACTCAAGGGACCACATACCTACCACAGGTGAGTAGTGCACTCTACAAATCGACTTCGCATAATATAACAAATGTTCAGGTACCCATTTGATTAATGAAGTGTGAAGAATGCTACTTATTGTAGAAAAGAGTCACTGAGCCTTCACACACTTGCTTGTTGGAATTTGGCATTTTATTAATATTATGTAATTTTAGTAATAATAAACAAATTAACACCAAAGTCCATTTGCTTGTCTTAGGGGTCAGTATTAGTAGCTTCCGTTTAGTTGACAGTGCATACATATCCACATGAATATAACTACACCTGTCCTAGACCTCACTCGTCATGCATGAAACAGACTGAGGGTTAGGGTGCAAGTTTTATTGAAGTACTCTGAGCCTTAAGTTTCTCATGCATGGGTCAATAAGATCAAGGTGAGAGGGCAGTATTTAGGTGTTACTGAAAGTTCTCATTGCTTTAGTTCTATGGATAACAAGAAAACTTTCAACTCAAGCAGTGTCAGTATTTCAGGCCCCGTTAAAGGTAGAGAATTATACAAAAGCTTTGTCACCACTCTTCATATAATGCAGCGGTTATACTTGTTTGTGTGTCATATTGATACATGGGAGCCATTTTTGCAGTAAGTTACCTTTTCATATCTTTCTAATTGCACTTTAACCTTATCCTGCGTATCCTTAACCTGCCCCAACAATGTCAGTCTTTGAACCTGAACTGTTACAACAAAGTTTTCTATTTATACAGAATTTTGCTGTTTTTACACAGATAAGTGGCACAGCCTCTCGCCCATTTCAGTTGACTGTTCAGAAGCTGGAAACAGCTTTACTGAAAGCAGAATCCGAGGTGAGTGAGCTTTCCATGTTAGTCTTAGAAGAATTGAACAGGATTTACCAGACCCCTATGGTATCATACAATGTTAAAAATATTCACCTACATCTTGGATCTGTCCCATTTCCATTTTTAGCCAGATTTGGCATATAGGTGGGGGATGCCCCCTTCTTTTGTGCATCTTTCCCCTTTTTATGCATACTATTGCAGACTGAACCTTTTATTGTGGTCATCAGTTCCACCATGTAGACTTTTAACCACATTTTCATTCTCGTTGTTTTGCTTCTTCTTTGCTTTCTTTAGATCAGGCAGTCTAAGCTAGAAGGATCAAGGTTCAAGCCATGTGTGCAGTCTGACAAGTGGTTTGTAATATTTGCCCAGTAGATGCCTGTGCTGTTGGGTGTGTGCGAGACCATCTGGACAATTTCTCTACAAGAAAGTAAAGGTGACCCATAACACAAGAGATATTTATTATAATTATTTAAGAAGTGCCAGAAGGTTTGTACAGGAGCACTAAAACTGGGCCTAGTATCAAGCACGTCTTCAGACACCGTGTTAAACCCTAAAGGGCTGAATGCTGCCAGTGTTTATAACCATTCGCAGTATTAAAGCCTGGGTGTACCTGTCATCTTTCCTCTGGTAAATGATGACCTATTCTACCAGATCAGGTTGACAAAGTCCAGAGACGGTGCTTCCTGATAAAGAGCTGGAGGCACATCTAATACTAAAACCAATCCATCTAATAATGCTTTGATTACATAATTTCACTGTTGGGATCAAGCCCAGCTACAATTTGAGGTTGATGGTTCCATTCAACCACTGGACTTTTGGCATCCAGCCTGCCACTTCCAACCCTTCTGAACATGGTAACATTCGTACAGTGCTCCTATATGGAATGCTCCTACCTCCCAAGGCATGGTCCATATTACCTAATCTCACCCATCATCGGTGTTTCCAGGGAAGTGGCATCAGGGGAGTAGAGATACTCTTCTTCCGTGGGTGTATTCCAATTCTCCTGAGGTCTCTTTCCTCTCTTGTGGTCGAATCCCACTTCCACGTAATGCAGGAGGTTGTTGAGAAGGATGTAGCAATTAGGTTGGTGACTAAAGACATCAACACAAAAAGAAGTAAATTAGGCAGTGCTTCTACATCTCCAGCACTCTCCCTTAATTCACAGATGCATAGGAAGGAGCACAGGCATCATGGTGTACTGATACCCACTGATACTATATCATTGGCTACCTACCTTGGTAGGCCCCCCTAAGCTTACTAACTAGTATACGTGGGGTGAAGAGTTCCTGACCCTGCCTTCATCACTTCCTCAGCAGATTCTGGAATGTTTCCCTTCCCCCATACCTAGGCACCTGATCAGGATCTCTTCTTGCTCATACCCGTCCAGCAGGATTGCTTCCAAAAAGTATGCCTCTGAGTACTTTGGCCACTTAGACCATCTGGAAAGCAAGCCTAACCCAGAGAATCAAGATTGGGTCGATCCCAGTAGTGGCTTTGCCTGTTTGCCATGCTTCCTGATGTTAGATCTTTTTTCTGATGCCTTCAGATCAAAGTTAAATGCTAGATGCTAGCTCTGTCACTATATGGCTCACTCCATATCCTTTCTATGCTTCTACCGAATCTTGCACGGCTTACCCAGATTTAGGCTCTAACGGCTTCGGGACTTTAGAGCATTTACTTTTCACAGTCACATTCTAAGTTCAAATCCTCACAGCTTCTGCTTAATTACTGGTTACCAGTGTGTCCCTCAAATCTCAGGGTGGATCCTACTTTAAAGCTGTTGAAGGTTAGCCTACCCCGACACAACACTAACAATTCGATTACAGTTGACTGTGAGTCCATGCATCAAGTAAGCCCCTCCGGTAGGCATAGGAGCGTTGAAAGAAAGCAAACTTTGAACCTGTAGTTTCATAGTGAGAAATGTCTTTGTCTCTCGAAAATCCCCAGAATAGTAATTGGTGGTAGTGGTGGTGGTCTCCCTTAAAGAAAGAGCTTTGTTTATTCACATTAACAGTATAGCTCATATCGATACATCGCCTATTCAGGTCGTGTCTTGCTTAGAGAGGCTGACACTAGCATTATCACTGTGAGTTGCTCTCTATTTTGGTAGAGAAACTGCTTAGCCAAATCTCCTTACATAGACAAGTTACTAGAGTTTTTGAGGGATGCATGACGGAACCACGCATTCCTTTGTAACGCATGCCGTTACAACGCAGCTGTTACAATGTGAATGCCATTACTACGCATAATATTTACAGCGCTTTTTTTTGACAACGCAAATGCCTTTACCATGCATGCCTTTACAACGATTTCATTGTAAAACATAAATGGTAAAGGCATATGCGTGGTAAAGGTTTCACCACTAAAGATAAGTATTTTACAGCTAAGTATAAACTCTTTCAATATATATATATATATATACATATATATATATATATATATTCACTGAAAAAACCATAGGTTTCAGGCACGTTATAGTTAGAAATTAGCATTTAAAAAACCATAGAAATTCACTGAAAAAACCATAGGTTTCAGGAACGTTATAGTTAGTTGGACATTTCACTCGTACAAAACCATAGAAATTCCGGCGTTATAGTTAGTTCAGCTAACTATAACTCGCACCCCCGCAATGCACTGCTGATGACGTCACATATTACATCATTCATGACATGGTCAGTGACATCACTGATGACATCTCAAATGACATCACTGATGACATCTCAAATGACATCACTGATGACATCACTGATGACATCACTGATGACATCATCCAGTGACTGTGTGTTTTGTAAAGTTTAAATTTGTTTTATATATATGCCAAGCTGTATTGAAGAATGAGTGGGTGTATAAGTGTCTGTATGGAGGCTTTAGTAGGTACGTGACTGACTGTATAAGTGAGTGATTAAATGTGTCTTACTGAATGCATGGGTTAGTGACTAAACTGTGTGAAAGTCTGTATCAGTCTGTCTGTTGTTGTGTAAGCTGCTGCATGGGTTGGTGAGTAGCTGCATGAGTGTCTATATGAGTTATTGATTGGTTGTCTGAGTATCTGTATGGCTGCCTTAGTGTGTGTGTGGGTGGATGGGAGGTGTGTGACTCTGTGCATAGATGTGTGAGTGGTTGATTCACTGGGTGTATGGGTTCAAGAGTGCAAGTGGAAACAGCTGTATAGGTGGGTGAGTGTGTGTATGGGTGTGTTGGTGAGAAATGGATGTTCCAGTGGTACATGTGCAAGTAACTACATATGTAAAAGGCAGTATATGTGAGTGATGGTGTATATAAATAACTATATGTGAGAGTCAGTAATTGTGAGAGTGGCTGCATGGATGAGTGTGTATTTGTATCAGTGATTCTATAAGAGAGTAATTATGTGTTAGTATCTGTATGAATAAGTGAGGTGGTGTGTGTATAACTGTACAGGTGAGTAAATGGGAGTGTGATTGATTCTCTGCATGAATGACTAGGTGTGTGAGTAACTCTGGATGAGTGGCGGTGTGTGAGTGTCTGTATAGGTGTATGAGTGCATATGATAGTGTTGTATTGATGAGTGACTGCATGTATGAGTGACTGTATGGGTGAATGAGTGGATGTGTGTGTAGACCTAGGAATCAGTCAGTGCGTATTTAGTAACTGGTATTGATGTGTCTATTGTTTCGAAAATTGTAGTCTGTATTTTAGAGTGGGTGTATCAAAGGTTATATTCAGGTGTGAGGAGGTGCATCAGATTTTCACGTGGATGATGTCATCAGTGATGTCTTCAGTGATGTCATCAGTGATGTCACTGACCATGTCATGAATGATGTAATATGTGACGTCATCAGCAGTGCATTGCGGGGTGCGAGTTATAGTTAGCTGAACTAACTATAACGCCGGAATTTCTATGGTTTTGTACGAGTGAAATGTCCAACTAACTGTAACGTTCCTGAAACCTATGGTTTTTTCAGTGAATTTCTATGGTTTTTTAAATGCTAATTTCTAACTATAACGTGCCTGAAACCTATGGTTTTTTCAGTGAATTTCTATGGTTTTTTAAATGCTAATTTCTAACTATAACGTGCCTGAAACCTATGGTTTTTTCAGTGAATTTCTATGGTTTTTTAAATGTTAATTTCTAACTATAACGTGCCTGAAACCTATGGTTTTTTCAGTGAATTTCAAAGGTTTTTTAAACGAAAATTTGTAAGTCTAATGTACCTCAATCCTATGTTTTTTTTATTTTCTATATATATACATATATATATATATTTTAAAAAAATTGTGAATAATTTTTAGTTAGGAAAACTATATTTATTCTTTTTTTTTTTTTTTTTAAATATTATACAGAAGTTGCGCACCCTTCGCGCACCCTACACGATGGCTGCGCGCATTCCGGTAGCCATTTTGAAAAGTCGCGCTGGGGTCGCGACTTCGGCGTAATTTGTAAAGTATGAAATATCTTTAAATTAATTATAAATAAAAGTTTTCCTTTAAGTGTTTGTCTAAATTTATTAATAAAAGTATTTTTAAAGTATAATTTTCAATATAATTTCGACGAAAGTAAAGTTACGAAATGCGCGGTGTAGCCGCTTAATGTGCACAACATCTCCCCGCACGTATTTCCGGGGTCGCGCCATGATCGCGCTGAGATTGCGCCGAAATCGCGACTTCGGCGTATTTTTAAAGTTGAAAAAATTACTATAGAAAGTTTGAATATGATATTAGACTGAACATTTTGCTAATATACGTATTAAAAGTTTATAGAAATTTTTATTTACAGTGTATCACGATATATATGATTTTCGCGGGTGCGCGTAGGGTGCGTGACGAGTGCGCGCACCCTACGCGACTTCATGTCAGCAAAAGAAAAAAGGTATCTGATTGGTTGAAATCAATTTCATTGTGAAAGAGGGAGGATCCATCCTTCTGATATTTCCCTTACTTTTTGTCCTTGATAGAGAGAAGACCTGTTTCTTGCTTCTCTTTATATTGATATACCTTTTTGGTGTGTTTGTTTATTTTTAATACAACTATGGCTTCTAGTTTTGCCGAAGTTGATCCACTTGCAGTAGAGGAGGAAGAACAGATGGTGCAGCAGAAGAAGAAAAGAAAGGAAAGCATTGTTTGGTCCTTTTTTAGTGTACCGGAGGGAGAAAAAAAGGTGAATGCAAGAAAAGTAACTTGCATTATCTGTGAGAGAGTGCTGTCCAGATGCTCCGATAAAAAGTAATCTTGCGGTACGAGTAGTATGAAAAAGCATATGGAGACCATCCACCCTGTACACCTTGCAAGAGAGGAAAGAAAGAGACAGTTGAATGCTGCTGCTGAAGAAGACCCCAGTACACCATCAACTTCTGCACAAATTCCATCTGCACCAAGGCCTCACATCATGCCTGAATTTTTGAATGCAGCAGTTAGTTGCATTAAGTGCGCCACCGAGCTCTGTGTTGGCGAACAGTGCATTGATGTCATCTCTGCTGCTCTTGAAGCGCACAAATGTTAATTTTTTTTATAATGCGCTTTTGTTCAAGAGATCATTTCCTGATCTTCATTTTTCTCTGTTGTTTTTAAAATAAAAAACACACAAAAAAAGTAAAAAAGGTTAAAAAAAAATACAATTTTTTTTAAAAATTGTTCCGAAAAAAAAAAAGAAATGGTTCTTACGGAACCACATCTACTGGTTAAAAAAAGAAAAATTACCTGAGTGATTGAATGAGAGTATGGACACTATGTGGGTAATCTGAGAAATGCAAGTATAGTGCATGGTTATTTTATGAATGTTTGAGAAGTGGCAACGTGATTGAATGAGTTCATGGATAATAGCAGGGTAATTGGAGGAGTGCATGAGTAGTGTGTAAGTGATTAGATGAGTGCATGTGTAGTGCACAAGTGATTGTAGTAGTGGATGGTTACTGCCTGGGTCATTCAATGAGTACATGGCTACAGACTGGATGATTAGAGTACTGTAATGAGAGTGCATGGTGAATTTATAAGTGCTTGGGTATTGGAGGAGTGATTGGATAAGTACTTGGTGCTGGATGGGTGATTGGAGGAGTGCATGGGAAGTGACAGGGGGATTGCAGGAGTGCATAGGTACTAGCTGAGTAATTGGAGGAGTGAATCAGTAGTGTGTAGGTGGTTAGAGGTCTGCATGAGTAGTGTATGGAGGATTGTAGCAGTGCATGAATTAGTGCCTGGGTCATTGTATGAGTACATGGGTAGTGACTGGATGATTAGAGTACTGCAAAGAGAATGCATGGTGAATTCATAAGTGCTTGGGTATTGGCGGAGTGTTTGGATAAGTCTATGGTGCTGCATGGGTGATTGGAGGAGTGCATGGGAAGTGAGAGGGGGATTGCTGGAGTGCATGGGTACTACCTGGGTAATTGGAGGAGTGAATGAGTAGTGTGTAGGTGGTTAGAGTTCTGCATGGAAAGTGCATGGAGTTTTGTAGCAGTGCATGAGTTACTGCCTGGATCATTGAATGAGAACATGGGTAGTGACTGGATGATTAGAGTACTGCAAGGAGAGTGTATGGTGAATTTAAAAGTGCTTGGGTATTGATGGAGTGATTGGATTAGTACATGGTATTGGCTGGGTGACTGGAGGTGTGTATGGGGAGTAACAGTGTGATTGCTGGACTGTACGGGTACTACATGGGAAAATGAAGGTGTGAATAACCAGTGTATAAGTGGTTAGAGGACTGCATGGATAGTGAACATGTTATTGTAGCACTGCATGTGTTAGTGTCTGGGTCATTGCATGAGTACATGGGTAGTAACTGGATGATTAGAGTACTGCAAGGAGAGTGTATGGTGAATTTATAAGTGCTTGGGAATTGGCAGAGTTATTGGATTAGTATATGTTACTGGCTGGGTGACTGGTGAAATGCATGGGGAGTGACAGTGTGATTGCTGGACTGCATGGGTACTACCTGGGAAAATGAAGCTGTGAATAAGCAGTGTATAAGTGGTTAGAGGACTGCATGGATAGTGCACATGTTATTGTAGCACTGCATGTGTTAGTGTCTGGGTCATTGCATGAGTACATGGGTACTGACTGGATGATTAGAGTACTGCAAGGAGAGTGTATGGTGAATTTACAAGTGCTTGGGTATTAATGGAGTGATTGAATTAGTAAAGGTACTAGCTGGGTGACTGGATAAATGCATGGGAGTGACAATGTGATTGCTGGACTGCATGGGTACTACCTGGGAAAATGAAGGTGTGAATAACCAGTGTATAAGTGGTTAGAGGACTGCATGGATAGTGAACATGTTATTGTAGCACTGCATGTGTTAATGTCTGGGTCATTGCATGAGTACATGGGTAGTGACTGGATGATCAGAGTACTGCAAGGAGAGTGTATGGTGAATGTATAAGTGCTTGGGTACTAATGGAGTGATTGGATTAGTACATGGCACTAGTTGGGTGACTAGAGGAGTGCATGGGGAGTGACCGTGTGATTGCTGGACTGCATGGGTACTACCTGGGAAAATGAAGCTGTGAATAAGCAGTGTATAAGTGGTTAGGGGACTGCATGGATAGTGCACATGTTATTGTAGCACTGCATGTGTTAGTGTCTGGGTCATTGCATGAGTACAAGGGTACTGACTGGATGATTAGAGTACTGCAATGTGAGTGCATGGTGAATTTATAAGTGCTTGGGTATTGGCGGAGTGATTGGATAAGGACATGGGACTGGCTGAGTAACTGGAGGAGTGCATTGGTAGTAACAGGGAGATTAGTAAACTGTATAGATAACAGTCAAAGGAATGTAGAAGTGCATGAATAAGTGCCTGGGTAATTGCATGAGTACATGGGTACTGACTGGATGATTAGAGTAATTCAATGTGAGTGCATGGTGAATTTATAAGTGCTTGGGTATTGGCGGAGTGATTGGATTAGTACATGGTACTGGCTGGGTGATTGGAGGAGTGCACAGGGAGTCACAGTGTGATTGCTGGACTGCATGGGTACTACCTGGGTAATTGGAGGAGTGAATCAGTAGTGTGGAGGTGGTTAGAGGACTGCATAGATAGTGCACATGTGATTGTAGCACTGCATGTCTTAGTGCCTGGGCCATTGCATGAGTACATGGATAGTGACTGGATAATTTAGAGTGCTACAACGAGAGTGCATGATGAATTTATAAGTGCTTGGGTTTTAGCAGAGTGATTGGATAAGGACATGGGACTGGCTGGGTAATTGAAGGAGTGCATAGGTAGTAACAGGGAGATTAGTAAGCTGTATAGGTAGCAGTCAAAGGAATGTAGAAGTGCATGAATAAGTGCCTGGATAATTGCATGAGTACATGGGTACTGACTGGATGATTAGAGTACTGCAAGGAGATTGCATGGTGAATTTATAAGTGCTTGGGCTTTGGCGCAGTGATTAGATAAGGACATGGTACTGGCTGGATGATTGGAGGAGTGCACAGAGAGTGACAGTGTGATTGCTGGACTGCATGGGTACTACCTGGGTAATTGGAGGAGTGAATCAGTAGTGTGGAGGTGGTTAGGGGACTGCATGGATAGTGCACATTTGATTGTAGCACTGCATGTGTTAATGCCTGAGTCATTGTACAAGTACATGGATAGTGACTGGATACTTAGAGTGCTGCAAGTTGACAGCATGGTGAATTTATAAGTGCTTGAGTTTTGGCGCAGTGATTAGATAAGGACATGGTACTGGCTGGATGATTGGAGGAGTGCATGGAGAGTGACAGTGTGATTGCTGGACTGCATGGGTACTACCTGGGTAATTGGAGGAGTGAATGAGAAGTGTGGAGGTGGTTAGAGGATTGCATGGATAGTGCACATTTGATTGTAGCACTGCATGTGTTAATGCCTGAGTCATTGTACAAGTACATGGATAGTGACTGGATACTTAGAGTGCTGCAAGTTGACAGCATGGTGAATTTATAAGTGCTTGGGTTTTGGCGCAGTGATTAGATAAGGACATGGTACTGGCTGGAGGAGTGGACGGAGAGTGTCAGTGTGATTGCTGGACTGCATGGGTACTACTTGGGTAATTGGAGGAGTGAATCAGTAGTGTGTAGGTGGTTAGGGGACTGCATGGATAGTGCACATTTGATTGTAGCACTACATGTGTTAATGCCCGAGTCATTGTGCAAGTACATGGATAGTGACTGGATACTTAGAGTGCTGCAAGTTGACCGCATGGTGAATTTATAAGTGCTTGGGTTTTGGCGCAGTGATTAGATAAGGACATGGTACTGGCTGGATGATTGGAAGAGTGCACGGAGAGTGACAGTGTGATTGCTGGACTGCATGGGTACTACCTGGGTAATTGGAGGAGTGAATCAGTAGTGTGGAGGTGGTTAGGGGACTGCATGTATAGTGCACATTTGATTGTAGCACTGCATGTGTTAATGCCTGAGTGTGAGAAGTTGGCCTGGTATATGCTGTCCACTAATTATAGTGGGCACCTTGCACCAGTCCAAACAACCCCTTATTGGAGATAGGTTAAAGACAACTTTTATTGAAAGCTATCCTAGTGGTAGCTATGGAGAGCAGCCTTCAGGCTAAGTCTTGAAGGAATGTAAAGCAGCTTGTTTTACCAGTCTATAATCTCTTGAGTGACCAAATGAAAGAGGACCACACCAGGTATATATATAAAATATATGTATTTAGTCTTAAACACACCCCTCTAGTCTCTTTATGAGGCTAGAGTTTGATGTACATAAGTTACAAGTCAGTTATCAACAGTAATAGCACAAATACACGTTTGAGCCCTAGGGGCGTACCAAACCATATACCAATAAAGTGGTATAAGAACCACGACTGAGCTAGACACAAGGCCTAGAGCCTGTAGAAGTGCTTGGACCCCAAGGAACCACCCAAGGTAGTGACACAGGGGACCCACGGGGAACACGTGCAGTGTGAGAACACAGCCGCGAGCCACCGTTAACTTCTATGGGGAAAGTCGCGGTTGGATTTTTTAAAAGGAAAGGACACTTAGAGGAGGACTTGGAGCAAATCCCTTTGGAACTAGGCAGTTCTAGAGTCAATACCCACAGGAGCACCGGAGTACTCGAGTTATCTCACCCAGGGAAGCCGGGTACATAGGTGTCTTTTGGCGTCGGGTTTCGTCGTCGTTTTCAATGGCGATCTGCTGCAGCAGGCTGCTGGCGACCAAGTCGAAAGTGTCCGGGTGGATCCAAGGGTGGATCGAAAATCTGAAGAACCTGAAAGCAGAGGGACAGAGTCTGGGTCACTAGCCAGTGACCAGGAAGGCGATGAGCAGATGCCCTCCGATGTCGGGTGCTTCAGGTAGGTTGACGGTCGTCTTGACTCTTCAGCCCCGAGGTCCAGGAGGCGTCGACGACGACCAGGAGCTGGATTCGGGCTGACCCACAACGTTTGTCAATTGCTGAGGTGTCGGCGACCGGATTGGACCCAACAAGCCTTGGCAACGGCAAGTCACATGGAAACAAAGAAAGGACGTTGATGCAGACCAGCAAGGTCTGAGGGACTCACCCAGCGAGGGTAAGTCAGGGCACGTCGGGAGCAACCAGGAAAGCCCAAGCAGAAGAAGAGTTGCCTTCGGGAGGGCCCACTAGCCAACGGACTAGCGACCGCGAAGGAGCCTCGAGTGGACGCACTTGGAGCTGGTTCACAGGACACTCGTAGAGTGGAGGCCAGTGATCTTCGGTGCAGTCTGTGCTGGAGGCGGGGGCTACTCAAAGCCCAAAGCACAACTTCGTGGGACGCCAGGAAGAGGATGCACTTGCAAAAGTTCTTGGTGTCCAGGGGTCACGGTTCCACGTTACCCACGACAGCTACGGGCCTCAGCTTCACTGGGGACTCAGGACAACCTCGGGGAAGTCTGGAAAACCACCTCTGGTGTTGCAAAGACTTCGGCGTCCGGCGGGAGCTTCAGCGATGCAGACCGGACAATTGCTTCTTAGGTGCCTGCCAAGCAGGGGAGTCACTCCTTGACCCCAAGGGAGATTCTTCAGTCCTCTAATCTTGAAGTAGAGCGTCGAAGGTCCAGGATTCGGCTTCAGAGTTTCGTCCAGGGTAATCTAAAGTCCTAAGGACTGGGGTCCCATACTTATACTAAGTTAGGGGGTTGGACATACTCTGGGGACCCACCTATGGGAGGGTTAGGGAAGAGGGGTGGTTACACCCATTCCCTTTGTCCAGTTTCGTGCCATAGCAGGGGCAGGTAGCCCCTGCAACCGGTTTGAACTGGGCTATGCACAGGGACACCAAATGTGCCCCCAGTGCAGGACTTCAAAGCACCAGAGAGTGCTCCCGCCCAGCCCCAATACATGTCCAGGACTGCATGGATAGTGCACATTTGATTGTAGCACTACATGTGTTAATGCCTGAGTCATTGTACAAGTACATGGATAGTGACTGGATACTTAGAGTGCTGCAAGTTGACAGCATGGTGAATTTATAAGTGCTTGGGTTTTGGCGCAGTGATTAGATAAGGACATGGTACTGGCTGGATGATTAGAATACTGCAAGGAGAGTGCATGGTGAATTTATAAGTGCTTGGGTTTTGGCGCAGCGATTAGATAAGGACATGGTACTGGCTGGATGATTGGAAGAGTGCACGGAGAGTGACAGTGTGATTGCTGGACTGCATGGGTACTACCTGGGTAATTGGAGGAGTGAATCAGCAGTGTGGAGGTGGTTAATGCCTGAGTCATTGTACAAGTACATGGATAGTGACTGGATACTTAGAGTGCTGCAAGTCACTCCCCCCCTGCCCTCGAGCAGCACCGCCCACTCTCCCTTTTTAGGTCTCGCCTACGCAGCGCGCATGCGCTGAATAGGAAAAGACCTTTAGAAATCGATTCAGTTTTGCTGCCAAAAACGTGCACACATTGCATTGCTTTGAATGGCAACGCATGCACGTTTGACGATTCCCTTGCGGAAGCGAGCTTTCAAACCATTTGTTTGTAATTAACTTGCAAACAGATGGTTCCTGCTCGCTCCCGCAAGGTAAACAGGCGCAGGCCCCCTCCTCTCTCCCCTCCCCCTGCTGCCTCCTCCTCTCCTCGTCTTTTTTTTTACCTTCAGCACGAGGCGCGCGCACTTGTTTTAATTGTACTTTTCAACGCCCTCTCTCCCAGAGGTCCCTCGTTCCTCGGACACCTTCTCCCACTCCGCTTTGCTTGCAGCCTCCGGCCTTCCCGCTTTGTGTTTTTTTATTAACTATTTTGATCTGAGGGTAACATCTCTGCAGGGATTGCCATTACCTGTTGATTCTATAATATTTCAGAGAGTGACGTCGCTCCCCTAACCACACTGATGTTACTGGAGGCTGTGAGGACACTGGCGGCCATGATGTCACTACAGCTTGTGATACCACTGCCATGTTACAACGGGCGGATGCCCTCGTGCAACACAGTGATTTCCTGGTCACGAGAGATGTCCGAGCAGACAGTGATGCCACTGTTGACGATGATACCACTACAAAATAGTGCCTCTGAAGATATTAACCCTGTGAGAGACAGCTGTGCCATTGCCGTCAGTGATAGCACACTTCATGCAATAACATTACTGTAGGCGATGACGTCACTGAAGAGAGTTATGCTACTACAGGAAGTGATGCCACTACAGGCAGGATCATCGCTACGTACAAGGAAGTCACTGAAGACGTAATGTGATGACTACTTGTAAGGCGTCCATATAAACGCTCATGATACTGCTACAGACACTGCAGGCAACGATGACACCGAAAGTGACGTCACTATAGACTGTAATGACGCTACATACACTTATATCTCTGTTCATACTGAAGGTACTGCAAAAAGCGGTGCCAAAACTGTAGGTAATAAAGTCGCGACATACCCATATGTCACCACAGATACTAAACAAAATGTAGAGTGATGTCACTTAAGGCAGTTATGTCTCTACAGGACAAGCTGTCATATAAACGCTGTCACAGCAGACATTGATACTGCCACAGACACTGCAGACATCGTGTCTCTGAAGACAATGACATCACTGTAGGTCGTGTTGCTACGTACATACGCTTATGCCACCGCAGACCCGCGGACACCGCAGTGACGTCGGATCAACTTCCACCCCGCTGCCCGGATAACTGCATGCTGCCCCCGCACCTGCAGGTGCACGCACTCCGCTTACTGCTCCTCCCTCTGCAGCTCACATTCCCATAATCGCTGCATGTATGCGGCGTGAAGAGATGTTATTTTGTACAACACCTGTGGTAAAACCGATGACGTAGGGATAAGTGAATTTTTCAGTGCGAGCCCAGGCCACAAACAGGATTTTTGGCACGCCACCCTCCGTCGAGAGAGACATCCGTAATCCTGTTTTTAATTTTCCGATTGGATGAGCATCAGCAAAGCTGTTACCAAATACTTGTTTATTCTTGTGATTGTAGCCTGCCCTTGTTTAATTCCAGATCAAGCCATGTCTCCTGCCCCAGCTTTATGGACACGAGGCTCAAGTGCCGCCATTTTTTGTTTGTTTGTAATAAAACGTTAATGGTAGGTACAGTTTGATGATCCAGGCTGCCTGTAGGTTTTCGGCGCCTTATCGTTCACAAGCTTGCTTACCTCTATCTTGAAATCTCGCCTCTAATGGAATCACAAATTCTCTGCGCACGGGAAGGGGTTTCCATTGGGGACCAGCGCACGAGCGTGGATGCATACCACGGACAGGAAGCGTTAGTAAAGTGGATGAGAGAGCGCTAAAACCTGCTAAATGCAATTAAGGGCTTGCTTTGAAAAGGCCGACACCCTGCGCTAAGCAGTCTCTCCTACGTTTTAGAGTAGAGGCTGGCCACATTTCTTGACTGCAGGTGTTACTGTGCACTGCAGTCCATAAAACTATGGCCTGCACAGGGTGGCCATGACGGACAATACTCTGTCTACTAAGGTGGCAACTGCAGTACTGTGTTTTTAGGAGGGTCTTGTCAAGAACGTGTTAAGCACTTTAATTGAAGCCTGGAGCACAGCACTACATTTTCCTCTAAAGACATCACAGATAAAAGGGGGCGAAAAATGATGAATGAAGCTGAAAAAGCTGCCTCATATATATATGTACACTTTCACCTGGTTGCCAATCATGCCCAAATAAAATCATTCCAAACTTCAACTAGATATAAGGCTGAATAGCTGTACATGTATTCCAAAGGAGTCTTCTTTTAAGACGTGTGATCCTCATCCACCAATGGTGGCATGCTTCTCCCTGGGCTGGCCCTCTCCTCACTCAGGACAAGCCTTTTGCTTGAACAGGCTCAACCTGTCGGAAGCTCTGGCTAGACATATGTATTACGGGATCATGCCAACGCTGCTCCTATTCTCTTGGGTGCCAACAGGGCCCATGAATGCCGAACTAGCTGTGTGGTTGGCTGTAGGATTAAACTGTAGTTCTATTCGCAAGAAAACATTTACCCTAGAAATACACCTTTGTAAGAAATTGGATTATTAGTTGAGGGGGGCGAGTAACCATCTCAAGTAATAAGCGCAATCCTTGTAAAGGTGGACACTTAAATTCACTAAATTAACCTGAGCTCAATCCCCTGGTGGCTATCACACAGAGCAGACTTGCCTTACTTAGGCAATGTGTAAAGTATTTATGTAGTAACAAAATAGTTATAAATTCACAACACACAAAAAATCCGACAGAACAACAAACAAGCATTGGCATAGCCAATAGGTCTCGCCTTTGGAACCTTATAAGTATTTAGTTATGCAGTACAATATCCTTGGTGCAACAACATCAACTGTTGCATGTCTAAACACTTATAAGGTCCCAAAGGCGAGACCTATTGGCTATGCCAATGCTTGTTCTCTATGTAGGCTGCTGCAAGAGCAGCCTACATAGAGAAAATGGCCCGGCTGGGGCGCTCTCCGCTGCGCCTCACCAATCACAACGCTGCCATTGCAGCATTGTGATTGGCGTTGCACTGAGAGTGAATGTTGGCGCAGTGATGGTGAGTTTAGTTACAGTGAGGTTCGGTGTGAGAAGTTGGCCTGGTATATGCTGTCCACTAATTATAGTGGGCACCTTGCACCAGTCCAAACAACCCCTTATTGGAGATAGGTTAAAGACAACCTTTATTGAAAGCTATCCTAGTGGTAGCTATGGAGAGCAGCCTTCAGGCTAAGTCTTGAAGGAATGTAAAGCAGCTTGTTTTACCAGTCTATAATCTCTTGAGTGACCAAATGAAAGAGGACCACACCAGGCATATATATAAAATATATGTATTTAGTCTTAAACACACCCCTCTAGTCTCTTTATGAGGCTAGAGTTCGAAGTACATAAGTTACAAGTCAGTTATCAACAGTAATAGCACAAATACACGTTTGAGCCCTAGGGGCGTACCAAACCATATACCAATAAAGTGGTATAAGAACCACGACTGAGCTAGACACAAGGCCTAGAGCCTGTAGAAGTGCTTGGACCCCAAGGAACCACCCAAGGTAGTGACACAGGGGACCCACGGGGGACACGTGCAGTGTGAGAACACAGCCGCGAGCCACCGTTAACTTCTATGGGGAAAGTCACGGTTGGATTTTTAAAAGGAAAGGACACTTAGAGGAGGACTTGGAGCAAATCCCTTTAGAACTAGGCAGTTCTAGAGTCAATACCCACGGGAGCACCGGAGTACTCGAGTTACCTCACCCAGGGACGCCGGGTGCATAGGTGTCTTTTGGCGTCGGGTTTCGTCGTCGTTTTCAATGACGATCTGCTGCAGCAGGCTGCTGGCGACCAAGTCGAAAGTGTCCGGGTGGATCCAAGGGTGGATTGAAGATCTGAAGAACCTGAAAGCAGCGGGGACAGAGTCTGGGTCACTAGCTAGTGACCAGGAAGGCGATGAGCAGATGCCCACCGATGTCGGGTGATGCAGGTAGGTTGACGGTTGTCTTGACTCTTCAGCCACGAGGTCCAGAAGGTGTCGACGACAACCAGGAGCTGGATTCGAGCTGTACCACGACGTCTGTCGATTGCTGAGCTGTCGGCGACCGGATTGGAACCAACAAGCCTTGGCAACGGCAAGTCACGTGGAAACAAAGAAAGGACGTTGATGCAAACCAGCAAGGTCTGAGGGACTCACCCAGCGAGGGTAAGTCAGGGCACGTCTGGAGCAACCAGGAAAGCCCAAGCAGAAGAAGAGTTGCCTTCGGGAGGGCCCACTAACCAACGGACAAGCGACCGCGAAGGAGCCTCGAGTGGATGCACTTGGAGCTGGCTCACAGGACACTCGTGGAGTGGAGGCCAGTGATCTTCGGTGCATTCGGTGCTGGAGGCGGGGGCTACTCGGAGCCCAAAGCACAACTTCGTGGGAGGCCAGGAAGAGGATGCACTTGCAAAAGTTCTCAGTGTCCAGGGGTCACGGTTCCACGTTACCCACAACAGCTACGGGCCTCAGCTTCGCTGGGGACTCATGGCAGCCTCGGTGAAGTCTGGAAATCCACCTCTGGTGTTGCAAAGACTTCGGCGTCCGGCGGGAGCTTCAGCGATGCAGACCGGACAATTGCTTCTTAGGTGCCTGCCAAGCAGGGGAGTCACTCATTGACCCCAAGGGAGATTCTTCAGTCCTCTAATCTTGAAGTAGAGCGTCGAAGGTCCAGCATTCGGCTTCAGAGTTTCGTCCAGGGTAATCTAAAGTCCTAAGGACTGGGGTCCCATACTTATATTAAGTTAGGGGGTTGTACATACTCTGGGGACCCACCTATGGGAGGGTCAGAGAAGAGGGGTGGTTACACCCATTCCCTTTGTCCAGTTTCGTGCCAGAGCAGGGGCAGGTAGCCCCTGCAACCGGTTTGAATTGGCATATGCACAGGGACACCAAATGTGCCCCCAGTGCAGGACTTCAAACACCAGAGAGTGCTCCCGCCCAGCCCCAATACACACTATCCTGTCTGGGGAGGTGGTTGCACCTTCCTTCGACAGGAAACCTATTGTCCAGGCCTCCCCTGCCGGAGTTTCAGTCAGCAGCAGGAGGCAAGACCCGTGTCTGTGGCAGCGGCATCCATTTTGTGATGCCAGGGCTCTGTAAAGAAGTTACCGGGTAGGCCGGTGGGTACATGTCTCTCCCTCTAGAAGGGTGGAATGCTACCCCCGCCGCCAGGACTGGCGGGGGGGAAGTATTCCAAGATGTTTGACACCAAACACGACATGTTTTGGTGCAGCCAGTCCAAAGTTAGCATTTTACCGCGAGGATATAATGCACTTAAGAGTATATGGTCAGGCTGTACCACAAACAGCATCAGAGGAGGGACTCTGTACGCTGTAGAGGGGCTCTGCTCATGCAGGGGCACCCTCTCACATAAAAACCAAGCACTCTGCCTTCAGGATTGTAAAGGCCTGCCATAGGAGTGACTTATAGGTTTATATGTGTGTGCAATGGTAGTGGTATAGGTAGCCTATATCACAGTAAGGGGTGCATGCACCACCTTACCCAGGCTGCAGTAGCAGACCTGTGGTGTCATTTTGGCTGGCCTTCCAGGGGTGGCATAATACATGCTTCAGCCCCTGGCAGGCCTCTGGGGTACCTATGCCCTGGGTACATAGTATACCATATACTAGGGACTTATAAGGGCACTTCAGATTCCAATCAAATATGTACCTAAGGTACATGGAAACCATTTTAGAGAGGAAGCAGCTAGGCTGGGGTTCTGATTAGCAGGGCCCCAGACAGACTAAAGTCGAAAAACAGTGAAGCATCAGCAAAAAGTGGGGGTACCTATGTGAAGCAGATCCTACTCTCCTACACAACCCCCCCCCCAAACGCAGGGACATTAAACTAACCTTGTCCAGTTGAGTCTTCATGTTCTGAGTGGAAGTACCTAGAGAGTCCATCTGCATTGGCATGGTTACTCCCAGGTCTATGTTCCACTGTAAAGTCCATCCCCTGTAGGGAAATGGACCACCTAAGCAGTTTGGGGTTTTCACCCTTCATTTGTTTTAGCCATAAGAGGGGCTTATGGTCTGTTTGAACAAGGAAGTGAGTACCAAACAAGTATGGCCTCAACTTCTTCAGAGCCCAGACCACAGCAAAGGCCTCCCTCTCAAAGGCTGACCAACGTTTCTCTCTAGGGGTCAGCCTTCTGCTAATGAAAGCTACTGGCTGATCCTGATTTTCTTCATTCAATTGTGACAGTACAGCCCCTACCCCCAATTCAGATGCATCTGTTTGGACAATGAACTTTTTGGAGTAATCAGGACTCTGGAGAATGGGAGCAGTGCACATGGCCTGCTTCAGGTCATCAAATGCCTTTTGACAGTTAGCTGTCCACTGAACCTTTTTGGGCATTTTCTTGGAAGTTAAGTCATTCAGGGGTGTCACTATTGATCCATACCCCTTGACAAATCTCCTATAGTACCCAGTCAGGCCTAAGAAGGCTCTCACCTGAGTCTGAGTAGTTGGAGCAACCCAGTCCATGATGGTCTGGATTTTGCTCTGCAGTGGTTGAACCTGGCCTCCACCTACAAGGTGGCCCAGGTACACAACCTGACTCTGCCCTATCTGGCACTTGGTGGCCTTGATAGTGAGGCCTGCCTTTTGCAGGGCCTCCAAAACATTTCTGAGGTGGACCAGGTGATCCTCCCAGGTGGAGCTAAAGACAGCAATATCATCTAGATATGCTGCACTATAGGCTTCCAGAACTGTAAGGACTATATTCACCAACCTCTGAAAAGTGGCAGGTGCATTCTTCAAACCAAAGGGCATTACCACAAATTGATAATGCCCACTAGGGGTCGAGAATACTGTTTTTGGCTTTGCATCATCAGCTAGCCTGATCTGCCAGTAGCCAGCTGTTAGGTCAAATGTGCTTAGATACTTGGCTGAGGCCAAAGTGTCTATTAGCTCATCTGCCCTGGGTATTGGATGGGCATCAGTCCTAGTGACTGCATTGAGACCCCGGTAGTCCACACAAAACCTCATCTCTCTTTTCCCACCACTGGTGTGAGGTTTTGGCACAAGGACCACTGGACTAGCCCAAGGGCTATCTGAGGGTTCAATAACTCCCAAATCCAACATCTTCTGGACTTCTGTCCTGATACAGTCCCTGACATGGTCAGGTTGCCTATAAATCTTATTTTTAATAGGCAAACTGTCCCCAGTGTCCACTTCATGAGTGCACCAGGTGGTCTGACTGGGTGTCAGAGAGAACATATGCCTGAACTGATTGAGCACCTGTCTGCAATCAGTTTGCTGCTGGGCAGTGAGGCTGCCTGCCAAGGCTACACCATCCACTGACCCATCATCAGGGTTCTGTGAGAGCAGGTCAGGGAATGGGTCACTCTCTTCCTCCTGTCCCTCATCAGTAGCCATGAGCAAGCCCATGTCTGCCCTGTCCACATATGGTTTCAATCTGTTGACATGGAGAACCCTGTGGGGACTCCTGGGTGTTCCTAGGTCTTCCAAATAGGTATCCTCACCCTTCTGTTCAACAATGGTATGGGGTCCACTACGTTTGTCTTGGAGAGCTGCTGGGGCCACTGGCTCCAACACCCACACCTTCTGCCCTGGCTGGTAAACAGTCAGTACAGCCTTTTGGTCATGCCAGGCTTTTTGGAGTTCCTGGCTAGCCTCAAGGTTTTTAGTTGCCTTTTTCATGTACTCAGCCATCCTGGAGCGGAGACCAAGTACATACTCCACTATGTCCTGCTTTGGGGGCTTGAGAGGTAACTCCCATCCTTCCTTCACCAGGCACAATGGACCCCTGACAGGGTGACCAAACAAAAGTTCAAAAGAGCTGTAGCCAACCCCCTTTTGAGGCACCTCCCTGTATGCAAATAAAAGGCAGGGCAAGAGTATGTCCCATCTTCGCCTAAGCTTCTCTGGGAGCCCTTTAATTTGCCCTTCAAGGTTTTGTTGAATCTCTCAACTAAACCATTGCATTGTGGGTGATAGGGTGTGGTGAACTTGTAAGTCACTCCACACTCCTTCCACATTGCCTTCAAGTATCCAGACATAAAGTTTGCATCCCTGTCTGATACAACCTCCTTAGGGAAGCCCACTCTTGAGAAAATTCCCAGGAGGGCTCTTGCCACCACTGGTGCTGTAGTGGTCCTAAGGGGAATAGCCTCTGGGTACCTGGTGGCATGGTCCACCACCACCAGGATAAACCTGTGCCCAGATGCTGTTTGGGGATCCAGGGGACCAACAATGTCAATCCCCACCCTTTCAAAGGGGACCCCCACCACAGGTAGTGGTATCAGGGGGGCCTTTGTAGTGCCACCTGCCTTGCCACTGGCCTGGCAGGTTACACAGGA
The DNA here is from genome assembly GCA_963921515.1 of Calotriton arnoldi. Lineage (NCBI taxonomy): Eukaryota > Metazoa > Chordata > Amphibia > Caudata > Salamandridae > Calotriton > Calotriton arnoldi. Next base: position 1,090,564 of record CAWUFW010006769.1, read on the forward strand.
GCGACAAAACTCCTTGGTGTCTTCAGACATGTGGGGCTAGTGAAAGTGAGGGGCAATTCTGTCCCAAGTCTTGTTCTGGCCCAGGTGACCTGCTAGAGGAATGTCATGGGCTAGGGTCAATAGGAAGCCCCTGAACTTCAGAGGTATAACCAACCTCCTGGTGGCACCAGGCTTGGGGTCTCTACACTCTGAGTACAAGAGTCCATCATCCCAATACACTTTATGGGGACCACTAGCATTCCCAGCAGCCTTGCTGTCTGAGGGGTTCAAGAGAGGGGCAGCTCTGCTGCTCCTGGCTCAGATCTGCCCTGGAAGGGCCCCCTGTCCCTAAGAACTCAACCTGATCAGGCTCAAGCTCCTCTGGGACAGTTCCTTCCTCAGGACTGAGATCATCTCCCTGAAGAGACTGATCTTCCTTCTGAGCCAAGGGGGAAGGCACTGCCTTTACCCTACTACTCCTCCTCTTGGATGGCACTTGGTCCATTGTTCCAGGATCCAAGGCCTGTTCAGTGTTAGGCATTTTGCTCTGTGACCTGGTCACAGCAAACACATCTGCAGGGATTCCCAGCATTTCTGCATGGGTCCTGACTGAGCTCCACTTCTGCCCAAGCTGAAGTTTCTAGATCATTGCCAAGCAAGCATTCAACTGGTAGGTCTGCACTTACCACAACCTTCTTAAGGCCAGTTACCCCTCCCCAGGAGAACTTAACAACTGCCAGAGTATGGTCTGTTCTGACATTGCTAGCATTGGTCACTTCGTACATTTCACCAAGTATAATCTGCCCAGGATCCACAAGATCTTGTGTCACCATGGTGACACTTGCTCCTGTGTCCCTAAATGCCAAAGCCTCTTTTCCATTTTTTAATGGCTGTTGCATGTACTTGCCCAGATTACTGGGACTCACAGAGGAGGTCACATCCATGCCTCCATCGCAGACTAGGACAGCCTGAGTGAGTTCTCTGACTAGGCCAGAGCTCATCTCCTTACCCAGGGTCAACCCTACTAAACCCTTGGCTTGTGTACTCCCACCACCAATTGTAACTGCACTAGGGGGAACAGGTGCCTTAGGGGCATTGGTGGGTGCTGGAATAGAGTCTTTGGACTTGGTGCAATCACTGGTCCAGTGTGTCTTTTGCTTACAGACTTTGCACCATGGTTTCTTTTGGCCCTTCCCTTTGTTAGACTGTGAATCCCCACCTGAAGAAGATTTTTGGGGGCCTTGTGAAGACTTCTGGTCTTTACCCTTCTCCCCACCCTTGTCAGAGTTCTTAGAATCTTGCTTCTTTGGGTCACCACCTTGGTTCTGTACCTTCTGCCTCACCCTGGTTCTGACCCATTTGTCTGCCTTCTTTCCCAATTCTTGGGGAGAGGTCAGATCAGAGTCCACCAGGTACTGATGCAACAGCTGATTTTGACAGTTATTAAGAATCTGCTCCCTCATGATAAGATTGTACAATCCTTTGAAGTCACATACCTTACTGCCCACTAACCAACCTTCCAGAGCCTTAGCAGAACAATCAACAAAGTCCACCCAGTCTTGTTTCTGTGACTTTTGGGTATCTCTGAACTTTAACCTGTATTGTTCAGTTGTTAGGCCAAACTCATCAATCAATGCACTTTTTAAGACTGGATAATTATCAGCATCCTCTTCTCTAACAGAGAGGAGCTTATCTCTACCTTTGTCTGCAAAGGAGAGCCACAAGTTTGCTGCCCACTGCTCCTGAGGGACCCTCTGTACTTTACAGGCCCTCTCCAGTGCAGTTATCCACTTGTGGATGTCATCCCCACTCTGGTAGGGAGGGACAATCTTGCTCAGGTTTCTATGGTCATAAGACCTTTCCCTACCACTAGGGAAGTTGCTGCCACCATGGGACTCTAGTCCCAACTTTTGTCTTTGCCTTTGAAGCTCTAGGGACTCCCTGTCTATAGCCAACTGCTCTCTTCTGAGTCTCAACTGAGCTTCTCCATACTTGAGCAGTCTCTCTTTCCTCTCACTGGAGGATTCCCTCCTATGAGAAGAAACAGAGGTCCCTACTGAGGTGTCAGAGTGGTTAGACTCCTGAGAAGGAGATCTAGACCTTCTGGGCACACTCACAACTCTTCCTGGGGGGACAAAGGGGAGGTCATCCTGATCCTCCTCCTCATCCTCAGGAGTAGCTGCATTATCCAGATCAGGATCATTGTCATCCTCCTGGCCAGTTTCAGAGGTTGGGTCCTGGGTATTTTCATCCATGGCCCCTTCCTCATCTTCTGCCCCACCCTCTCTGCCTACCCCTGCAGACCCTAGGGGTCTTCTGAGATCATCCAGCAGAAGCATCTCCATGAGACGTTGGGTGTTGGCACTTTTGCCTGTCTTCAGTTTCCTAATCTTGCACAACTCTCTCAATTCCAAGAATGGGAGGTTGTCACACTTGGAGGGTAGGAGCCCACTGGTTCCTGGCAGGGATCTACTGATTCCTGGCCCTGAAGACATTACTAGTGAGGTGTGGTGTATGCACTACCTACTCTAGTGTGGCCTACTAAACTCTCTTGAGTTGTAGAAAGGGTGTGCTAGCCCTTAACACACAACTCTAAGTTCAGTAGAACTTACTGTATCCTAAGCTTGATTTATATGTACCTAAGGTACCCTTAGTGGTTTTCAGTTGATCAATTCAATTGAGATTATCTGGTAAAACAATAGCAAGCTGGAATCCCACACGCTGCACACCAATGTGAGAAGTTGGCCTGGTATATGCTGTCCACTAATTATAGTGGGCACCTTGCACCAGTCCAAACAACCCCTTATTGGAGATAGGTTAAAGACAACCTTTATTGAAAGCTATCCTAGTGGTAGCTATGGAGAGCAGCCTTCAGGCTAAGTCTTGAAGGAATGTAAAGCAGCTTGTTTTACCAGTCTATAATCTCTTGAGTGACCAAATGAAAGAGGACCACACCAGGTATATATATAAAATATATGTATTTAGTCTTAAACACACCCCTCTAGTCTCTTTATGAGGCTAGAGTTCAAGTACATAAGTTACAAGTCAGTTATCAACAGTAATAGCACAAATACACGTTTGAGCCCTAGGGGCGTACCAAACCATATACCAATAAAGTGGTATAAGAACCACGACTGAGCTAGACACAAGGCCTAGAGCCTGTGGAAGTGCTTGGACCCCAAAGAACCACCCAAGGTAGTGACACAGGGGACCCACGGGGGACGCGTGCAGTGTGAGAACACAGCCGCGAGCCACCGTTGACTTCTATGGGGAAAGTCGCGGTTGGATTTTTAAAAGGAAAGGACACTTAGAGGAGGACTTGGAGCAAATCCCTTTAGAACTAGGCAGTTCTAGAGTCAATACCCACGTGAGCACCGGAGTACTCGAGTTACCTCACCCAGGGAAGCCGGGTGCATAGGTGTCTTTTGTCGTCGGGTTTCGTCGTCGTTTTCAATGGCGATCTGCTGCAGCAGGCTGCTGGCGACAAAGTCGAAAGTGTCCGGGTGGATCCAAGGGTGGATCGAAGATCTGAAGAACCTGAAAGCAGAGGGGACAGAGTGTGGGTCACTAGCCAGTGACCAGGAAGGCGATGAGCAGATGCCCACCGATGTCGGGTGCTTCAGGTAGGTTGACGATCGTCTTGACTCTTCAGCCACGAGGTCCAGGAGGCGTCGACGACAACCAGGAGCTGGATTCGAGCTGTCCCATGACGTCTATTGATTGCTGAGGTATCGGCGACCGGATTGGACCCAACAAGCCTTGGCAACGGCATGTCACGTGGAAACAAAGAAAGGACGTTGATGCAGACCAGCAAGGACTGAGGGACTCACCCAGCGAGGGTAAGTCAGGGCACTTCTGGAGCAACCAGGAAAGCCCAAGCAAAAGAAGAGTTGCCTTCGGGAGGGCCCACTAGCCAATGGACTAGCGACCGCGAAGGAGCCTCGAGTGGACGCACTTGGAGCTGGCTCACAGGACACTCGTGGAGTGGAGGCCAGTGATCTTCAGTGCAGTTGGTGCTGGAGGCGGGGGCTACTTGGAGCCCAAAGCACAACTTCGTGGGAGGCCAGGAAGAGGATGCACTTGCAAAAGTTCTTGGTGTCCAAGGGTCACGGTTCCACGTTACCCACGACAGCTACGGGCCTCAGCTTCGCTGGGGACTCAGGGCAGCCTCGGGGAAGTCTGGAAATCCACCTCTGGTGTTGCAAAGACTTCGGCGTCCGGCGGGAGCTTCAGCGATGCAGACCGGACAATTGCTTCTTAGGTGCCTGCCAAGCAGGGGAGTCACTCCTTGACCCCAAGGGAGATTCTTCAGTCCTCTAATCTTGAAGTAGAGTGTCGAAGGTCCAGGATTCGGCTTCAGAGTTTCGTCCAGGGTAATCTAAAGTCCTAAGGACTGGGGTCCCATACTTATACTAAGTTAGGGGGTTGGACATACTCTGGGGACCCACCTATGGGAGGGTCAGGGAAGAGGGGTGGTTACACCCATTCCCTTTGTCCAGTTTCGCACCAGAGCAGGGGCAGGTAGCCCCTGCAACCGGTTTGAACTGGCATATGCACAGGGACACCAAATGTGCCCCCAGTGCAGGACTTCAATGCACCAGAGAGTGCTCCCGCCCAGCCCCAATACACACTATCCTGTCTGGGGAGGTGGTTACACCTCCCCAGACAGGAAACCTATTGTCCAGGCCTCCCCTGCCGGAGTTTCAGTCAGCAGCAGGAGGCCAGACCCGTGTCTGTGGCAGGGGCATCCATTTTGTGATGCCAGGGCTCTGTAAAGATTTTACCGGGTAGGCCGGTGGGTACATGTCTCTCCCTCTAGAAGGGTGGAATGCTACCCCCGCCGCCAGAACTGGTGGGGGGGTAGTATTCCAAGATGTTTGACACCAAACACAACATGTTTTGGTGCAGCCAGTCCAAAGTTAGCATTCTACCACGAGGATATAATGCACTTAAGAGTATATGGTCAGGCTGTACCACAAACAGCATCAGAGGAGGGACTCCGAACGCTGCAGAGGGGCCCTGCTCACGCAGGGGCACCCTCTCACATAAAAACCAAGCACTCTGCCTTCAGGATTGTAAAGGCCTGCCATAGGAGTGACTTATAGGTTTATATGTGTGTGCAATGGTAGTGATATAGGTAGCCTATATCACAGTAAGGGGTGCATGCACCACCTTACCCAGGCTGCAGTAGCAGACCTGTGGTGTCATTTTGGCTGGCCTTCCAGGGGTGGCATAATACATGCTTCAGCCCCTGGCAGGCCTCTGGGGTACCTATGCTCCTGGGTACATAGTATACCATATACTAGGGACTTATAAGGGCACTCCAGATTCCAATCAAAGCTGTACCTAAGGTACATGGAAACCATTTTAGAGAGGAAGCAGCTAGGCTGGGGTTCTGATTAGCAGGGCCCCAGCCAGACTAAAGTCGAAAAACAGTGAAGCATCAGCAAAAAGTGGGGGTACCCATGTGAAGCAGATCCTACTCTCCTACATTCGGGTGTTTGCAGTGAGAGTGACTATTTTCCATTGATGTTAAATGTAGTTGCAGTGAAGTGGAAATTGTTTGCAGTGAGGGTGAATATGGTTGCAGCGAGGGAGGGGGGGTTGCGCTGAGACACAGAGAGACGGAGCACAGTTGCACTGCGAGGGAATATACTTCCATTCACACAAAGCTCCAGTGAAGGTGAACTTGGTTGCAGTGAGAGTGAGTGTGGTTACAATGAAAGTGGTGTTTGCTGCAGCGTGGGTGGGTGTGGCTTGCGGTGAGTGTAAATGGGAATATTGGCCCATCGAGTGTGAATGTGGCTCTACTGAGAGTGAACACGGGTCTAGTGAGGAGGTACATGTTTGCAAGAAGGGTTATGTGGTTACAATGATAGTGCGCGTGTGTGTGCGTGCGTGCTAGTGTGTGAGCGTGCTAGTGTGTGTGTGTTGTTTCAGACAAGTTAAGTGTGGTTGCTGTGAGAGTGCATGTGATTGCAGTGAGGGTTTATGCCGTTTCAGCAACAGTGCGTATGGTTGCAGTGAGGTTTTACGCAGTTCCAGTGAGGGTAAATGTGTGACTGCAGTAATGTAATCAGTACCAGTGAGAATGAATGCTGCTGCAGTGAGGACGAATGCGATTACAGTAAAGATTAGGCGGTTCTAGGGAGGGTGATTGCGGTTGCAGTGCGGATACGTGTGGTTCTAGTGAGGGTGATTGCGGTTGCAGTGCGGATACGTGTGGTTCCAGTGAGGGATCGCACAGTGCCACTGCCCTGAAATTGAATGTGGTTGCAGGGAGATGTTTGCGGCCTCAGTCTGCATGCAGGCATAGTGAAGGGAGTATGGGTAGAGTGACAGTGACTTTGGTGGCAGTGAGTGTGAATGCAGGTGAAGTAAGGGCAAAATGGTTACAATGTGCATGGCTCCAGTCCAGTGAGGGTAAAGTAAGGGGGCGTACCTGTTAATATTGCAGCAGGTGCAGTGCCAGTGGGATGCAGAGATGTCAAGGGCCCACTTCACCGCAATTAAAGGCTGTATTTTAGTGAGGGTGGTGCGTTTTAGTGGCGGTTTGTGTTTGCAGTGAGAGTGCTGCAGCGAGATGGAATGCAGTCGGAGTGAGGATGGATGGTTTGCAGTGACAGTGTGTGGGCCTGTTGTGAAGGTGAGTAGTTGTACTAGTATCTAGGTTTTGTTGATAAATCTAGGCCTCATGCTCTCGTAAACCACACCGGAACTCGCTGAAAACGACCTTATCTTGATCACAATAATCGTCATAAATGTTTGACTGTTTTTTTCTTCTGGGCATCGCACTATCAAAACGAGTTCTGTACTAAATGTGCATAAACCTTCACGTAGATCAATAATGGGACGTGCCACTGCTGGATGGAACGTCTGAGTTGAATATCAGACTAGGCCAGCCTTCAATTGTACATATAATATTTTTGTTTATTAGAGGACTTCTGTTGGCCCAACTTGAGTAAAAAGGGCAATGCACAAGCATGGCTCGCGCTTTAAAGGTATCACTTTTTTTCTATATAGCGCACTATGTTCTCACGAGGTTGGCACAGAATAATAAATAATACGCATATGGTTAATCCAGGATCACACATTTGGTCGCATGGAAACGCCGGGATTGGAGACCCGAACTTCTACTACCACAGTAAACAATATACCCACAGCCTCTGGTCTGATCCGATCGGCTCTTTAATGTATGTATATCTACGGCACCGGAGCGCATCGGAGCTCCCAGACGTTATATTACCTTAGTTTCCGCAGCAAGTTTTACATGCGAGTCACGGGACTAGGCTGCCCAGTCCACCTCTGCATTTATGATTAATGATGCGATTTCTTACGAAAAAAAGAAATTAACAAATCAGGCAGAACCAGAATCTTGGCCTTTCGCAGAGTATCTGCAGTGGCGTCTTCCGGTCGGTGCCGTTAATTCCAGCCTGAAATTGACACGCTAATTAAAGAGCAGCCCTTCTTACAGCTGCGAGATTATAGCCACATACATTATCAGATCGTACCTTATATATTTTCCCAATTAAAAGAAGTCAGCCCCCGCCACTGCCCCCTGGAAGGAACGAACGGGGGAGGGGGTGAAGAGGGGTCTTTAGCCCCCCCACCAGCCATCACTTTCCCCATCAGAGCCATTGTGATGCATTAGATGCAATAAATTATCTGCGCGCAACAAAACACGGGTAGCTGAAAGGCGCAAGATAATGCGGCCCCCGGGGGAAGTGAAGGTCGCAGACCAGTCTTCTCCCGGGGTATTCGCGCGATAGCGGAAGGACAAGGTGGGGGTGGGACTAGAGGGGTTAAAGGAGGGGGCGGGAGTTGGAGGGCATATAAGGTGTCAGGAGAGGAAGATCTGGCCTCTTCCTGACACCAGAACACCACCGGGGGGAGTTAGAAAAGTTTGTCCACCCACCCACCCTACAGGTCTTAAGCATAGGACTAGGGGTGGTTTTTTGGGTCTGAGAGTGCCAGTTTAGGGCAGGTTGCGGAGCAGAGATGTTACGGTACTTTGGAGGGGTGGTGAGTCACATACGGGCGGATCCACCCCTCGGGGGGGAGAACGGTACACAGGTGACTGATAGCGGGGCGCGGGAGGCAATGAGCAATGAAGGCAAAGTCAACAGAGGATGCTTGGAGGGCAAGTGAAGGTGAGAATGGGGAAAGGAAGGAGGTTACCGAGTGAATGGGGAAGAGTCAAACAGGTGAGATGGTTTTGAGAAGGCCGAATGGAGAATGTGTGGGTATGGGATGGGAAAGTATATTTCTTGCATTTATGTACTGTTAATAAGTCTAAATGATTGCAACCTTGTCCTAATAAAATAGCCTTTTACGCTTCAAGTAACAGCGTGGAGTGTAGTTATTGCGCGAAGCGTCATTATACGGAATAATTACGAGCTGGCGCTCCGCTGACTCCAGCCTTAATCAGCGCCTCTGATCCGGGCTATGTGAGCGGCCCGATAAGGCCCCACTCGTTTATAATTCACCACCTCGGCCTAATATTTTCAAATAAAGTCAGAGGCAAGAAAATCGCTATATAAAAAAAAAAACACACTCCCAAGCCAGGCAAGCAAATGAAAAATCGCTTGCACGTGAAGATCCTGCTCTCCCCAGCGAGATTTAATTAAAAATATGTCCGCTGCAAGAATTTAATATTCACATATTACGTGGGTATAATTAGTGCTAGTTTGTTGTGGTGTCTGAATGGTAAGGGCGCCTTTTGAATTTAAAGAAAAACGCAGGCTTTTAAAATCCTTCTCTGAATTGGTTTATTCGTCAGTACAGCAGGTGTTATTGTTAATGGTGTAAGTGAGACATGGTAGAATGGAAAGTAAACGCACATACACGCTACAGATACACTCAAGCACATATACAAATACAAAGATGTACGCCATACACAACACAAATATATATATATAGATAATAGATTGAACATAGACACACAACCTCTCTCTCACGCGCACACGCACACAAATACTAGCCTAACACACAAAGGCGGACCTTCCTCCTCGCGAACACATACGGGCTCTTCACAAGTAAAGTGCGTGTCGGTCGCGTGGTTGTGTGCGTAACCCACGTCTACTGTGGTGTACATACAGCACACACACTCTCCCACACATAGACTTAAAACAGAAGCGAATAAGTGGTTTTCCATCTAATACACATCGATCGGGAATCTGCTTCAGCGTGCAGTGGAAACACCACCCATCAGAAATATCACTAGAAAGGCCCTCTGTGCCCTGATAAGGACTGATGCATGCATAAGTGAACGCTAGGCGCTTGGAAGCCATCTTGTAGGCGCTTGGTCGAAGGCGTCACAGCTTAAGCAGTCGTTTTTAGGTCTCGCCTACGCAGCGCGCATGCGCTGCATAGAAGAGACCTTTAGTTATCGGCACAGCTTTGGGGGCACAAACGTGCACGCGTTGCATTGCTTGCAATGGCAACGCGTGCACGTCTGGCGATTCCCTTGCGGGAGCGCGCAGCGCCATATGGTGGCGCCATATGGTCGCAATCATCGCGCCTTGCCCACGCTCCCGCAAGGGAATCGCGCAGGCCCCCTCCCCCTGCTGCCGCGCGAGGCGCGCGCTTGTTATTCCTTCTTCGATACTCACCTAGAAATTATGCTGATAAAGTCAAAATTCAAAAGTCCATTGAGCATGCATGACAATAATACAGGCCCTGCAGCCATACGACGCAGCCCCCCCCGCACCTCTCCCCCACCGTCCACAGGGCACCTATGCATTTCTGTGACGCATGGGCATCTCAGCACAGCCACATTTTGCAGTGGGCGCCATCATTTGGATCAGCGACCATTTAATTGACACTCGCGGCAACAATATACAATTATAGATTTACAGCATTTATTCGAGGGCGTAAAACCACACAAGTCTCTTGGCTAACATTTCAAATAAGGCTTGCAGCATGTTTTTCATAGTTTTCTCTGCGGTTTTCCAAAAGCCACGATTATCTTTGTGCCATTTTTCAAGTGAGCTTTAAAACAAAAAGACAACATTACCAGATAGCTAGCGATCTGGTTATATATAATCCATTCTTTGTTACAAATCCTACAGGCACTATCACGACCTTAAAGCATCAAGATTCAAAAGGTTAAGCTACAAATCCTATCTATGAACAAACACAAAAACACGACTCGAAAAGCAAACAGCAGCTCACATTCTTCCCCTGAGCGCCCACCGACCCGCATTTTCAACCACGTGACACCACAAGACACTAACTCTAAATTAGGACATTCACATAATCAGGTAAATAAGTGCTGCCAAGAGGCCTTGGGGAGCGCTGTTTATCTACCTAATAAAGGAGTCATAATTGCCGCCTATTACTGGTGTAAACAGGAAGGTCATTTATTATCTGTACACAGAGGTAAAATATAAATGCCTGCACTAAACGAACCCTGCTGGAAACTGGTGCGACATTGTTACATTTGGGAAATCCCGGCTGACTACGAAGAACGGGGTTGTTAATGGCATACCTGTGTTTTAAATACTTAAATGCATTGGTACCAGGCAAAGAGGTATTTGTGAGTGCATGAGCCACAAAGCAACATTTACACACACCTGGACATAGATGATGGATACATGCAAATAGGCAGGTATAGAAACATACCTACCTCCCTGATCAAAAAATCTACTGCCACCTACTCACACAGAACCAGGGTCGGACTGGACTAGGGCAATCAGGCAATGTCCGATGGGCTGGTCTGACAGGTCTGTGTGTGGACTGTTTTTTGGGGCTTTTTTGGGGGCTGTTTTATGATTAAATTGGCTGGTGTTTGCTGCTGATTTCCCTGATATTACCAGAAGTACTGACTGTAGGAGAGTAGGATCTGCTTCACAGGGGTACCCCCACTTTTTGCTGATACTTCACTGGTTTTCGACATTAGTCTGGCTGGGGCCCTGCTATTCAGAACCCCAGCCTAGCTGTTTCCTCTTTAAAAGGGTATCCATGTGCCTTAGGCACATCTCTGATTGGGATCTGAGTGCCCTTGTAAGTCCCTAGTATATGGTATACTATGTACCAAGGGCATAGGTACCTCAGAGGCCTGCCAGGGGCTGCAGCATATATTATGCCACCCCTGGTAGGCCATCCAAACTGACACCACAGGTCTGCTACTGCAGCCTGGGTAAGGTGGTGCATGCACCCCTTGCTGTGGTATAGGTTACCTATATCACTAAATGCATACACACATATAAACCTATAAGTCACTCCTAAGGCAGGCCTTATCAATCCTAAAGGCAGAGTGCATGGTTTCTATGTGAGAGGGTGCCCCTGCATGAGCAGGGCCCCTCTGCAGCGTTCGGAGACCATCTCTGATGCTGTTTGTAGTGCAGCCTGACCATATACTCTTAAACGCATTATATCCTCGCGGTAAAATGCTAACTATGGAATGGCTGCACCGAAACATGTCGT